>VXBO01008761.1:308412-322274 GCA_013400135.1 Rhinoptilus africanus | reverse complement strand
GGGGGGGGGGGGCATTTTTGAGTGCTGCCTGCAGATACACATTTGTAATCTTGGAACTAACAAACAGGAGGGAAAAAAAAAGTTAATTTTGCTAGCAGCCTGCTGTGATATAAATAAAAATAATAGGTACATTCACAGATTTTGAACTTTTTACAGCCACTGCTGCAAAAAGCAATTTTAATTTATAACCACGGAGTCTTGCAAAACGAAGACATAATAAAATGGAATGTTTATCCTGTGGCTCCCATTAGACCTCTTCCGTTCGATGGTTGTAACTAATGACTTGTTTTTCCACTTTTGTATTGGAAGCCTTATTATTGGGCTGCACAGAGCATACCTTATTTGATTTCCCTAGCAATGCCTGCACCTCTTGCTGCAGCCTGCAATTAGATGTTTATGAAATAATATTAAAAAGCTGCATAATCTCGTCTGTGGTCAAAAAACTGGGGAAAAAAAAAAGAAGCCAGCAACAAACCATCTCTGTTTGTATAATATTATACTGGGTACAATAGACTAATGTTCACTCCAGTGCATGTGTCCTTTTGACTAACCACTTCTATCTGACAACCTTTTTTTGGCAACAGAACACATTGTATTTTTGGATAATTGACTGTGGAATATAATGTTGTTTATTCAAAAGCAGGTCACACAGAACTGAGCTTCCCGTTGTCTTTATCCTTTCACCTTTCCTATCTTCATGCTGTTTAAATTTATGCTGAATTTCTTTTAATTGCACATACGGTTTTAATTGCTGTGCTGTATTTATTCACCAGAAGGTGACCTGATGGTGAAAGGGTAAAGAAAGGTGGGCGGGAAGCTGAATTCAGATTTGAAAACGATATTTGGACACATTTATTGGTGAGCAATCTCACAAAGAAACAAGTACATGAATTTCCAACACCCTCTGTTATCTACAGGGCCAGGTTCGCCCGCAATACAACTGCGCTGTTTCTTTGTGCTTAAAATCTACTAGAAAGAATCATCCACCACTTACTGGGTGATCCGGAAATTCAACAGCAGCAAAAGCCCCAGTTTTAAGCTTAAGCCTTGGGGGAAAACCACCCTCAGGGAAACTGATGTGGGAACAGGTAGAAGTCATGTGAAGGACCTAGATTATGGGAAATGCAGTTAAGGAAATGGGTTCAGGAGAAAGTTTTAACTGAAGTATTCAAATGAGGCCATGCAAGAATTGATGTGTTTCTAAAGCACTTTCTTGGGACATAGCCTGGAGGAAGAGAGGTCACAAATACGCGTTGCTTAACAGGCAAGAGAGAGGCCGATGATGCACCAAAGGAAACCGAAGAGCTGCCTTCTAACACAAGCTGGAGAGGGAGGTGCAGGGCACCTCTCTGATGCTGATCCTCAGACCAGAGGAAGATGACGGCCCCCTGGGACTTTAAGTCTGAGAGATACCTATGAAACTGAATTTTAGAAGAGTACAAATGTTACAGGGAACTTCTTAAGGGGAGATTTCTTCTGTCGTCGACTCAGACTGAAAAATAAAACCCACTGGGCTTCCTGGTGACAGTCTAGAAGGTATCCCTAGGTGGCACATACACAGCAGGAGTTTCCTTAGCCACTTGCGCAATTTTGTTCCCAGAAAAAGCCATGAGTTTTCACTTCAAGATCTCTCACAGCAACAACAGAAAAGGTGGTGATTCATTTAATGAGTGACCAGTTCTCACAAAGCTGGAGGAAACTCCTGAGAAAGAGATCCTTCAGGTGTTGGCAAAATAGAGTCTAACTAGGCAATAACGGGATGAAAATTATTACAGCTAATCTGCTCTATTCTAGCTCAGGTGTGGTTCCATTTTACTGATGACTAAAGTAATCCTAATATGTCAGTTTAAGTTACTGCCAATACATTTGAGGAAATTTTATTTGTTTGTTTAGAAAAAGATTTAATTGGGGGGGATGAGTGATACTGACAGTAATAGTAATTCATCTGTCTGTGCTGGTGCTAAACCACACGGTGGAAAATCCTTGCTAATGCTAGATTGATCAGCTAACACATAGCAGCTCCACTCTTCTAATTTGTTTTATGTAGCTGGCTTCAGACAGCACATTTCAATCTAGGCTATTTTGAGGATCCATGTGAAACTAAGTCACTGCCCTATTAATGTGGATGAAGAGGCATGAGTACTACTCTGGTACAAGCAAGACACAGTTCATCTGATATTTTTTCAAGCAGGGAGAATACACTGCATCTGGAACAAAGGAGAAAATGTGATTGGAAAGTTTAGAGCCCTTAAATTAATTCCCTAGACAAGAAGTTGAGGCACCATATTCATAATGTCATGTTACGTAAGTTGCTCTGGAGCCAGGCAGCTACTAAGTGAAATAGTGTGAGTTATAAAACCAAAATATTGTTGTGAAAACAATTTTACAACTTCATAATTCACTATTATTTTAATTTAAGAACAAAACTGTCAGTATAACTGCAGATTCTGTTTGCCTTGCAGAAGTTCTCTCAGCTTGTGATAGGAAAGCACCTCTTCTTTTTTTATAATAATCTTTTTTTTTCCCCCAAAGGCTGCTATTTAATTTACTATATTGTGTATCGTTCTAGTTATCCAGAAGTAAATCTTAACAGGAAGCCCATTATGCGGGGGCCTAAGTTAGTTTAGTACCAGCACATTTATGACCAGTAAATGTAACCATCTATTATCAATTATTTCTTACCATTACTCTTGGAAGAAAAGACATGATATCAGCAGCCACTATAGACTGCTTCCTACTCTCTGAATATCTGCTTCAGGTGGGACCCTACAGGGCTTGCACTGCTCACTGTGCGTCATGACCATTCTCTAACTTGGCTGCTCATAGAAGTACTAGACCCAAGAGTCTGGTTGTGGACAACCATGCCTATCAATGGAGAAATTAATTGTCTTTTAACTTGTGCACAGCTCACCACACAAACTGATGCTTTAGTAACAAACCATTACTATAGCATGTGTACATGTGCCATTAAGAAGTGGATTAAGACCACAAATATGCTTCACAGAGGTCGGTGGGAAAATCACCCAAACGCAGGATGATCCACTTCAAATGACGTGACCAAAATACCACATCACCCAAAGCATCACTACCATGAGCAACTCCTTGGCTTAACACTGGCATCATCATCAGGTCAGCCAGAGCCTTTCTCACCTCAAACAGACAAGTCACCCAATGACACCAAGATGCTCCTTGTTCTCCCCAGCTCTCCTAATCGATTGGTGCTTAATCTTGGGCAAGTTTCACTACCTATTCATGTCCTAAATTCACTGCAATAAATGATAACAACACAGAGGTTATTTGATAGAACACCACCTTCACCATGGGCTCTGGTGCCTTGGTTTTGGGAGAATTACGATGTGGCTGGGCTCAAATGTATTTTAAAACGTAAGGAAACAGCTCCTCCAGCAATTGGAAGCACCATCACACACAACAGCCAGAGTATGCCTGCGAATTAGGTGGCGCTCATTTTTATGGGTGATGCTTTTTGGACTGAGAACTGTAAACCAGTAGCAAGGCCAACTGTCCCTGCCTCATCGTGCTCCAGTCCAGGCTGCCCATGAGAGACCCGAGCTCAGCCAGCCCCAAGCAAGCACTGTTGCTCAAAAACCAGCCAGCTTCCCCATCAGATATTCCTTTCCACCTACAGGTAAATACACACTCACTATATTTTATGGCCTCAGATAGAAAATCCTTATCTGTTAGACTGTAACATGATCTGGCAGCTTTTGTCAAGGTAGACACTTGGTTATCAAGAGTTAAACAGCACAGAAACAGAGCCCTTAATTAACTTCAAGGTTGCTCCACGCCTTATCATGTATGGAGGCATTGTCCTCAGCTTATTTTAAGAAGGAGCAAGAAAGAACATCCAGGTATTATGCCAAAAGCCTCTTTCTCAATTATTCCTCTTATATTACTAACCCACTGTAGCCGACTAAAGGCTAAAGCTGCAGAAGTTGCATCCTGAAGCTGTAAATTTAAGTTGGTTTCTCCGTATATGCTGACCTGACTTACTCCGCTAACTGCAGGCTCCCTGTTATCTTTAACTTCAAGGTAATTGTTCGGCAACTTGTTGTTTCTCTATTTCAGGAAGGCAGCTCAAATATATGATTCGTAAGAGAAAAATTTGATTAATTGCTCTGTCATCAGCTCTGTCATCAGCAGGTTCCTGCTAGTATATGGAGTGCTTAAATAATAAAAATATAACACAAAGAACAAACAGTAAAGCTCTGAAATGAAAATGTTAAACACATTTCAATTTGGAGAATCTCTTTCAAAAGTTTAGGGTATAAACCAGACTATGCTGGATTCCTGCAGTCAGGATAAGCACATCATTCTGAAAACACCTCATTGCAACCTATTGCCAGCACCTTTTCACACGAAAATCATGAAGAAATCTGCAAAGATTTTGATGCAGAGATTTATAACACCCTGAAGAGGAAAAAACCCTTATCAATGACACAGAGTACCACCACGTCCGAACTCTGAGCTTCTCATTTCATTTTTAGACATCACTGCCTTCCTCCCTTCCTCCTTGTTTTAACTGAAGCAACAGCATTTAATTTAATCCACCCAGAAGCAATGACAGAGTCAGCGGCTGATATACAGCTAGTGCTGGTTAGAACTCAGAATTACTGTTTTGTGAAGAATTTTGGAATTTCACCTTTTATTTCATTTTACATTACCTTTGTGTCTTTTTAAATTCATTACATGCCAAAGTAGAATATCTTAAATAAGCCTTTTTTATTTTACTTGGGTTTGCTTTATTTTAGCATTTTAAAACTGTGGGAAGCCACTGACTCACACTGACAGAAAACCAACTTTAGCCGTCATTTTATGCTGTCTCTGAATCCCATTCAGTGAAAATATTGGATATGTCACTTTGGGGAAGTGGACACTTGGGTGCAGATATGAGATTTGGGGGAGAAGACACTTAGGGAGAGGCAGGCAATGTACAGCAAGCTGCCTGCCTTTCTCCACAAGCAGAAAGCACTGCTAAGAAAGCATACATCCCTGCGACAGCAGGGGGGAATCTGGCAGATTGCATTTATTCATCTGCAGAGAACAAAAAATTCCTAGTCACTAGATTAACAGAGCATTAGTCTCAGTTCAGACGCAAGTGCCGGAGGTATCTACTTTATGTGAGTGATGGCAGACTGTAAAAATTATTAAACTAGTACAAGAGAAGTGCATCAGTCATAGCAAAGAACACTGGTGAGCAGATGTTTCTGAGGCGAAGATGAAACTTCCAAGTGAATGTCTCCATCACAGGTATTAAATCAGTGGAAAAACTGACAAAGCTGTGCAAAATGAAGAAGCAGCGAGCCGTCACAGTCCCCTTTTGGGCACTGCAAGTTTCATGAGACCATGTTGATGCTGGCTGCAGCAGGCAGCAAGGAAACACCACCTCCAGCAGTGCAGAAACGATGCGGTGGTTGAGGTCTGCCAGTCACTGGCGGCCACCACCACCTAAACCATGCCAAAAGCATAAGCTGCCTCGTTAATTTTACCTCCTGATTTCCAGCTGTCTCCCCACTTAATTTCCACGGCGCTGACCTAGAAAGGTGCAGAACACTGAAGGGCTGTCTGAAGAGGAGGTCAAGCTCCATATGCACCGACGCCTGTATATATGTAAATGGGGACAAGGGGACTCACGGCTGCTGTGGGCAATGTGCGTTAGGGAACTCGTACACTTGTGCCATGTCAGTGAGAACGGACACAGTACCAAAGGGACACTGCTCCCTTACTCCTTCCAGCAAATCTGCAGCAAAGGAGCACAGATTTGGATGCTAAAGTAAATCAGAGCTACAAGACCCTTCTGTCCTCCCCAAATCGGCAGATCACTCTCAAGACATCAGTGTTTTTGTTAAGAGTTCCATCATCCTGGCCAAAACCCACAAGCTGTCTCAAGTGATTTCAGTGGCACCCAGTCTAGGTACCAAAAACGTGCAGGTTCCTTTGGGAGGGAATGTGGTTCCCTAGGCCTATGAATAAATTCAGAAAAAGGCAGGAGAATTCAGGGGATCAGAGATCTAGGAAGGACAGACCTCCCAGGTGTCTACAGCGGCCACCCCTCAAACACACCAGAGGCCATATGAGCTCCCTGAAAGGTCCACAGTCACCTGGGAGACAGGGAATGGTGTCTCAAAAATATTCAACCATGACCAAAAAACAGTGAAAGGACCTAGACCTATTTGGAGATAAGAGAGCTTGACAAGGATATTTGGTGTCTTAACCAGACCAGCACAGAAATATTTGATGATAGTGGTGGGAGTTTTGTTAAGTCTGTTTTGGCCACAGGGCAAACCTGCAGGAACTCTGCGTATCAGAAACTGGCTTTGCCGTTCTTGTTTTCTACTGTGGACATCTTGGTGCCAGAAATCAGCGTACCTAAGTCACCCCAATCTTGTGCTCTCTGGCCTTTGGGAGAGGAGAAGCTAAGAGAGAGGACTGAGGTTTTGACTTGGTCTGAGCAGGCACAGCACCGCTGGCAAAAAGCATGAGAGTAGCTGTTTGTGTCACATGTTTCTGTGAGGGTCTCCTGACAGCTCCACTGATGCCCACCACCCACCACCCAGAGGAGAAAGCTCCTGAGGTTTTTGGCCAGGAATGCCCTTGGAGCACATGAAGGTTTAAATGAGGACATGCACTCCACCAGTTCATTTCCTAACTAGGACTTGGGCATTAATGCTAGACGGGGTGCTATAAAGACTAAAATGCACAGAGATTTCACATGCATGACTCTCACTTCCATAACTGGCCCAAGGACAGAATGCAATGCAGTGTTGTGTGTGAGTAAAGCTCATTGTTCTCAGTGGGCTTTAAGAGCCAGTGCAGATTATTTGCTGTTCCCATACCGATCCAGATTTATTTTGGATCAGCAGCGACTTCAACACGATTAGTACGCAGAAAGAAACACAGAGTCACAGTACTGTGAACCTCTTCCTAGCCAGAATGCAAAATATAAAACCCCATTATTTTTTTTATCCCTTAAAAAAACCTAAACAAATTTAATGAAAAATCTTACCTCTCACAGTGATGGATCGTGGTATGTTTTAGAATTAAGGACCATGAACTTCTGAGATGGATTTGGATTTTAACATCCTTAATATTTTGCACACAAGGTGTATTCAAAATCAAGACGGCACTTTCTAAAATACATTTAGAAATTGTTTTATATTTTAAGATCATTTCCTTGCAAGAAGAAAAATACCTAAAGGTCTTCTTGCATGTTACTTGATAAGTATTAATGTCTGCTTCTTACCTTGGCTTCTCCAATCAATTTCCTTAACCAAAAGGCCTCAAACCAACCTTGAAAAGGCAAAACACCACAAAATGCAGAAGCCAGTTGTGTGTAGGAAAATACATTAAAGTTCCCATTGTAGCCAACAAGTCAAATTACAGTGGCACTTCTCCCTATCAGGTACCTGGCTCTAACATAGCCTTCCTTTTTTCCCCCCTTCAAATAAAATCATTCCAAAAGTTGATTTTATGTATGAGTTAGCGCAAAGGAAGAGAACAGCATGCAGTAAAATTGGACAACACTGCTTCAAAGCGTACAGTGTTTTATTACTGAGCATTTCCTGTAAGATCACCTTCAATTCTTCACCAATTCAACTATATATGTTACAAAGCAGCAATCAAGCAGAGTCTGCCACTAATATGTTAGAGAAGAGTTGTAAGTTCAAAAGTGAAATAGATAATAACGCAGATATTTAGCAGGCTGGAAGGGAATGAAAAGTTCTGGAGGGATTTATCACTAAGCAGATAATTGTTTTGCAGAAGAACTGAAATTATTTTTATAGAGAGATATATGAAGTATTTCTGCATGTGTATTTGCAAATGCCACGTGCATACGCACAAGCATATATATAGAAATATAGATATATGCATACATGAAAACCCAAACTTGAGCTAAATTAAATTGTCCCCCCAGCTTTGTAATGCAAATGAGACTAACAGGCTTGTGCTGTTTGTGGTTCGAGATGATGTGAGTTTCCACAGAGATGCTGACTGAAGTAAAGTTTTTAAATTTATCTCATATATATATATATATATATAAAAAAATATATATAAGCATATTTGTATCTATAAAAGTCTAAATATATATCCGCTGTACCTCAGCATTTCTTCAGTGACTCCACTGGAACCACAACAATTTACACCAGTTAAGGCTACGTGCAAATTTTGTGTCTTTTACTACTTTCCAGTCTAAGCTCTACCTGCAGAGCTGAGAGCTTATTACTTCCCTCCTCACTCCTAGCTTCTTGGTAAGGAAGGGGAATAAAAGGGAAAAAGCAGTTTCTTAGCTGCTAGTAGATAATATTTCAAGGACTTCCATAATTTATTGCCCTCTAAACTGCCTGGAGAAACATCTTTGCCTTCAAAAGTTCCCACCAACAGGAAATCAGGAATTTAGGGGAAACAGTCTGTGTGCTTCTAGCGAAGGAAATGCCAAAAGGACAGACTTTCTGCCAGAGGTTTTTTCCCTTTTCCCTCTGAGCACTCACAAGCCGAAGAGCAGGGACACGCTCTTCACGCATCAGGGCTGGCCTGGGCAGCGATGGGTTCACCACCTCCCTGCCGGGGCTCCGCCATCCTCGCCCTTCGGTGGAGTCACAGCCCCCAGGACCCCGCAAAGCTGAAGTGCCCGTGTCTCCCCCAGAGCCACGGTACAGATGGCCACCAGCAGAAGTGACAAAGCTAGCCAGGGTCAAAGTTTGGGCAGAGAAACCAGGCAGACCAGTTTAACTTTCTGTTGTAAACCAGCTTCGTTTTTCGAGGTCTGGGCACCAGTTCCAGTGGATGGAGGCCACCCGCCGTACTATCACCTGAGAGGAAAATCAGAGCTGAGCTCTGTGGGAACTCATTTCCATGTGGTTTCAGCGATAAGTGATTTTTGAACAGCGACACACCAGAGGTCAACCTCTGCCATCGCTCTGAACCACAATCAAACCCAGCCTCCTGCGTGCCGCCTGTCTGCCCAAGAAGAGGAAGGATTTGTCCAGTGAACCAAAGGCGTCCACAAGCACACGGAGCAGCAGCTCACACCCAGCCTCTCTTTTGATGCTGGGAGGGCCCAGGAGGGAAGATCCAAGTGCAGCAATCTTGTACGGAGGTGCGGCCAGCGAGCCCCTCAGATAGTGGCATGTCAGAGGGTGGAAACCTCCCTCCTGCCCGCAGGGTACCGCTGCATGGGACGCCATCTCCCTCTTTGAGGCTGACATTTCTAAGCCCATACAAAAGCCTCTTTTCAAACCAGACAGGAGTTCCCTATTTCCAGATTCTAAGAAGCCATATGGAGGGAGACGTGCCCCGAGCCCCCACAGGCACCATTTAACTCCCCCCACACCACCTTTCGGAGAGGGTCGCAGGGCACGGTCAGCCGTATGGCTCTCCGCTCCCCGGGGAGGCCGGTGGGCACCCGCGTCTCCTACCTTCTGCTGCAGCGCAGGTGGCTGTGGGGCCAGCACTGGGTCGGTGATGTAGGTCTTCTTCGTGCCGGGCGGCTGGTAGAGCCCGGGAGGAGCCTGGCCCACGGTGTTACCGGCAGGATACGCTGGCTCAGCCTTCCAGGTGCTCTGCGGCACGTAGGGTGCTTCGGAGCCGTTCCTCCCCCCGTAACCCCCGTAGTAGGGGTCCTGGTAGCGGCCCTGCGGAGGTGCATAGCCGTAGGCAGGCTCCGAGGGCCGGGCGGGCGGCGGGGCGTAGCCGTAGTCGGGCCCGCGGGGCTGTGGAGGGCCGTACTGCGGGGCGCCGGGCGGGCGCGACGGCGGGGGCGCGTAGGGCTGGCCGGGCCCCAGGCTGGCGTAGTGCGCGGGCTGCGGGCCGGGGGGCTGGTAGTGCGGGCTGGGCTGGGCCGTCCTCACCTGCACGTTGAAGGCCGGGCGGCTGGGGGTGGAGGCCGTGGCATAGGAGGCCGGCACCGGCTGCGGCTTCAGGGTGCCAACGGGAGTCACCGGGATGGGGGCCGGCTGGCCTGGGCCCTTGGCGGTGGATTTCTTGGTGGCGGTGAGGGGAGGCTGGTTGGGGATGATCATCCGCTTGTGGCCGGTAACGGGGGTGGACACGGACGGGGTGGTGGCAGCGGAGCCGCTGGAGGTCCCGGAGCCCTAGGGAGCAAGGAGAGGAGAGAGCCACAGCGTCAGCAGGAGGGACTGCTCGGGTGTCAGCTCCGGCAGCGAGGGGTTACGTGGAAATGGGGTTTTACAGTAACAACTGCACAGAAACCCAAACTGCTGAGGAACGCAGGAATGTACCGGAGACCACACAGTACAACAGGGCAATGGCAACCTTCCCCCGCTCTGGCAGAACAGGGACAGTGCCGCGGCAGCCCAATAGAACTGCCATGCACGGCGTTTTGTCTCTCCACGGGGTTTTCTCCTCCGCCACAAAACAAAAACTAAAAAGCGATAAACGTGGAAAAAAGGGGGACTCGCTGGAGAGTAATTAGAGGGGATTCCTGTTGAAAGAAGACCATACTGAAAAACAGAGAAAATGAGATTAGAGTCTCTACGGAGGCAGTAAAATGGGATGGCCTGAAAGCAGCTCCCAAGCTGGAAGAGTTAACTTGGATCAAGGCAAAATACAGAAGTGTCCTGTCCCTGGCTCTGCCCCTAAGCACTGATCCTTGAAAGCCTGGAGTGACCCCAGCGAAGGCAAATGTTACACGTGGCTCATGAAAGGGCAAGAAAGCCGGCCAGGATTCCTGAGAGCTTCAGAAGTCAGCTCCCGCCGGGGCAGCCACGTAACCCTGCACCGCTGCCCTGGGCACAGCAGCGCTCAGGCAGCCAGGGAGGAGGTTCACAGGGTGCCGCCGCTTCCTCCAACTTGGCCACCGAATGGAGATTTAGTGCAGTGACACTGTCCTAACGTACTTGTTTCTCTGGTTTACCTCTTACTTAAATCCCACATCCAAAAACACTGGTGTGAAAGGACATCTTTGTCAAACAGCTAACAATGTAAAACAGTGTCTGAAAACCACTGAAGATTACCACTAAATCTCCACTAATCTTCACTTCACTTCAGTTTGATTTTCACTAAATCAAAGAAGAGCAAACTTGAACTTCTGGAGTTTAGAATTAGGTAAAATTTCTTGCCCCTCTCTATTTTCCTTTACTATGAAAGGATGTACCTGGATTTCATGCCTTCCTGTACAGAGAAGCATTAAAGATGCACAGTTTAACAGTATTTCTTTGCTACTGCACTTAATACAATAGTTGTATGAGCTTATACCTCACCCAGACTTTCTGCATTGGGCTTGTCTCACCCATGATCTCAGGGGCAGCAGCCCAAAGTCAGAACAGCTCAGTCCTCACCAATGGTCGTGTTCACGCTAAGGCATGTGCCACCTTTCCCGAAATGACCAATCTTGTATTTGTCCCAGGTGTTCCTGCTTTATGCAGCCATCCTGACCTCTGCCTGCTGCCCCACCACGCTCTTGCTGGGACCGAANCCCACCCACCACCACCACCCTCCCAACATTTGGCAACCACCAAATATGAAGAAAAAGGAGATAGGAGCAAACCGCTCAACTTCTAGTCCACAGTCTACAAGCACAGTCTACCAAAGGAATAAGGAAGCTCTACTACGACTCAACTGGTAGCTCTTCCACGGTGATGTGCAGATACATTTTTGCTGATGCAGTGGTAAAGGCCTTACTCCTGCGCACCTTCAGGGCACACCTCCCATGACAGTAAACCTCCCATGAGAAATCCCTATAAATGAGCAAAAAAACCCAGGCAAATAAGAGCATCAATCTGTTTTGAGAGACGTAAAAGGTGTGTATGCAGAGGTGGGGAATAATAAGGCAGCAAATTTCTGCTGGAGAAGAAACATGTCGATGTATTCAAACCTTGACCTTGCCAACAGATCCATGACAAGGCAGTACATAGGCAGACTGAAGATATTTTGAAACTGAGAGCAAAGAAGAGCTGAAGCGTGTCTCAGTCGAAATGCAAGGGCAGACAGGTGAAGGGTCAGTAGCCCTCCATTAATATTGCCCGATTCTTCTATTTCTGAAACACCTGACAAGGAGCAGGCATTCTTCCATCCCTGCTTCAGAGCACAACTGCACCAGTGCTCATTGCTAGCAAAACAATTTGCTTTCTGTTGGAATTATTCTCCCATGTCGGCTGGGCATTTATGCCCAGGAGTGCTAAAACTTTCCCATTTCCTCACCTATTTCATTCTTGTAAATGACAGTAGTTTGTCCACTTACTGTAATGGGATGAAAGGTCCATAATGCAGCACTGTGTAACTACCATCAGAAAAACACGATTTTTTTTTTTCCATGTGAAGAGTGAGAAGGTAGATAGCGTTTCAAAGACAATGGCCTATTGGGGTGAGGGGGAGAGCCCAAATCAAAACAACATAAATGAGACCTATTCATCACATCTTATATTCCTGAACTCAGACTCTGGAAGCAGGTGATGACAGACTGCTAAGTAAATTTCTTGCGATGGAAGTCTATTCCATCACAAGAACCAGGGGACTTTGACCTTACATATAAACGTCCACGTAACACTTGACTTAATGTGCTGCTGCCAGTCTCCTGCCTGTACTGGAATATGCCTTAGGAACAAATAATAACCCTTTCTTCCAAAAACCCCCTCACTGCCTATTGACTGGCACTCTGAAAGGCTCTGAGCAGCTCCCACGTTTGACACTACAAAGAGGGTGTCTCCCCTTGTGCACCAAAGCCCAGTGAAGGAAAGCGGCAAGCTGGGGATGCCGGGACCAGAGACCAAGTTTTGCCATCAACCTCACAGCAGAGGCTCAAGCTAACAAGTACCGCTGCATTGTGGCATTCAAACCACAGGCTGCCTTGAGGAGGAGGAAGTTTGCATCAGTAGGAGTCCCCAGAGGCGCCCTGGGTGACTCATTCTGAATTCCTCTGAGGGTGCTGGGCAAGTGTGTGATGAAAGCTGGGCTTTAGGGGGAGGAAGAGGGTGTAAGGCTAGTTAGTGTGGTGTAGGAGAGAAATGGGACAGGTTAGAGGGAATTTAATGCTACTGGAGCACTGATGATTTACGGAGACGCAAGTTGGCCGTAGCTGCTGAGCAAGGGCACAGGTGAGGTATCACCGTAAATCCTCTGCCCTTTTGCCTGAGAGAGAGAAGGGTGGCTGCAGCCCAGCCTTCTGTATGTCCAGCCGTGCACTCAAATATCACCCCAAGCTAAGGGATATTAAGGGATTATTAAGGGATAAATGCGCATGAACTGTAGACAAGATTTCTGCTCTGAGGACAGGCAGAAAGATGAGAATAGGGCGCTCAGACACCACGGGCAAGAGTGATTTCAACAGATGTCTGGAAGGCATCCTAGGAGGACATGAGGGATGGATGAGGCTATAAAGACGCCAGGTAGATGGAGAGGGAGTAACGAACAGAAAGCTGGAAAGGGCTACCTATATCACTGGGTACAGCCCTAGCAAAACAGATGACTATCACAGACGTTTCATCTGAATGACTCCACAGAACTTCTCCAAGCACAACGAAGTAGAATCATCCAAAAGCACATCCAAGTGACAGCCCAGAAGCATGAAAAAAAGTAGAAACAGGAGAAAGAAAAAGGAGCAAAACAAGGAGAAAGAGTGGATGCAGATGAGCGCAGGCATCCCTTCCTCCAGCAGCTCCCGGGCAGCTCATTTCAAAACCGTATCGCAATTGCGAGCGACTGTCGCAGCCGAACACTCTCGACATCCTCTAAGGGCTGTTTTCAGAGGAAGACAGGCTNGGGGCCCATCGGGGTCCCCCACGCACAAGCTCTCCCGGGGCCAGAGAGATGCTCTGCCTGGGCAGCAGGTGGCGGCAATAAATTGCTGCCAAACCAGTCCAGGGCAGCGGCTGGAGAGGAACTTCAAC
>VXBO01008761.1:115492-307529 GCA_013400135.1 Rhinoptilus africanus | reverse complement strand
TGCACCAAAGCCCAGTGAAGGAAAGCGGCAAGCTGGGGATGCCGGGACCAGAGACCAAGTTTTGCCATCAACCTCACAGCAGAGGCTCAAGCTAACAAGTACCGCTGCATTGTGGCATTCAAACCACAGGCTGCCTTGAGGAGGAGGAAGTTTGCATCAGTAGGAGTCCCCAGAGGCGCCCTGGGTGACTCATTCTGAATTCCTCTGAGGGTGCTGGGCAAGTGTGTGATGAAAGCTGGGCTTTAGGGGGAGGAAGAGGGTGTAAGGCTAGTTAGTGTGGTGTAGGAGAGAAATGGGACAGGTTAGAGGGAATTTAATGCTACTGGAGCACTGATGATTTACGGAGACGCAAGTTGGCCGTAGCTGCTGAGCAAGGGCACAGGTGAGGTATCACCGTAAATCCTCTGCCCTTTTGCCTGAGAGAGAGAAGGGTGGCTGCAGCCCAGCCTTCTGTATGTCCAGCCGTGCACTCAAATATCACCCCAAGCTAAGGGATATTAAGGGATTATTAAGGGATAAATGCGCATGAACTGTAGACAAGATTTCTGCTCTGAGGACAGGCATGTGCAGAAAGATGAGAATAGGGCGCTCAGACACCACGGGCAAGAGTGATTTCAACAGATGTCTGGAAGGCATCCTAGGAGGACATGAGGGATGGATGAGGCTATAAAGACGCCAGGTAGATGGAGAGGGAGTAACGAACAGAAAGCTGGAAAGGGCTACCTATATCACTGGGTACAGCCCTAGCAAAACAGATGACTATCACAGACGTTTCATCTGAATGACTCCACAGAACTTCTCCAAGCACAACGAAGTAGAATCATCCAAAAGCACATCCAAGTGACAGCCCAGAAGCATGAAAAAAAGTAGAAACAGGAGAAAGAAAAAGGAGCAAAACAAGGAGAAAGAGTGGATGCAGATGAGCGCAGGCATCCCTTCCTCCAGCAGCTCCCGGGCAGCTCATTTCAAAACCGTATCGCAATTGCGAGCGACTGTCGCAGCCGAACACTCTCGACATCCTCTAAGGGCTGTTTTCAGAGGAAGACAGGCTTTCCTCTGCTCGCCATGCACTAGACGAAACTGTCTGACACACTTTGCAAGTGCAAATTAGAACCACGCTACTTACCATCAACCCCTTCCTGCAAATTCATATTTGCAAAGAGAGAGTAAACTAGAAACCCCAGGTGCTGATAACGCAGAGTTGTTAAGAGAAACTAGAGTAGGAAGGAGTTAAATTCAGAACCTCATGTACCACAAGCATTATAACACAAAATCTTTTTTTTTTTAATGGGGAAAGCACAAGAGCCTTGTTTAAACACAGATGGAAGTACCTAAATGTACTGCCTCTTCTACAAATGAATTATCCAGCAGTTCAAATAAAGGTGAACTAACACTGACAAAATCAAGTAAAACTCAATGAATGTGAAAGGAAAAAACCCCCCAAACACTTCTCCTAAAAAAAGTTACCATGTGTAACCATGAGGGGAGTCATTTTGCTTGGTAACTCCTGCCCTGTCTAAAGTGTCGTGGAAGTTTATAAACGTTTGCAGGAGTTTCTTCTACCAACCATCACATTATAAATCTATGGTGTCGTGATAAACCTGTGGTGTCCTAGGGGTCTGATGTCAAAGCTGGGTATCTGGATTCAAAGCTAGTCTGGTGGGGAAACCCGAAATCCTGAGTATCTGTGTGATTCTGCGTTCTGTAGAAATTATTTACATAGATCTCAAATTAAATTCAGTGTACACCTACAACTAAGTCATCACATTGGTACTAGGGATGAAACCCATTGTTTACAGAAATGAGCCTATAATTCTATACTATTTGTCAGGGTCAAATCTTAAAAAGAGTAGAGAATAACTGTAGTCTACAGCAAGAGCATGATTCTATATGGTCAGCTGGAACCCTTATGAAAAGGACTTCATTCTCCTTTTATTTTGTGCATTTGTAGAGTATTTTCTATAGAATCCCTTCAGTTATTCAGTTTCACAGACTGGATCAAAAATGCCAACGCAAAGTTTATCGCATTCTATTCAATTCTCCAGGCATTTTTCATAAAGGTACAGTTGAATAGTTTTAGCCCTTTAGCTGTCAAATTATCACATATAAAGACACATTACTCCAACTCAGTGGTTTTCAACCTTTGTGCTCAGCAGCCCCAAAATGTTTTTCAGAAGAAACAAGCTCCTTTATGGAGAGAGTTAATCTGCCGACAATAAACATGGTTTTTTAAGTTACCTTTCACTGAATTCTTCTTAGTTACCTTAAGAGTGATCCATGGACCCCCAGGGTTTGCAGAGCATAGGCTGAGAACCACAGCTCTTGCTGGGGCTGCCTTTTTTGAGCATTTCAGGCACTATTTACTCTAGGAGAGGAATACAACAACCCTTGCTCCTCGAAAGACGAAACCTGGAAACTACCGGCGGGCTGAACCCAGGACGGAGCGTTCCCAGGGGGCTGCCAGTTGACAGCGCTGGTGCAGCATCTCTCCTCCTAACGCAGACTCTCTTCTGCATGGTCCACCAGCACAAGCTGGACGGAGACATGGGGCCAGCTCAGGTATGTGCCAGCTGAAATCTTTTAAGTGTCGCTCGGTGGTGGTGGCCTGGGTGGGAAAGGCAGCAAAGGGTGGAAAATTAACTTGGCTTCTCCTGACGCCCTGGATTGGCATTCACCTCTGCTAGCTGGAGGTGCTTAAAGCCCTCTCTGTGAAATGCATCTCCACGGGGTCATTTATCCCATTCTAATACTGAAGCCTAAAACAGGGGAGCTGAATCATCCACTGGGGGAATCTACTTCACTCCACTGACTGTAAAAGCAGAATAAAAACAGCCAAGACAAGTCACTGAATATTTAGACAGCACAAGTTAGCGGAGACAAATCTCACAATAAGCAGGTAATTTTGACGTGACTGTAAGAAGCACAGATACCTTTTCCCTGCATTAAGGCGCTGCCACTCAAGCTCAGCTAGCGCCGCGCACCAAGGGGATTTCTGAGTGCCAGCAGCTCCCATGATCAGCCAGGACCCTGCCACACTGCGCAGACAACGCAAGACCAGGAGGCTGGGCTGCAAAGGCACTTCCCGTGTATGAAGGAGGGTGACATGGGTTGGCCACCCTTTCCTATCCCCTTTTTCACCTCTACATTGAACCGTAGCTCCCACTGGCACTGGAGCTGTGCCTTGCCAGGAGCAGTGGCTGGGCTGAGCCTCTCTCCTGCCTGAGGTAGCAGATCCCAGCTCCTCATCAATTTGGGAAGGATAACATCAGAGAAAAATCAAATACTCTGCTTTGAAACCCAGGCCTTTAGGTACCTGAAAACGTGAACAGGCATTTTATGGGGTTTCCCGACATTCAGACACATCTAACTCCTGCTGACTTCAGATTCTGTATTTGAACAAGCTGCCTTGCTAGCGACAATGTATGTCCGGTTTCCCCTGAACATACCTTCTTTTTCTGTCTGAAATAACATATGGGTGAAAAAGACAAATCTGGCCTTTCACTTGGGACTTGCAGATGCCTGGAGTCCTGGCAGAGCTCCAGATGTGCTGCTGAATGTCCAGAGATCCTGGGCAGATGTACTGCTCCCGTTCAGCATACCTGGTGCATTTTCAGTATTTTCTGGCTTTCTTTATAACAGCCAGATAGTAGGCCAAGCACGCTGAGGACACGTCAGTCCCCTCTGCACCGCTGCTATGTAGTGCACACAGCTCAGTTGCCAACACAGATTTCTTTAGGTGTCACAATGCCCTTAGAATCCAGTCCAAAATTTTGAAGTCTGGTCCAAAACCTTAAAACCCTCAGTGAAAACACGCTATAATCAGATGAAGCTTTTCTTCGCAGTTTCATCATTCTCTCGTTTCCAGCTTACAGCTGACAAGCGAGTGTCACGGAGGCTGTGCATGGATCAGCAGCCACACTCATACTTCCCAGATGTGTTTATATGGGATTCAGCTTGTTGGCTTGATCTCCAGAAGCTATCAAGGTATTTGAACAGATTGCTCCTAGGCATTATACCAAAAGAAGAAGAGGAGGAATCTAATAAAGTGTTCATCTCTGGTTCTCAAATGAAGAGAATACCTTACAGATGCCATAAAGTGTTACAAGAACACAACTGCTTCTGAGCTTTGATCTGTTTTTCAGCTGCTACCACCAGTGGAAAATGAGTCAACATAGTTGTTAATGTTTCTGTTCACAACCTCTTTTGTAATCCTTGTGATGGCCCAGCTTGAAACACAAGGGAGAAGAAGTTGAATGAAGGAAAAGGTGATAACAAGTTGACCTCCAATATTTTATCATGGAAAACAGCCTTTCACAACTGACACGCGCAGTTATAGACGCACGCCTTGGTTCAGCTTTCAGTACGGGTGTCAAGTGTTTTACACAACCTGGGTTTCCACTTTCCAACACTCCATTAATTCCAAAGAGCCTGAACACATCTGAAAAGTTTGGTCTCCAAAACACAACAGTGTTATGCCAGGGAAGAATTTTGCTTTTCCTTCTCGGTTTCATATTTACTTTTTTATTTGTTTATCCCAATTCTATTACTATGATGACTACTATGAGCCTTTTTATTAATTTTTCCATTTCTGATGAGTGATCATCTGGAATTTATGAGAAGGACTATGTGAGAGACTAGTTTTAAAAGATGTGCAAACAACTGACCTAAATGCTTCTAGCTCTGGTGGACAGTCAAGGGCCATTATTTTTGCTTAATTCATTGAAAGGGCTAGTTACGATTAAAGCTCTCCTATTTAAGCAATTCCACTTGACCAAATCAAACGCAGTAGCAACTTCATCCACAAGAACATCAGATATCAGCACGAGAAACATCTTTGCCAAAAAGACGCCAGTCATAAGAAGTTAAACATTTCCTGAATTAATCTTGGGATATTTCTGTAATTTCCCACTCATCACTAAAACGACAGATTTGCGCCAATCTGGACCTCAGGAACGAGCAGCGGCAGCCCCCTGCCCTGGCTGAATCGGTGGCCCATGGGCTCAGCAGTAAATTGCATAAGGAGCCGCGCACCACAGCCCTTTGGTTACATCAAAACGCAGAAGCACTGAATACAATCCCGGAACAGAAGACCACAAAAAGGGCAGAGCGGTACCGTGTGACGACAAGTCACTATGTGCATGGAGCAGTGAAACCGAGCGCCTTAAGGAGCACCTTCTCTAAGGCTTAGCAATGCAGGGATGTCCAAAGCACTTCCATTCAGCAAACCGAGCCCTTCTAGCGTGCTGAACAAGTCTCCTTGCTTAATTTAGGCAGAATGTTGCCCTGCCTGACAATGGGGAAGCCCCCACCCCCCTATAAATAAGAACTTTGGGTAAGCAAAGTATTTTTATGACTTTTGCTATTACTAAGCTAGTGAAGCTTAAAGTATCATAATTACAAAGTCCACAGACTTAAAAACGTTTTTTTCTTCCTTTTATAACTTGCTATTTGTAATGGAAAAGAAGCTCATGTACATGGCAAATATGGGCAGGTTGGAGGGTTATACAGACCATGCCGCTATCCACCGATGTGTATCATGATTATAAAAAAAGGATTGAAAAGGGATAATGAAAGATGCGTGAGCAAGGGGAAGGGATGTGCACCTGTGAGTGCCAAGACAAAACACATGTATTCATGAAGTCTTCTGCAGAAGTCTTCTGTAACTTATATGGAAAAGTTATCATTTTCTATTGTGTGTTGAACAACGGATTTAAAGAACATTTAAAAATTCGATAAAAGCTTCTCATTTCCTACTAAACTGCAAAGGAGTTTTAGAGTGTTTATGAAGTATGCAAGCTTTCTGCCTTTATTAATTCTAGAGAACATTAAAAGAGTGTGCATATGCACACATAAAATAATATGAAATACACATGCACTCAGACACTACTTGGTTTACTTTGTGTTACTTGATATTTGTTTACGATTCCATTTATTTGCTGCATTGCTTGCATTTATAACCTATTTATCTTTTCAAATTCCAAAGTCCTATTAAACCAGATTTAAAAAATTATCTTACCAGAGGGCATAAATGTTTTCATATGTTAGTACTGCCTCTATTCCCTGTGAAAACCATGTGTTTTTATTCTTCTTCTCCCCACATTTTAAAGCCTGTGCGAATAGTAGTACAGAAGAGCAGAAGCATCAGCGAACAATTCCGTGTTCATACAACATCTGCTTTCTTATGGTTCACTTCAGGTCCAGAACCCACCATCATCCGCCAGTATTTTTAGTGGGCTACAAAACGATTCAAGTGAGTAACTTGAGTGGTTAGCAGCAAAGAAAAACTATACCGCCTCACCAAAAGAATAACAGCTCAACCAAAAAAACCCATAAAAGACAGGCAGATGGGACAGAGAGGTTATTTTCCTATTAGGTCCAATGTACACCTTTCCAAAAGGCTGATGAGCTCCAACAACAGGTCAAATTTAACTTTTTTCCCAGATGGCTCCTTCTGGGAAGTGGAGTGGAACATTCCCTCATTTATCCATCTGCCTGGGTTATCACCATTGCCCGAAATACCTTAGTCTTTCTGCAATATTGCGGTTCCAAGTACGATGTTGAGAAATCTATCTGATTGGAAAGGTTTTCTTTCACCTGCTGTGGCTTTTAAAATTATTCTATAGGTGTATAAATGCATACACCAAGACACATGGAATTTACCCGCTGCAACATGTCTAGTCAAAACGCCAGGGCAGTACTGGAACAAGTCAGGGAGGCAAAAGAGATTGCATTAATTTACAGCACAAGAAAAAATGCCGTCTATATCACAGAGATACTCGAGTATAAAACAATGCAGACAGTTAGAATATTTCTAAATAAAGGTATGAACTGAAAGTAATCACTCTTTCCTCATCATTTTCTTCTCTTCATAGAGAACATATAATTACATTAAATGTAAGGTTAATAAAGTGTTTACTCAAAAGACACACTGATAAAACTTATAACAGTATCACTCTAACAAGCCTGTGTAAAGCAGTGTCAAAACCATTGCCTCACCAGGCTTGGTTCTGTTGCAAATGGCATTATAAATTAATCCAGTTTTCCTAAATACGCCTTGAGGAAACAAAACCACAAACAGCCATTGTAAGTTTTAATATAAAAAACACAAAAAAAACAAAGAACAAAAAAATCTTCTCTCCATTCTTAACTGGAATGCAAGGGCTGTGTTTTTAACAATCGATATTGCTGAATAGGTTATATACTTAGTCCAAAAACGACAACTTTTTTTGATGCAGCGTAGACCCCCATACTAGTGTAATACCAGGTTTTTCCCTATGCCACACTCCACTCAGCTCAGCAGTCTTAGGAAAACAGAAAAAAAAAAAGGCAAAAAAAAGTTTGCTAAACCTAATCAACAACGACCTAATGAGCCCGATTAAGTTATGATTTATAATTTTCCTCGCTTACACCGTTCTTAGACCAAAATAACATCCCAAGACATTTGCTCCATGGCTGCTGATTGGGTTAAGGTTATCACAGTCGCAGCTGAGAGCCTGAATTCTCTTCAGTACCTCTTGCTGCCCGAGCTACATTTTTTAAAAGGTGCCTCGTATCAAGCCAGATTCTGATCTCAGTGATGCTGGTGCCAGCTTAAGCACGTCTGTTGACTCCGGCAGATTTACTCCAAATACGCTGTCTGTTGCAGAGCAGGATTTGGCCTACTGCTGCCTCGGAATTTGGAGGGGTTTTGTTCCCAGTGAGAACACAGCGGAGGTTTCTGTGCAAACTGTAACCCCCGGATCTAACCTCCTCCAGGTAATAATCGTCTAGCTTTGCTTGAAACTCAACATGTAAGGAGATCTTGACAATTCATACTGCTGCGACCTGAAAGCAAGCAAATGAAATTTATAATTGAGGCTAAATATAGCCTGCATGGGGCTAAACCTCAGCACCTCCAAGCACCCAGCTCGGCACGCAACGGCAGCGGCATCGACCAGCGCAGCCCTGGGGCCCGCTGTGCACCCCGACCTGAGCCCACACACTCTGCTGCATTAGCAATTAAAAACAAGCGTGCTAATTCAAAACAAACAGGCAGATCCTCCCTCTCTCCTCACTTCTTTCCTTGTGGTGGACGTATAAATGCATACTGATGGCTACTGGGATTTATAGCCTAACTGATTTTGACATTTTTAACTTCAGAATTTGAAACAGGGACTTTCTAGCCCTGGGGCAGGACTGCTAAATGCTAAAAACTTTGGGACTAGGGAGTATTAATTTAGTCCTTCTGAGCAGCTTGGCTTCAACAACGTTCTAACAAGGGCTCAACGCTCTCCAAAACTCAGCAGTGGACGCCCAAAAACTGCAAGGAATTTTGGATCCAAACCGGAGTTTCGTGGCTTTCGTTCCTGTTTGTCACAGGTCAAATTAAGCTCCAAACCTGAACTTGAGGGAAGTGGGGAGAATTCAGGTCTCGGTCTGAATTTACAGCAGGATTAAATCGTATTTCATTTCCAGTTTGCAATGCTTTTTTTTTTTTTTTTTTTTTTTGCAGTTGTTGATGTATTTTTATTTTAAGGAAAAAAATATTATGCACAGACCAAGCGTCCTGGCATCACAAGTCATCAATAAATCTCTTTTCCATAACAACCCACAAGAATTCACTGCAGGACCCAATTGTTAAAACACAAAGCAATGACATTCTATAAGCTTTCAGAAGTATCATTCTAGCCCTTGTGGACTCACTGAATTCTCTAAATGAGTCACTGGCCTCTCAACGCAATTGTCAAAACTTAGGTTAAGCCAGGTTAATTCCCTCCCCCCTTTAATTTAGAAGTCCAGCTGCAGCACATGGCTTTCCAGTGAAAAGATCTAAACGCAGAGCCCGCTCACCCCAACAGGAAATCTCACGGCGCCCAAAGCTCACCTTTTCCTAGCTAGAGATAAGCCACACTAACAGGAAGAAATTTCCAAAGCCTCATGCGCCATGTGATGTAAAAATCAATATTCCTCTTACACGGCACAAATAATTTCCTGCTGAAGGCCAAGAGACCATGGTTGAAGCTACTATGGTTGGGGAGGGGGGAAAGGCAGCTGTAAGAAATGGGGGGTGAGGAGAGCAGACACTAACCAGAACAGGGACAAGGGAGACGCCAAAACCAACCCTTCTAACCAAAGCATGCGAGCAGATGTGGCATTTGGGGTTGGGCTCAGGGCTCCAGCTAGGTGGGACGTGGAGAGGACATCCCCTCTGCCCTGCACACCCTCCTCCGTGGGAGGCGAGATGAAGGGTACCCATTCTCTCTGTCCAAGGATACTTGGGACAACTAGATCTCGCAGCACGGCATCCCGCTTTAGCTACCTTGCCTCTAACTAACCACACAGCATCAGCTACACTGGAACCCCAAAAAGAAAGATTTTGCTGGGTAGACACAGCATATCATACACTTCATAATGGGATAAACTATGCTGGATGACCCCAAGCTTCTGTACCCCCACCCCTACTCCACTGTAAGATCACTTGAAAACATCACTGCCCAGTTTGTTAGAAAAAACCTTAAATTTCCAGGCTAAATATTTCATGTCCAGTTTGTCCTTAGGCATGGGTACAACAAATTAAAATCACAGCAGATCGTGCCACTGATTTCAATGGTCTCTCCACATTTTGTTTAAACCAGTAAACTCTCTTTAACCTTCCAACAGCGCTACAGTTTTCACTGCTGAGAATATATCCTAAGGAGGAAAGGTTTTGCCTCAGCTGTAATTAATTAGTTTTTTAATAATAAAAGAAAACCTACCAGCATTTTTTTTAAAGGAAAAGATGGAAAAGGAAAAAAGGAAAAAAGGAAGAAGGAAAAGAAATAGTTTATCCTACTACTTCTGCAGAGAAATATTTAATTGAGGATTTTGGACTTCATTAAAAAAAGGTAGTTTTCAAGATTGCAGAAAAAGCTTAAAACAAGATAAAAGCTAAACAGCCTGACGGAAAACGAGGAAGAAGCTGAAATAAGTTCTGGGTTTGTTTTTGTTTTTTTCTAAAGAGAAAATACAAATGATTTTAAACTGATGCCATGCTATTTTTAACAGCTGGAACTGATAATGCTGACATCAGCCATAATTCTACTATATTTAGTTTTGTATTTATCAAAGTCCACACGACTTTTCCATGAGACAGACAGTTAGATATACAGGCTGATAGACAGATGGATAGATACATAAAGAGCAAAAGGAAAAATACCATCAGGATGGAGAACATTTTCTTGTCTGTTCTTTCAGTATGATTTTTTTTTCATTTCAATTTCTACCTTATTATTTCCTATAAGTAGAAACAGATTTTTCTCTCTTTCAAAAAATTCTTAAACAGAAAACCTCCTTTGACAGTTTCAGCAGCAGATTAATCACTTTTGCAACCCACAAAAAAAAAAGTTTTCTGGAAAGCATAACTGTCTGTAAATGTAAATGACAGAATTACTCTCTCTTATGCTAAGACGCCTACACATTCTCTCACTTCCATGACTCAGCACCAGATAAAAGCTTGCGAGATAATAAGCAACAAACTTTCCTTTAGAACAATAAAAATGTTTAAAAAAACAACTCTCCCCTCCCCCCAGCAATAAAAAGAACTCCCCATGGTGTTAAACCCAATTCTGCCTCTCACTGGAATAAAATACAAATATCCCAAGGACTTCAGAGAGGAGAGGGACCAGGCTTGAGCAGCATCAAAATCAAAACACATGCAAACACAAGAGGCTTTTCTTTTTCTCCAAATGAGCAAGAATGGGTCTGTTTCAACAAAGAGGAATTTTATTACTGTTCATCCCGTGCCCTGCTCTAATTTGGTAGACAAATGAGTTGAAATTTTGCTCACCTATAATGAAAATTTCCAGGCACTCTACGGCAACGCACTCATGCCAAAAATCACAGAAACCTGTGGGGAAGGGAGGGGAATTTCAGTGGGACTTTCCCTCCCGCACTGTGGTCGTTGTCTGAGTTGAGCTTGTCAGAGCCAGAGTAACTTCTCCTTCGGCAAACCACGTCAGTGGCAGACCCTTCAGACCAAAACAGGACTCCTACTTTGGATAAATCTTTGAAAAAAAGTTGAAAAGGGGGTCTAACACCTCAGCTAGGCTCTTCTGATGCCACTGAAATAACGAGGCATGGTCTTGATGCCACAGTATCGCCAGCCAGCTGGTGAATGCTGCTGGAGCCCAGCCAGCCACCTCCTCTCCATACCCCCTTGTCAGCCCCAGCACCTGCATTAAGTAAACAAAGGTTGGTAATTAAGAGAGGGCTGATTGTTTACTTATTAAGCAGACATGAGGACCTGAGGAGGGAAGATGTGACTTCCCAAGGCCCAGTAGAGTCTGGGGTCCCCCTTGCTGAGCGATGGACATTACTGCCAAGAGCTTCCATCACTTCACGTGCTGAGCTGGTCACCACGAGACCGTGAGCCCTCGGAGGCAGCTCCCTCTACCAGGAGCTGAAAACTATCCAGTAAATAAAGCAGCAGAATGCTGCTCGTGCCTGTCACCTCTGGAGGAAGCAGAGTCCAGCCAAGGAGAACCACAGCCTCTCCTGAACACGCTGCTGCTGGTGGCTTTTACAATTTTATGCTGGAAATTGTAAATTAATGGTATTAGCCATTAAATTTTAAATGTAAAGGAAAGCCCCAGGGTAAGGCTCTTTCAAGGCAGCAGCCCCGTTAGGTCCCTTAATCTCTCTGCTGCGAGGATTAATGTACTGTACAGCACACACAAACGCAGCCAGCTTGTGCGGCGGCGCCCGGGCCACGGGTGCGGGACTGCTTGTCAGAGGGATGCTTTGAACCGAGCCCGAGGTAGAACCAAACCCTCCGAAATACCTTCATTAACGAGGTGCTCCTGCTCCAGCAGGAGGCTGCTGAGCAGAGCCGCGTCTCGGCGTGGTGCTGGCGGGGCCACGGCTGGAGCACACGTGCATCCCATGCGGATTGAGTCATGGGCAGGAGCATCCCTATCCCGGCTGCCCCCCACTGCTGAGCAGGGGGCACTGAGCAACCGGAGCAGTGTCCGGATGCTCCGTCTCAGCTGGCTGCCAGGCGGGTGAAGCACTGCCACTGACAAACTCAGTGCCCCTCATCCCTATGGAGCAACGTCTTGAAATTTTGGGAGCAGGGTCCCCTAAGAGCTGAATACTTCCCAAAACCAGTGACCAGGTCTGGGAGAGACATAGGGAGAGGGCTCCCATGCACCCAGCCACCATCCCTTTTCCCCCAGCATTCCCAAGGAAAAGCCCCATAAGCTCTAGATGAGAATTTGCAGGCCCAAAAAATGACCGTACTGGCCCCTTCACATTTGTGTCTCAAAGCCATGCTCTTTATTTCACAAATAACAGATTTCTGTATCCAAATCCGACTCAAAGCAGGTGGAGCTCCAGTGGTTTCTGTGCAGCCACATCTGCTCCCACTCCAGGGCAAACGCCAAACTATTTATTGCTACTTAAAATTTATTGCATTTTTAGTCCTCCATCCCTAAACTGCTTTTGTTCAAAAGTTCCTTTTAAATCCTTCTATTCTGACTGGATAAATCAAACCTGACAATTAAAACGGTAAATTATTCAGAACCTCAGAGTTTCCACCTGAGGATCTCCAAATACTTTTGGAACTTAAACGCACTTACTCACTCCCATGCCTCCTGCAAAAAAGGAAAAAAAAAAAATAAAGCATCCTTTTTAATTTTCTTTTCACAGATGAAAAACTGAAGTCCTGGGAGCCCAACGCAGCCTGCTAGGAAGCCGCCTGCCCCGAAGACTGCTTATCCAGTAAATCAGAGGCAGGGCTGGGAAGGGAAGCCAGGAGTTTCAGCACCTCTCAGTCCTCTTGTTCTCACCACTTCATCAAACGAGAGGCACAGCTATGTGATCATGCAGTTGTCAGTGTTCTCCCTCAAGGGGGCTGGACAGAAGATGCTGAAAGCATTTGATCCACATGGTATTAAACGCGAGCACTGAACGTTATTGTTCAATGATGAAAATTCAGACATAAATAACTGGCTTGGTTCGAATGAGTAAAAGGATGTCTGTGTTTGCAGGAAACTCGCAAGAGGGAGTAAAGAACCAGGGTGTTCCTTTTCTTTTATTATTACCCTTTTTATTTCTTTTGTAGCAGTGTCTGGAAATAAACCATCAGACAGAGGAGCTGCTCCCGCTGCTGCTGCGGCAGATGGCAAGCAGGGCTGGAGAGCGGGGCCGCGCTCCGGCGGGGCTGCGTGGGGAATTCTGCAGCGGGAGGAAACACGGCGAAATGTGCAGGCTGCCGTCTGCATTCAGATAAAGCGCTGTCTGTTGCTCGCAGCACAAGTTGTTCTGAAAACAAGAGTCAATCATCTGTAGCCTTATTTCTGTACATTTCCTGCAGGGGTCTCATGAAATAAATGAGAAAAAATGTAAGGGCGAGAGTTCCTATTAGGAGCAGCCTCGTCAGCATCACCCAGCCAAGCATTTACGTCATCAGCATGCTAATTTAATCAGACCTGAGCAGTGATGCTATAAATGGATTACCATCCCAGCTAGTGTGGTTACCGAGGTAACTCAGCCCTTTGTGCCACAGACACAATCGGCTTAATGATAATAAAAACCTCAGCACAAATGAAACAGAAGGAAAAGCCTGACAGGGCTGACGCATACACGACCCTTTCTCTCCTCTTCCCCCTCCCCTTCCCCAACCTCAGCCGCTCACTGCAATAAAATTAAGTGCGGCTGTGATCTGTATGCACAGCATTCCCATAGGGAACACGCAAGTAAATAGAACCCGCGGAAATAATTAATACAGGCAACGACTAATGCCGTCAGCACTACTTAGTCATTCCACCAACCCTGAATGGGAGAGGGACACACAGACAGAAATGCCGCACGGGCAGACGCCAAAGAGCCTGCAGAGGGCTTCAGAGAAGTAATCGCTCACCCCCGTGCAGCATTAATTATATCCATGGAGCGCTTGGGCCCAGAGCTGACGGCAACTGCGTTTAGTCACTGCCCACCCCTGCCAGGAGGGGGGCATTTCCACATCATCTCCTGCTCCTCTGAATCCAGAGGTGACCTGAGAGCGGGCAGCCCAAAGGCCAGGGAGAAACTCAACTGCGACATCACCAACCCAGAAGCGGAGGCGACTTGGTCCTTTTTGGGAGAGCCGTAACGGGGCTCTGGGCTCTCCTGCGTTCAGACAGCTCCACAAAACCAGCAGCTACTCACCCCCAGCTTAGTCCAGGAAAGGACGTCCCTTGCAAAGCACCAGCCTCAATGGGCCAAAAGGCAGTGAGACCCCTGCCTTAAAATGGACAGAAGATCATACTCTTTAGCTCCTCTAGCTCTTTGCCCGCCTGAGTGCGAAGCTCCCTGGGGCTGCGGAATGCCACACATTTTCCTACTCAGATGCCAAAGACCAAATTTCCCATAGCTTTCAAGATCTGATTTTACTTTCCTCCTACCCAAAATTTCAGCAACTATGAGCTCACACAACCAGCACCGCAGTGCCAGAGCAGCTCAGACATTTCACCTGCCCTTCCTGCAAGTCACCACCTCCTCACCCACCACCGCTTCATCTGAAAGCACCAAACACTGCAACCGGAGCAGGAGCGCGCACCACAACCTCGGGCTCACCAGGCTCCTGGTGGGTATTGCTCCAGTCTAGGCAGGATCGTAAGGGATTAGCATGAGACCAATAATTTTTGATGGATTCAGCAGGAGTACAATGAATTCTCCATTGCCTGTCACACAAACACATGCATCAATCTTGTTGCTTTGTAAATGCCAAAATGCCGCTCATGCAGCCTTTGGAAAAAATCCACAGAGACTTCCCAACATTTACAACTGGATATGTACAGACATGGCTGTGCCCTTGCCTTCCTTTCACAAATCCAAGCTCTGTGTGTGTTGGTGTCAAAGGTGGTCCCACCTATGGGAGACCATCTCAGCAAGCCAACCCAGCGCCTTTACACCGAGCAGAGGTACCCAAGTGTTTGGACCCAAAACAAGCATCAGTGAGATCAGCTCTTCCAGAAGAGGAAGCCCTTTCTGAAGCGGCAGAACACCAGCAAAAGCCAAAACAGCCTCCGCGCACCTCTGCATGTCGCTGCAATGTGCAATAACAGCAGATTTGTCTATAGAATAGACACATTCAGGCTCATCTCTTGGGAAATCTCATTAAATACTTTCTCACTCCTCCAGCAGGCAGAAAAGCACCAGTCCCCCTGGGAAATTTATTACATACTTCTAGAGAAATACTTAAATAGTTCCTTTAGGAGCCCTTTTAGATCAGATTACAGGAGTACGCTTTTCCCTGGAAGGGAGAGAATCCTATGCAAATGACAGCAAATTACGAAGAACAGTTACACTCTTGGCTGGAAACACCTGAAAGCAAGGAGTTGTGTGTCCTGCTCTAACCGTACCCTCCTGACAGCTGGGAATAACCCCAGAGAAGGAGGTGGGGGGGATAAAACCCCCTCAACCACAAGGCAGACGAGAGCACCAGAACGCACGGCTCTGGAAACGGCGCGACTGTTGATGTGAAAAGGCAGCCATCACCTTTGCTTCAACTTAAAAGTCATGGTGACAGCTTGAGAGACTGTAACGTTTCAGTGACACAGCGACAGCTTGATCCAGTCCAACAACCGCAATTCGCAGACGTGCTCTAAACACAAACCCTGCTCCCCTGGGTGCAAAGCAGCTGCTCACTTAGGAAAGGCGCGTATCAGAGCTCCTCCAGGACGGTCACTCGGCCAGTTCTGCATACACTCTGCTTGTGAGACCGGGCTGGGGCTCCCTCCGTCCTTGTGGCATGGACAGGATCTGAGCAAAGGCGTATGGATGGAAAGAAAAGGAGAAGAATTGGCATCGATGCCAAGTGTTCCATTAATTTCAGCGGGAGCACCAAGTGCACAGCACTCCAGAGAAAGCCCCTATAGTACCTTTGCTGACACAATCAAGCAAAAACTGAGCCATGCAGCCTCCTTTTTCGCCTTTGACCTTGCTCCTCCTGCCAGCCAGGTGGGCTCCGAGGTGCTTACAGCGACACAGGGCAATGCAGAACAGCCCCATCCAACTGCAGGTGCCGCAGCCACATTAATAAGAGAATTAGATGTTAATTTTTAATAATAATACTTTAAATAATAATAAAATTAAAATTTACAATATACTTCTAACACCTTTACAGTTATGTGCTTGTTCTCTTGGCCATGAAGTTATATCGAATGGTATGCTGGGCCAAATAATGTCTGGTTTTTGTTTTTGCCCATCCAATGTCCTGCTTATACGATTTAATGCTGTGGAACGATGCCAGAGTAACAACCCCAGGCACCGACGTCTTCCTCGGCAGATGCAGAACAGCCAGTGCCGGTGTTTCTTTCCCTGAGGTGCCTCCTTTTAGGTCCCCACAGCACATCCTGAGGGGATTTCTCTGAGCCTCTCTGGAGATGACTTCTCAACGCAGTAGGATTTCTGGCCATTTGCAAGTAGGTCCTAATCCTGGGCGTCAGTCAAATCAAACGCCAAAAAGGAAATGGTAGAGAATTTGTCCATGAAGAAAGTCACGAGGCTAAATACTTGTATCACCCTGTACAACTGTAATGCTAAATCAGCACTGTGCCCCTTCCTGATGCCCAGAGGCTTTATCATCCACAGGCAACATCACAAGAATGATTTTGTTATTGTCATTATTAACATGACTTTTTCAGTGACCCACAAAGGTAGCGCAGCACAACACACACTTGCCAACGGTCATCACTCCACATATAGTCTAAATGCCTTTAAAAAACAAGTCTTCTCTCTTTAACCCAGCTTATTTCACTGTTTCAGGTTGTCTTAAAACTAACTAACTAACTAAATAAATAGCTAAAATATTTTCACAGCCGTTGAGCTTCCTCAAGGCATATAATATACTTAAGAAACATTAAGACCGTGACTCTCTTGAACAGAGAAACCAGTGGCTACAGCGCTCGCCGCCTTTGGAACATCTGCTCCGATTTGCAAGTCCCTCGGATTGCAAAGGAAGCCAGAAAATGAAACCTTCAGTAATGGCTCATTTCCAAGCCTTTACGGACAGATCAGTGGCAGGGCACTGAATTACTCCTAGAGAGAAGGCAGGGCACGCTCAGCTGCGCGCTGTGCGCGAAGGCGCTCAGTGACTGCAGGGCAGCCGGGGACGCTGAGCCCTCAGCCCTGCCTCAGCACTCCCGGGATTTCAGCTCCCTCAGGGAACGGGAGCTGCTCTAAGGCGACCCCCTGATGATGCAGCATGGCCTCACCTTTCCGAACCAAATCTTACGGGTTGAGAGGGACCTCGGGAGGTTGTTCAGTCCAGTCCTCTCCCTTAAGGTAGGACTGACCCTGCCCAGGCTGGTTCCCCCGATGTTTGCAGAACCGGACCTGAAGCCTCTTCAGTGATGGAGGACCTACGGTTTCTCCACGCCACCTTTTTCTGGGGTTACCCATCCCTGCTATAGCACTTTTACCCTAACGGCTAAGCTAAATCTCTTTGGCTGGATTTTAAGTCCCTGACATTGTGCTTTCCAAAGTAGATGTGCAGAACCTTTCACTCCTCTTTTTTTTTGCAGCTGGAAGCAGACAGACCCTGTACAATTCGGAGGCAAGAACACCCGCAGGGAAGAGGTTATTTACATAAACAGGATGACAATGTGCATGTGTTTATATATTTATGACTTATAAAAAAATACCGCAATTTCTTTTCCTTTCTAATTAAACCACCCAGTTTGCCCTGCTGCACAATTGCTAAGCACATTTAAAATGGGGACTTCAGTAGCTATTTTATGGCTAATCAAATGAGTAAATATAATGATCTGCTCCAATTCCCATTCTGATTACACAGGGTAGCTATTTTATTCCCTCAATAAGATCCTTGCACCCAAAAAGAATAGTTTAACGAGCTTAAGAGCAGGATGTTAGGCTCGATTTCTCTAAAGGGTAATAGAGTGGGAGTGTCTGTATAATTAGCTTTGTTGGGCTCCCTCCCTCACTTTACAATACTTTCTATACAGAGCTTTCACTGTCTCTCCAGGTCCCCATGTTAAAGAAGCAAAATAATGCAGATCACATTAGATTCATACTGGTTGCACAGAGTAGCTTTGGAAGACACAAAAAGAGCTGGAAAAGTGCTAGTTATTTCAGCCCAAAAGGGCTCAAGTTTTAATTTAGCTTTAGCAATAAAAGCACACGCATGTTACTGTACATATCTTATTCCTCTCTACTACACTGAACTCTTAGATATTTCTCAAAGTTAAGATCCAACAGACTACTATCCCACTGATCAAATCATAGTATAAATCACTGAAGTACACTCAACATTTTCTTCTCTGCATAAAACTGGAATTTTAATTAACAGCACACAATCTATAAAACGAAACATTAGCTAACACATTTAGAAGAGTCTGATGCTGAATTCCCATACAGAAAATAAAAGTATTTGATATACTGATTTTTCACTCTAAGAGAAATTTTTTTCACATAAACTGGCAAAACCATAATATTTTGTGCTTGCAGAAGAATTTTCAGCTGAAGATCTGAAAATCCTTTCTGAAGTCAGACAGCCAGGTGGGATATGTGATTATTACCATCGCTGGTTTACAGATGGGAACCTTACTGCTAGAACAGTTCAAAATCTTACTGAAAATACAGGGGACGTGTCAGAGATCTGGAAGGAAAGGGAAACAACAGATCCCATTTCGTTCCAAAGTACCATGGCTGCATCAGACCTCTCCCCAATCAGCCACCCTGTACCTCTCCTACCACTTTGTATTTGAGAGCACCAAAGTGACCATGGATACTCTCTTCGGAAACCATCATGAAAAAAAATTTGTCAAAGAGGTCAAAATCTAGTCAAATTGTTTAATTCTACAACAACTGCCAAAAAAACTTGACAAAACAGGGCACTAGGGAAGTCACTGTGAAAAGAAAGTCACACAGCAGAATCACAGGCTTCACTTCTAACAAACAAAATCCACAGTTAATCCATTGCTTCAGAGTAAATTAACAGCAAAGAACAAAGGGCATAACACAGGTCCAGGAGCCACTTCCATTGTTCTCGCATTCAAACTCACTAGTTTGCAGTTAGACGCAATACCTGATCAGAAACAAATGGATGCTGCACTTAAATTTCTCAAATTGCTCTGAAACAACGAAGTATAGCAGGAGTCTTTGGCCTCGAACAGAGGCAGCTAAAGCTCTGCGTGGTACAAACAGGAGGAACAATTGTTGTGTCTCTTCCAGTGCTAGAAAGGAGCAACATAAAACAACTCCAGGGAGAGGCAAACGGAGAACATAAAATAGAAGGTGGGTCTGCCCCACCTCCATGGGACTCCTTTGTCATGGGATGCTTTGAATTACAGTATCTTACACAAGTTCATAAAGTAATCGGATAATCTGATGGAGGAAAAATCTCTGATTGAGTATTATGGAAGATATCATTTTTATCAAGCCAATCTCTGTGAACATCAAATTCTTAGATAAAAGGAAGTATTCTGGGGCAGTATTGCTATGAACTGGCACTACTCTTGTTTCTTCCTTTGGCCCATTTACTGGAAAGGACACTGAGCTGGAGTGACCCAGGATGGGCAATCTTAGGTTCTTAATTTCGGGCCTAGATACACTGACAATTGACAGAAAGATACTGAAAAGCCAAGGCTTAAAACCCAACTTCTGATCCAGGCAGGTAAATTTTCTAGAAACCAGACTTGTACTACTTCTGCCTCTGGAAAAAAAAAAAAAAAAAAAAAAAAAAAAAAAAAAAAAAGCAGTAGACCAACAGTATAATGATTTGGGACAAAATGTATTGTATTGAGTGCACTCAAAATAGGACTTCCCTTCAAGCTCAGTTGCAGACTATAAGGTCCTACAACATTAAAAAAGCATTTATGCGACTCCAGGCAGCAGGATACCAATGCTTTCATCAAATGAGCCAAGCCTGGGTCTTCATGACAGCCAGCATTTAAGATGCTCAAACAAACTTGGCAGGTAAACAAGGTTTTAAAAATTCCTCAAGGAATAGTCTTCCAATGGAGTAAAACTGCAGTCTCCTCTGCATGTGAGAAGTCCTGTTAGTGGAGGGACAGTGAACAGCATGTGATGGAGCTACTGCTGGATGCACTCGTCTGTCCACGCATGACAGTGCAACGGCCAGGGAGATGGCAGCCCTGAGCACAAAGCTTTATGGCTGCCCATATACTGTCCCGCACTTGTCTGCAGGAAAAAATCCTAGCTGTTGGGCACAACATCCCACCTGGGAAGCCAGTTCCAGCATCTTCACAGAACAAGAGGATCTTCACGCTTCCATGAGTCATGAGCATACTGCTCCTCAGGGGTGTATTAGCAGAGTGAGGGACCTGCTCTAGATTTATAGGGAGTTTTTAATTTGTTCAAGCAGAGAACAGCCTGAAAATTGAGAACAGCACCTTGGTAAGTATTTCACAGACAGACACCTGCTTTGGCGTTCGCCGCGCCAGCTTAGCCCCACAGAAAAGTGAAACAGCTGCACAAATTTGCAAGGTTGTGCTCAACAAGCCTTGGAGAGAGACCATTTATCCCAGTCCACCAGTGGTGCAGTCTCAGAAGAGCGGAGAGAAGAAAGCCTCAGAGGTCCAGATGCAAATACTACAGATCACAAATAGCACAACACTACCTACACATCCTCACTGCGACGGGGACTGGACACTCACCCAAACACCTTACGCTGAGCAGGCAGGCAAAGAAACGGGTCTGTCTCCGCTTAACAGAAGGAGAAGCGCAGCCCAGAGACAGAAGATGGCTCAGCCAAGGTCACACAACAGCAGGTGAGAGCTCTGGGAGTCTCAGGGACACATCTACAGCACAGGTTTGGGAAGAACTCGCTTCTTTCTCAGGTTCAGGATGGGACTATGTTAAAAGGAAGTCCAGGCTAGTGATAGAGGCTTCAGACCCAGTATTTCTTTTCTTCCCTCTTTTGGTATAGCCTTACTATCTTTAATAAACTTAGAGGAAACAATTAGAAAAGCTGATGCCAAACATTCCAACCTGACTTTTCTTGGGGATAAAACCCAAAATTCCTACCTGGCAAAACCCTGACGGACAAATCTGAGAGTCCTGTGGAGTGCAGCAAGGAAAGCCCCTTCAGGGCTCAAGCTGCTGTTTTACTACAAGAGACATTTTTAGCCTAAAATTTTATCTCTTTCATCTTTCCTCATTGCTTGAAATTAAAATAAACACGGACCAGGGCCTAGGATTTTATTTGTCACATATTGCTATCGTTAAACATACTTGAAACGAGTGGGTTTAGTTCAAATAAAACTGTCTCTTCCCTCTCCCTTTCTCAGCTTAACAAACATGAAGTAGAACACTGCACTCCAACACATTCAGAAGCAATACACGTTACATCACGAGTAGATGATCCATCTGGCAGGCTGACAGGGTAATAAGTTTGCCTAATTGTCAGGTCAGGCACATTACAGACCCAGCCTGTCAGTCCTTTTATTGCAGCTTTGTACGGGGGAATTTCAACCTCCTTGTACTCGGTAGGTATGGACATGGTAGGGGAAGTGAATGCATCCGCGTGGTAGGAGTGGACACACATACAAAGTCTCGCTCAGGACAAGGAGATTAAATTAAGCAAGGAAACGCTGAAGTCAAATAGCTCTTAGCAGCTGTATACGTTTCAGTCTGGCATAATCATCCAAAGAAAGCAATGAGATATTTACATTTAATTTATTTGAAACTGGGCTGGGAAAGCACTGATTACAGGGGATAATCCATCACTGGCTCATAAGCAAAAGAGCCAGAGATCCTCAGATGTTCCCTCCGTTTATAATTTCTAAGTAACCAGCCCATCGCTTTGGTTTTAGCTCGACGCAGTTCCCATCGTGCAGACAGTCTCCTGAGATTGTCCATACATCCTCCTAAGAAATCACTAAGTACACTCAGCCAATGATCAAATTGGTCAAATGGCTGTTTTGCCTTTAAAAAACCCCCAAAACAAAACAAAACAAACCCCTTTTTCCTTCTTTGCTTTTGTACCTTACCTCATCTCCTTCTCTTCATTAATGAGCTCGATTCTGAAATGATTTTATTTACAGGAAGACTTTAAGGTGTTCTAAAATAAAATTTGTAGGAAAAATGCCAAATACAAATTGTATTCTCTAGACCTGCATGCATTTGTGATTTTTCATGAGCACGCACGCGTATGTTCAATATAGAAACAGCAGGTGTTTTCTAAAGTTTTATTGCCATTAGAAATGACCACATTACTCAACAGTTTCAAAGCCAAGCCTTGTCGAAGGCAAGTCTTGCCAAAAAGATAAAAAAGCTTAATGATTTCCAGTGTTACACAGCTCTGCTCTGGGGTGCTGGCTCCTCTGGGTACCTCCAAAACCCATCAGTGATGTTCATTTACCCTGAAGAAGCACTGAATGATTGCGGCCTCTGCATGGTGTCTCCACGGCTTTTTGTGCGAAGCAGAGCGCGCTGCCTTGAGCCCGGTAGCCGCTCTCTGTCACTGGAGCCTCATAAAACCCTGTGACCTTCGTGGCCACCCTGTTCCACAGCCAGATCCCCCATCTTGCACTTTGGACATTAGCCTCTGATGCAGACTTCAGTCAAAATGTTTCCGGAAATAAACGGAGCTCAATACAATATTTGTACTATCTCCCTGCTGAACTACCCAGCGCTCGAAAAATCCCAGCTGAACAGCAGTGGCTTATCCATCACTTTTTACAAAACGCTCTTAACTGCACTGATACCTCAGTGTAATGCACAGTTGCTCTTTCTATACACCAGCATAGTAATCAACACCAACGCCTTCTCTTCCCTCTTGATAATCACGGCTTGAAACTGCACGTTCGCCCCAGCTTTCTGCCAGAGGGAGACAGAACTGCGCCTCCGATCTTCCCTGGATTCTCCTTGGATCACAAGTTAATGGTTTTGGAAGACAGAATCAAGACTGCCCGAGCACCTAGGACGACTGGAGTGACTGCTGGCGCACAAGACAGCAATTCTTTGCGGCTCTGAGCTTCCTGGGACAGCAACGGGCTCCCATCGACTTCTCACAAACCGCTCCAGAGAGGGTAACACACCCAGCCTCTCGTCAACCCAGAGACAAACAACACTGCTCGTTATGACAAGATACCAAAATCTCTGACCTGGGCTACGCTAACAGCCAGATGAGAGGATGGCAACAATCCTACCTGACTTTGCACATAGTGCTATAAAAGCTGCATAACCTGCCCTTGCTCTCGCTGTACGTATGCACCTGAAACAACTTCTTTCCAAGCAAAGAATTCATTGTAAGACTTCGAATATTTTGCTTGGGCAGGGAGGAATCAGTCTCAGACTGCAAACATCGGCAGAAATGTTTATAACAACTGCATCAAAATCTCATTTTTCCTGGCCAGGTCCATTTTTCGTTTGTTTTTTTTTGTTTGTTTTTAGATCTGTGGGAGAAGACAGTAATACCTTTTGGACCAATGCACTATTGACGTCCCACAGAAACAGTAGTTAGTTAGAGTGCTCACTTTCAGCTGTGCAGCAGCATGTTAGGTTTATCTTGCTGTAATTTTTTTTTCTGTTTCATCCTCTTTTACATACTCGTAGAAGTTTCTTATTCGCTATTGAAACACCATATGGTGATAATATATGCTAACACAGGCACAGTGACACAGTCCACAAGCCTGCTATTGAGCAAAAGTTGACAACATAAGGCTGAGAAAATTTTAAGTGCTTCCAAGCCACAATATGTACGTCACCTAATTGCATTTTACTGTGATGCAAAGAAGTCTGAGTCAAGGAAGGAACTTCCTTACAATGAAACTGTAACAGCCTGGAGTAATTTACAGTTATTTGAAGCACTATAGCAAGGATCTATCAATTCATAGCTTTCAGATACAGGCTGGGTGTGGGTTGGGGTTTTTTTTAGCCTAGGCAGCTTTAACATAGAGAAAGAAACAATGCATCTCAGCCCCGCAGTCATCTCTCAAAAGGTTCCAGACAGGAAGGCAAAAGGCAATCAATGAGAGAAAATATAGACACAGTTCCTTAAACTGTCCACAGATGCATCTGCCTCTTACTTTAATGGTTCACGGTTCTGAATGAGGAACATCTTGCAACAATCCCGAGATATGTGCAGGCTATAAATGTATCATGTTTATTTATGCCCTGGCAGCAGGGTCTAACGCAGAAACTGCGTGGCCATCTCTCACTTTTCTGTAGGGCTCTTCTGGACCCTCCCAGGCAGCCCCCCGGCAATGAGGCTGGGCACAGATCTGCTCTGCCGTCGCGCCACCCAGCAGGGCCCCGGGAGCGATCTGCTCGCCCCGCCAGGACAGAGCCCTGAGAAAACAGACCACGAAAGACAGGACGGACCAGCGAATGACGACACTATCCCAGAACGCCAACAATGTGTGTCCAAAGCCCTGTTTTTGAACGAGCTGCACCATCTCTCTGTGCCTCGTCTCTCTCTTTGTAGAAGAGAGAAGAATCAAACCTCTCCTTCCTCTGGCCGTTAGAAGGACAAACGTATGACAAGCTGCAAGCGCTCACGCTAACAGGCACCAGTAGGTAACCAAGACGAAGCTGTGAAGGCCATACTTGAAATGCTAGGGCTCCCCAGCATGTTTTAGCCTTCACCTTTCTAATGGGTTTAGAAAGTGCAACCGCAGGAGTCAGTTGCCCTCCTCTTTTAAAGGGAGCAACTCAACAGTAAGTCACGTCAGCAGGATCTGCGCCTGCCCTTCAAGGGACTCTGGATAGATTCGAGGCAATCTGAAGGCGTATCAAGGCAATGCTCTCCTTGCTGTGAGTGTAATGCACAAATCCTAAACTCATCATTCCCACTTTGGTGGAAACAGCTTGGGGAGACGTCCAGCACAGGTCGCAGTGGGAGCAAAGCCCCGCGTGATGCATTGCCATGCAGGTGTCTCTCTAAGTTGCTGTGCTGTTCCCTTGGCTCCAAACTATTTCCTTTCCCTAACAGGGAGGGAAACACAGCTGGCTCCTAGTGTGCGCACAAGAGAAATAGTCAACACAAAAGGAACAGAAACCATAAAGAGCAGAGCAAAGGAAGCCTAATTTCCTATGGACTTGAGTCTTGCATCTTGAGCAGACGCTGACCCTTCCTGTTCCCTCCCGTTACCTCTCCTGACCGCCCCTCCTGCTTCCCTTCTCCCCCTAGGATTAGCCTTGGCATTTATCTGTGTATGTCAGACAAACAATCCGCGTTTCAGGTCAGAGATCCTGGTTAAAGCGCAGTCTGGAAGAGCAAAAGTCCAGGTTGCCTGCAAGACAGGCAGGAGGCTCGGCGCTGGCCGCGCAGGCGTGCGGAGGGGCCAGCCCCCGGGACACCGCCAGGACACCAGCACCGCTGGGGCTCTGCGTCCCTCCCCAGCCACTGAGCTGTGCAAACACACACCCCTCCCTCAGACCCACTTAAAAGCGGACACTGGACTTAAATAGTACCTGGGGAGGAGACAACGACCAGACACCGATGGGTGCTGGGTGGGAAGAATTAATCAACTACGCTTCCATTTCAAAATGTGCCAGCTATTCCCTTGGCAAGCAGTGTGCAGGAAGTGGGCACATCACCACCTTGTGCCACAGGACTAAGTTCAACGTCATTCGCTTCCTTCCAATCGTAGGCAGACGGGGAGAACACCCTCCCACTTACAAGCTGCTGGTGAGGTCAGAGAGTGGTGATACAGGTTCAGGACACCACAGTGACGTTACAGGCCCAAGACACAGACCTGGGGGTTTGAATCTTTCGGGCTTTGTTTGCAAGACAGTGCATCAAGAAGTCTATTGCCTGTAGATCACAAAACTGCAGCTGAGTATCAAGCAACACCGTCCCGCAGAAGAAACCTATTGCCCCTGCACACTCCAAGACAGAGGCGGATGCATTTCCCCCACCTCAGAGCCCTCCAAAGCCTCTTGACAGGGAACGTTCCCACGTACTCTCTGCCCGTCCACTCACATGTGCTATGAGAGGAGGATAAATCTGTGATGGGGAGCCCATGGTCTGGCTTCAGCTCCTCTGGTGACCCATGCACAAACCGAGCCATCTAATCTCCCAGTGCCTCGCGTCCTCCCTTGCCCATGAAACAGCAAGCACACTTCTGTATTTCACAGGGCTGCTGTCGTGGTGGTAAATGTAACGCTGCTGAAGCACTCAGATGCATCCACCCGTGCAAGGATGCAAGCACAGACTGCGTCCCAGCGAAACGCGGGTCTCTGCCCCAGAAGCGGCTGCTTTTTGCTGGCTGGACACGTGGACAGCTTGTGAAGTGCACCAGGTCCCTTTGAGATGAGTGCCAAACCACTGCGAGTGCCAAAAAACGAGGATGGGGAAATGATGACAGGCTTCCTGAGGTGATGGTATACAGCAGCTTGGTCCCATCGCAGGGAAAAAGATAGAAAACAAAATATAACAATAGGTAGAAGGCCTTGAACAGCTTCAGAGAGTAATAGCCCAGCTCTCAACCACTCACAACAAAATAATCGCAAATGCAGAAGCAAAAATAGACCAAATTATGAGGTACTATTTGCTTTTTATCATTGTTCCCAAAGTAAATGTTTATCTTTATCTATACACAAATTTGAGATGCCTGCACAGATTTTAAAGTCCAATATATCCAATACAAGTCGTCATTGAAAGCTGCAGCCAAGCACGTAGTCAGAAAACCCAAACGGATGCAAAAAAGAGAAAGGGGAAAGGGGAAAAGTAAACCTTACTGAGATTTCTGTGAACTTGATTATAGAGCAGAAAAAAGAAACAGCAGGAGTAGTGCTGCTTTATTTTCACTCTGACGATAGTACAAGAGGAAGAAATAATACCCTGCAAAGGTCACTCTTATCCTGTTCATCTGCGACGAGCTGATAATCTGGGATCTCAGAAAACTTTCTTTAAAAATCTTCATGGACGTGCTCTTATCAAAAGGATTAAGGTTTAATACATAGCAGCAGATGCAACCGATTTGAGCATCTGCTAATCAGAGTAGCGTTAGTTTGCCGGCTGGAGCTGATGAGCGCAGGAAGGTTTCTCCTTCTTGTAGAGAAAGGACAAATCCAAACACACATGAAATCATCTGTTGGCCACACCTCTCAACTCACAGGTCCGCGGCTGAACATGCCTGCCCTGTGCACGCTCCTCTGCCCGTGGGTGTTGGGGACAGCCCTGCTCGCAGCCAGCACACCCGCAGCGGTGCTCCTGGAAAGCTTCAACCTGGGGACCACGCCAGACACCACCCACGTGGGGTGGGAATGTCGCTCTGCCTTTGGAGGGGGAACCACAGGAGGAAGTTTTCCTGGATGTAGAGGCTTTGCTTCTCGAGCGCTGGGAGGATCCCACTGAAATTGCTCCAGATGGGATGCTTCCTTTTCTACTTTGAGTAATCCACCCGGATTTTCCAAACAGCACAGAGCCAGCGCGCAGCAGCCAGAAGCAGGAGGGCAGCTCTCAGAGGCGACCCCATCTTTAAAAGAGCCTGTGCAATTCCTGATGTCCGTGACTACGGCAAAAGCATCACAGCCCGCTGAGGACAGCCCTCAGCAGCAGCCCCGTGGCGAGCCTGCACGAGCCTTCCCATCCTGCTACAAGCGCCGGAGCTCAGCGGCTCAGCACCAGCTCGGGGACACCTCTGTCAGACACTGCCATCCCAAGCCATCCGAGTCAGTGGGGAAATGGTGACAACTTAGAGCCTTCATGAAAAGCACACGGAGCTCTGGAGAAGCTGGATCGTCCTACTAAATGGTCATCAACATTTTAGGATGGACAGGGGATGCTTCTCAGTTTCAGCACATCGGCTTATTCCTAACAAGCTTTTCTGGCCCACAACCAGAGAGATTAAAAAGCCCACAAAAACCAAAACGCACCGACCTCAAGAGAACAAACACGGAGAGCCACTGGGAAGGCACAGCCTGGTACCACGCCGTCCTGCTGGACTCAGAAGCCTATTTGGCACGGCTACGCAGACGCCCACAGACTGCATGTGCTGAGGCCAGCAGAAGGAGGCCTGGGCACTTTTTATTTACCCCAGATATCATAACTGAAGACAGCAGAAGCTAAGCTATCAATTTCATCCCAAATCACATTGAAAAAGACCCAGCGCGGCTCTGAACACCTGAAAGAGCTGAATCCCACTGAGCCCCGTAATTCAGCAACCACAAACTCTCTTTGTCATATAAATGCTGCAGGAGGGGGGAATTAATTCTGAACCCGCCAAATTAATCTTAATCTGCTTGTACCCCTAAATTTTCTTCCTTAAAAGAAAGAAAAACATTCCTGACAGCAACTGGGATGCTGGCAAATACTCCACAGATTGCGCTTGCAAAATCCAACCTAACACGCCAGGCTCAGGCAAACAACATGAACAAGGAAATCAGACTCCAAGCCTGGACTAGCAAATTTGCACAGACTGTTTTGAACACAGATTCAGTGATCTGTTCTTCACAGAGCCTGTATGTCAACCCCATAACCCAAATCAAAAGCAATTTTATTGGGCTTTTTTTTCAATGCCGCGGGAATGCATTGCTCTCTGCTGAGTAGGAGGCTTTGGTCATGGCTGGGGATAGAGCTCCACGTAAACAAAGATAAAACACCAAACTCTCAGCCATGCATTCCTGGCACAGCTGTAAGTGGGGCACTAAAATTAGAAACGCACATGGAAGAGTGCTCCTAGGAGTCTTCAGCACTCAACATTTTGCCTTGTTTCGCTGTTTGCCACCCTACAGCTGAAACCGTTCAATCCTGTCCCATCACTCTGCAAGACAATACGTCCATTGCCTTTCCACTGCTTTTGTTATCCCCAACCGGTTGTCAAAAGAAGTGATGGAATAACAACCAATGCTGTCAAACATTTAAATCCCCTCTAAATTCCCGTAATTAGAAGACATTATTTCCCAGTATGTTTGGAACCTAATGAAAATGTAGCACTGATTTTTTAATTTAATTTTCTTTACTTTTTTATTGTTCTGCAGCTCACATTAAGAATGAGCTGCTTTTCCTTCAAAATATCACTCACTTAGGCTGACAGTGTTGAATAGTGGCAGATGTCTAGTACTGGGGGCAATGACACAGAGGCAGGGACATCGGCATGAATCCTTACACAACTTGCCTAACTCTGCCTTCATTTTCCCCATTTGTTAGATGAAAAAAAAAAAAAATTCTTTCTCTTTTTACAACAACATTACCTAAAGGCCTTCAACCCAGAGCAAGGTTTCAATCTGCTAGATGCCATGGGCATGGGTAGTAAGAGGCAAACCACACTGAAGAGGTTGCCAAGCTAAAAGGACAGAAGAGATTTTGAGAGGAAGCAGAGTAGAAATGCTACGTTCAAGGTCATTTAGCACAGTGGTAGCAACTGGGAATGAAACAGGTCTCCAGAGTGCCAGCCCTCTCCCCTCTGGATCAAGCTGCCTCTGAGAGCAGTACAAAAGTAGATTTGATCTTGGCCATCAAGGCATGGTTTTTTTGCTATTTAAATACTCCATAAATTTTGGCCACCCAGTTATTTGCTTCTAAAAAAGGGCTAATTAGCTTTGGACCAGGTACATCTTACTACCTGGTACACCTCCCGCAAAGTCCTATATTGCCAGACAGAAAATCTGTTGGAAATTCGCGATAAAAGTCAAGAGTTTCAGAAGGTAGGTGTCCAATCCTGGACAAAGCAATCAGCATTCAATACATAATTCACAGCAGGGACAAGAAATCTTGAGCTTTCGTATGCTGCTATTTCCAGTATTTCATTTTCACAGCCTCTGCTGGAAGCCCTTCCTCCAGAGTCACAAAGTTTTCTTGTTTTTAAAAAATGCAAGCATTTATTTTATGGGCTGAAATTTGGCATGATTTTTTTTTTTTTTTTTTTTGCTTAAGGCCTCGCTGCACTCGTCTCTTAAGCATGTACTCATCTCTTAAGCAAGGATTTAAGCAGAACAGGTTAAAATTGGGGGAAGTACCCTTTAATAGAGGAGTCAGATGACCATAGCATGCACCAGGCCCCCTAGTCAGGCTTCAGCCAATTTAGGAATAGCCCCTGCTCTCATCCATGGAAGTTACACACCTAAATGCCTTGCCTATACAACCTCCTTTTACTACTGAAATGCACAGTGGCTTCTCCACCTCTGAGCTTTCCAATGGGTTACTGCAATTTAGAAGGTGTGATACGTAAACACAAAACACACCGCAGCTACACAAGAGGAGCTCTGTACTTCACCCATCACACTGGCATTTCGAAACTTTACCAAGACAAGAGGAAAATATCAATTAGATTTTTTCATCATCCATCTGCAGTTCTTCAAACAATACCTAAGGCAGGCTCATCTACTAACATGCCATTGCAGTCATGGTAATTTTGAGGTCACATTGGTCTCCTCCTCCATTGCCAGCACCAGAAGGCTGGAACTGGCTGTGCTGGTGAAGGTCACACAGAAACCTCTCAAGGTCAGGTGTTTAGTCCTTTGTAAAACTCTGGCTCCAGCTGAATTCCTGAAATATGGTCCCTCCTACACCAGATCACATGACAGAGACCATCCTTAGACGCTGCTGGGTTGCAGCTAAAGATGATGATTTAGTCTTGTAATTTTCTACTCTTTTTGATACGTGCACAGTTTTGAAAGAAAAAACCCTAGCATTTTAATCACTTTTGACTGCTTCTGTCACTCAGCCAGAGAGACTTTCCCTTGCCAGTCCCGGGCCCAGCCCCGAGCTGAGGTGATGGTGACTGAAAGCTGCTTCTCACCCCCATGTTGCTGATGGCCAATATGAAGTAAACTATCAATGCCTAGAAAACCTCTGCTGCAGGGGACTCTCAACATCTGCCTCAAGGCAGAACTAACCAGAAACGAAGTCTCAGCGAATCTTTCACTTTGAGGTTCAGCAACATCAGGGTTGACTCACGCAGGGGTACCAAACTTGCAGGACCTCCTCCCACCAAACCTGCTGCTATGGAGAGGAAAGATCTTTTCTGCTCTGTAAAGGATCTATGTTGAGAAAATGCTTTTCAGACTTATCACTTCAGAGGAGAGGGCAACCCAGCGCCGCAGGACAACAGCATCCTGCCCTGAGGCAGGGGAAGCAGCCAGCAGGACCTGGGTGACTCTACCTTCACTTCCCAGCTCAGCTGCCTTGCATTAGGCAGGAGCACGGGGTACAAGGAGGGCGCTGCCAACCGCCAGGTGTAAAATTCTCTCCTTGCCCTCTATGGGCATCAGTCAATTTTAGCTCGTGGCAATGTCCTTGTCACCTGGCCAGTACACAAAAAACGTTATCAGAGTGATGCCTGGGTGAACAATGCAGGGATGGTGCAGAGAATCACAGAATCGTTTTGGTTAGAAGAGACCGTGATGATCATCAAGTCCAACAGTTAACCTAACACTGCCGAGTTACCACTAAACCACGTCCCTCAGCACTACATCTGCACTGCTTCCCTGGGCAGCCTTACTCATCCATGTCCTCCACGGCAGATCTGCTGGCCAAGGGGCACTGTCCAGGGCTGAGACTGGCTCACCCATTCTGCCAAGCATCATGGACTTCCCAAACCTACTGCAGAGGGTACAGATCCCTCTGCTTCAGAGGTACCTCCCGCGGCAGTGCGTCTCACTGCAATCTTGAACTCGTATCAAGGATCAGAAGAGCCTTCCTCTGTGTGAATTTATGCCAATGGGTTGGATATGTTAAATAAACTACTTGTCATTATCCCGCTATCACTCCTACTCCAGGGAGAAAGACCTATTTTACAGTTTAGTTTATGTTGCTTTAAAATTATTTTGAAGATAAAATAAAAAAGAGACCTAACAAAAAAATTTCTCTTATTCCAGAACAGGAGTATCCCCAAGGGCAAGGTATACCTGTAAGATTATTGTAATGCTTTAACCGCATAAGCACAACTGGAAACGTCTTCTCTGAAAACAAGTCATAACTCTATTTTCCTATCTGCAGCCATTATCCTGATAAATTTGGGAAGGTCAGCTAAGGTGTAATCCAATAAACGTGCTGATGTTCTGAGTAAGTACCTCACAATTTGCAGCCTAATCTATTATCCTACTATAAAACCATCAAATGACTCACCAGTTTTAATACTTAGTACAGATCAAACAAAGGAAAATATCAAAGCTTTACGTTCCAGGTCCACCTTTCAAGGACTTGTTTGAGTACTCTTTAATTACAGAAGACGGCACATTCAACTCAGGCATTTTCTTTTTCTAACAGCTATAGTTAGAAGTTGCTGTAACTGTACTTTTCGTGGGACATCATTACATTAACCACTAAGTCCTAAAAGGTCTGACAAACTGAACAAAGAAAGTTGGGGTTTGGTCCCAGAGATGATAGCCAGCTTCTGCTGCCCACTGGGTCGTGCGCAGTGATTGTGATGTACCAGGGAGCAGCAGCATCCCGCTGCTCCTGGGTACAGGGGACAAGTCTTCAGAGCCCCACCTGAGCTGCGGGTAAAAAGCCACAGGAGCGAGCCCGTTCACTGAGCAGCACACGTCGTCTTGGAGGGTGATGAACTTAGGAAGTCAGATCAAGTCCAGAACTTGGGCTATGCCTTCCAACACTCCAGAGACTCAAATACACCTGCAGAACTTTGCATTTGACCACTGTGGTTTATTTATTCATTAACGCTATAGGTACAAAATAAAGAGAAAAAGCAATCTATTCAGAGAATGCCAGATCCCAAAGGAAGAAGACTCAGGGACAGTGAGCAGCACTGTCAGCAAACTGCAAATGCTCAGCAAAGTGGTTACAGAAGTTTCGTGTCTCTACGAAGATGCTGGAGCTGACTGCAGGCATTTCCGAGGAAAACGGTGACTACAAATCTCTTACAGATAATTCTCGCAATGTTTTGAAGCTATAAAGCATTTCCCAGTAACACTGTGCATTTGTATGTGTTTGGTCTGTGCAAGCGAAATGAACATGGGTTATTTGACAGAGTGCCTGAGCACTGTTAAAACTTGTCTCTCACTGCAACAACAAAAACCAACTGGGAAAAGAACCGAATTGTATCTGGCTTACGTTGTTGCTCTTTTTGACTGAGTGACTCAAATCAGACAAGTTTGTAAGTTTATGCAAAAACTGCGTACATGCTGCTAGAATTAGAATGACAGAAGAGTTCATCGGGAGGGTCCCTGCAAAAGGGATGGGAAGCACACAGGCCACCACACCAGAGCCTCTGCGTGCAGAGGGATGCTTTCAAAAGTGCACAAATCTGATTTAACCCTGCCTTTGCTAAGTTCACATCCTTAAACCAGAGCTAAACGAACCCTGATCACTACTTCAGTTCTGCTCCAAAGCTATCAATTCTCAGCTACCTAAAAAGAAAACCAACAATGAAAAGAACAAAAAAAGCCCCAAACTAAAGAGATGGCCTGTATGGATAATGGGTTTGCACCACATCACCCAACTTTCCCTTGGGCTCTTTTGACTTTCGGGGTTTTATTTAGAGCTGACATTGGTAAGACAAACATAACATACACATAGAGCTGCATACACGCCTACAGGCCCACATAGGTGTAAGAAATGAGAGTAGACATGAGATTATAAGAAAAGGCGCTGCACAACTGGGCGCAAACGCATCTGGGATGATTTTAGAGATCTCAAGAATTGCCCTTTTTAAAGTGCCACTGGGGTGTCACTGCTTCCCCTGATAAATAGATGACATCTTACCAGACCTTAAATAGCTCCACTCAAGCACTACCTAGATGAGTGACAAAAATTAGCTGAGCTGCTGTCACCCCTGCAGTCCTTGTCTAGACACAGCAGAGTAAGTGCGAATTCCAGTCTGCCTTGCTGGGCTACAGCCACCCTGACAGCTGAGCTACGATCCAAGCCACTTCGTCGCCACTGATCAGACGACAAAACCAAAAGAAAACAACTTGAGACGCGGGTATCTGGATCTGTCTGGCAGCATGACAGATAAAAGTTAACAAAACGGAAAAAACAACAAGAAAATAGAAGCGTAAAAGTACTTGTGAACAGAGCAGGTTTCAATTCACAAACTATTGTTGGTGGAAATCGAGGCGAATGAAGTGCCATTTTTTTGCAAGCATTTTTCTAACAATCTCCGTGGCAATCTAACAATCGGGATCAGAGGCCCTTCGCTCAGAGGTACGGCAGCTTTTGAGCCGGTGCCCCCTTCAGAGTGGCTGCGCCCTTCTCCCCATTGACAGCCACATCTGGATGCTATCAGGAGGAGCTGGCATGCCTGCTCGCAACGAATACCAAGTGGTTAGCAAATTGACTCCAGCAGTCGATGCTGGCCACTCTCCCGCTCTCTGTTTACGCAATGTGCCACTAACCTGTTGAGTCCGAGGTTTGTAAGGAGAGCTGCTCTCTAGGTCGGCCAGGATGCTGGTCAGAGAGTCGATTTCTGCATCTAAACTGGACCGCCTCTCCTCAAGCGTCTTGCCACCAGGATTCACCTTAAAGAAGAAAGAAGAGTTCCAGTTATTCAAACCACTTGGCCTGGCACATGGTTTCTTACCGTCTTCACAGAGCTGCTACCATGCCCAGCAGTAAGTCTCAGGTTGCAGGGACAAACATGCTGAAATGCTATAGCTCTCTCCCAGCACCGGCAGCAAGCCTCCATCTCACAGGGATTTAGGCTGCTTTGGGGCTTTTCTTCGTGTATTTTCCACAATGGTTTCTCTGTGTTAAATTGACTTGGAGGAGTACACAACTCGCTGTGCACTCTGCTGCCGAGGTGAGGGGGCAGGACAATCCCCGCGCCCGCAGATGGAGACGGTGTATGTTAGAAGGATGCCTGGCTGGGCAGCCAGAGCTGGGGACAGACTTGGAGGACCTGGATTCCAAGAGCATCCCTTCTGCCACATCCCCATCCCAGGCAAAGCACAAACACAGCAGAACTGCAAGCCACAGTGGCCAGCGACTGGCCACCTGCACCTATTATTATTTTAAATCAATTTGTGGTAGCTGTACCTGTCTGATTCAACACTTCTTAATGATTTCCACCTGAAAAATGAGCTCCTTCAAGGAGAAGTGAAAAAGTTCAATTCTTTTCTAGCAGATTCAAGGTGAAGGGCATGATTTGCTATAAGTCGTCACAAAATAACATAAAGTCCTTGTAGAAAGAGCTATGAGGCTGGAAAACCCATGCCCAGAGCAAATACCAACCAACAGCCGGGACCATTTCTGACCAAATACATTTTGCTTTCTCTCTGCTTTCGTAACGGCCCAGCCCTACTCGTGCCCCAGCTGGTAGGGACACTCATTGGGAAGGGAAGAGACATGAATTTTCACCACCACCACTCATACCCAAAAGTGAAACCCAGGTCTTGGCACTACAGGAGAGTATATGATCCCCAAAAGCTACTGTTCAAGGACTGCACTACAATCCCTGCTAGAATAAGCATTTTAAAAGAGGACTCATTCACATACTTTGTTTTTGAAAAATCAACGTAGTCCAAAACCTCTGGGAAGGGCCATTGTCCTGTACAGCCCAACCCAATGGTGGTGCCTCCCAGCAGTGCACAAAGGCAGTCCAAGCTAGGAAACATCTGCCTCCTCAATATTTTCAGTGCTTTGTAAATTAGGCAGCTCTGTCGGGAATGAGAAGTTAAAGAAAACCAGCTAAGGATCCCTATCAGGTGCAACATGGGTGCCCAGAGCTAGCCCACATTTAGGGCACGCACAGGAACAAAAGTTCTTGAGTCAAGTGAAATATTACACATTGAAGGTCTTTTCTCAACCTGAGTCATAGTCAATATTTTTCTTCTGTCCTTCCATGTCTGCAAATCCCCCAGACAGAGTCTCTCCGTGTACGTGCAACTATAGAGCTCTGTGCAGAAGAGCTCATGCGCAGCTTGACTACTACAATAATAAAAATACTAAAGAATTACCTAACAACCCACCTAATTGCAACGCTAAAGCCTGTTCAGACCATACCAGCACCTCCCCACAGACAATTCAGCTCTGTTTGTCTTCACTCTCACCAAGTTACTTCAATTTTTCAAGCCAAAAATTCGCCTTTTCCTTTGGCTCACTGGCTGTTCCAGAGAGTTTTTATTTAAATTTCATTTCAGGAGCATTCGATCATTACCTGTTTTACAGAACTCCCCAGTCATCAATCCGACACATAAATGGCAAGTTGGTCAAAGAGAGACAGACTATGCAAAGCAGGCAGGCTCTGATCTGCCAAGCCTATACGTGCTGAGGCATTCATTAGTTCCTAATGATTATTAAATCTTATTGGTTTACAACAAATTTGGCTTGACTAACACAAAAATGGAAGCTTCAATGTGCTTTATGCAAGAACACGTCATTTAAAAGGCTGAGAGTCAGGTTGGAAACTACTTACAAACTCAGTTCTTCTTGCTTATTTTTATTATAGAGCCAATGTTTTTCCATCCAAACTATTGTTCAAAAAAATAAATACTTTTTGCAGGAATTACCCCAGACCGATACTCCTGGCTAGCTGCAGGCACCTGGATTTTTAAATCTGCAAAAGTACAATTTCCTTTCCACTATTAGTGCACTTCATGGCTCTTGTTTGGCTTTTCGTTATCCTCCAGTTGTTGACCTGTAAGTACAGGGCAGCCACAGGCTTCCCAGACACAAAACCTGTGCTTGCTCCACTCCAGAGAGTTTTTAAGCTAAGCAGCCAAAAGCCAGCCTGGGAAGGGGAGGAGTTGCGAAGGGCACCCAAGGCCCCAACATTTGAGGTGATAAATCAAGCCAATGGCAGACCCAGGAATAAAACTGGAGCCCACACAGGGCCTGTTTGGTACCCCAGCCCTGGAGAGGAGGGACGGTGGCAGATGAGAAGATCAGCTGATTTCATTTCTGCTGCTTAGCGTTTCTGGGCCATATTATTCCCAGGTTCTCATTCCCCAGAACAATTACGCAATAGCTGACTAGCAAATGCTGCAGAACAAGTTGTAAGGTTGTAAAAGTTAAATGTCCTTAGGAAACCTAGAAAAATAAAATAAAATAGCATGGAAACATCTCTATTGATTCTGGGCTCTGAAAAAGATTTATTTATTCAATTAAAGCATAATCAACATAGATTAAGAGCCCAATTCTACAAATGCTGGAGCACAATGCAGATGACAGTGCCAACGAATAATGCTACCGATGTGTGCAAGGGCCTATTGGGACAGGACTGGACTTTAAGCACATTTAAGAAACGGCAATCCTCACTAAGATGGGTTTCTGCTTGCTCTCTCTTCCCCATTTCCATGAATCTTGCATTTTTCTCCCCACAGTGCTCCAGATTCAACCAAGGGATTTGCTGCATATGGAAACAGGAGAAGAATTTCCAACACTAACTTTAGCAAGAGAGGGTTAAGTTATTTCTCTTCTCATGCTCTTCGTCATGACGTTGCTATAAAAGTTTTATGATATTGCTCTGGAACAAAACCCAAGCGCCAGGTCCCAAGGCACAACAGGTTCGCACAGACACGGCTCTGCTCCGAGGAACCCAGACTGGTTAAGCCCACGACCTCGCAGATACAAACGCCGGAACCAGAGAGAACTGCTAATTCTATTTCTGTCTGGATTTACGGCGTTGTTGCAGACATGTCGCTTGCACGCCCTCCTGCTCAGCCAGCAGAATATGGAAAAACGGGTTTAAAAAGAAAAAAGATGCTATCTTTGGCCCAGCCAACGTGAGTTCGACAAAAAGCAAACATAAGCCAACCCAGTCCAACAAATTACTCATGCCAGAGACTATACACTCACGTGAACTTCTGCAACGCCTACACTCCTATCGCCTGGCTCAGTCCCTGCTGTGAGGCAAAAGAGAGAAAAACAGCAGAGAGCTTCACTGCTTGGCTTGTTTGTTCGTCCCTGAATTCCTGGTGTGCAGCTCCAGAGCAGCTGTGATGGTAATCCACTCCCGAGCCCCATCAACCCACTCTGTTCCGATGAGAATTGGCTTTAATTTTGCTAATCCTACCACCCGACACCAGCCAGTGCCACAGGTCCCCGCGCATCACCCCAAGGGATGGATGTCTGTGACAGAACATGCCATGCAGAGGCAAGGCAGGACCTGAAAGTTTGCCTTACTGTGCTAAAAAGGCCGTAACACTATTCATCAAGCTAGAAGACTTAAAAAGCACAATGATTTCCCTAGATGCCACTCTTCCTACAACGTAGATCACCTCCTCTTATCACATTTTGCAGGTTACAGCAGAGAAACAAGAACACTTCTCGTTTGTCCAAGCCAGCTCCTTGCAACGGGCTCAGAGAGAAGAATCTGGCTCCCAGATGTCCCTCCCAGCTCCTGCTCCAAATTCCTTTCCCTACCCAGACCCAGCCGCCTCTCTTTTATCCTGTTTTTCCCCCTTTCCATGCCCTGTCTGCAGCTACGCAGTGCTGCAGCCTGGGACAGCCATTAGCTCCTGGGACGAGCGATGGGATGGGGTCTGGGCTGCCAGGTTGGCTTCTGAGCCTCTACGGGAAATCACGTTGATGCCTGGTTGTGTTGCTGTGTTGGGGAAAGACGGAGGGTGGCTTTGCAGCAGCAACCTGCTGACTTACATGGACAGTGGGTTAGAAGTGACTCCAGATTCCCAGGGTATATTCTCTTCCAAAACAAGGCAATATCCAAACTCCTGAACACTGTTAGAACATCAGGACTTTGCTCAGCACTGTCCAATTTTCCTGCATCAAGACCCACCTTCTTCCCATCCTCCGTAGCCTTGCCCAAGTCATCTCTGAGGTAGGTTGAGCTTTTCACGAGCGATACGGCCAGCTCATCCTCTGAGCTGCCCCCCCGGAACGCGAGCTGTAGTTACTGGGAAATGCAATGCCGTTATATTTGTACAGACACATCCAAGACAGCAGAGCCAGACACACAACCTTCGTCCTATCTCCGGCTCACTCTGCACGCTGTGCTATCACGAGTCACTGATAACCTCGTAACTCCCTAGTGGAAGAATGGGGATGAACACCATGGATGTTAAGAAAGGTCGTAGCTAATAACTCGAAACAAATGGTCTCGGGGCCCCCGGTGCCCTCAGCTCTTGGTACATTGGTTTTACGGGGAGCTTGAGGTGCTTGGGGAGCTCTCTTTGGGCTGAGACAGGTCAACACTGTTTGCATTTACACATCCAGGAACGGGGAGAAGCAGGGAACAGAAAAGCCCTTTGCAGCAAAGGCAGTCATGGAAAGGAAGGACTGAAGCAACAAGGGGAGTGAGGAAGAGGGGAATTTAGGAAAATCAGGTTTAGATACTAAATAAAGACTTTTGCCCTGGAAGACTTTATTGTCCTTTCCTCCAGCAAATGCAATTGAGCCACGGATGAGGCAGAAGAGCTGATAAATTCAGGGCCCACCGCCTGCTTCCACCAGGCTGCCCCCCAGGCTCTGCAGGCTCCCCAAACCCTTGGTCAGGCGCCGAGGGGGAAGGAAGAGAGAAGGAAGCAGCTCTCCAAAGAAGGAGTCAGCATCTCTTTCTACTCCATGGCCTCAGGCACCGGGCTTAGACAGAGGTGCAGACAGAGAAAGAAGGATGGGGCTCTCCTTTCCTGTTTTAGCTGGGGGCAGGCAGGGGGGAGGAGGGAAAGATGTTTGATTTTGATGGCATCCACTACACATACGAGAAGAGACTGTGAGAAATGTTAACCAGGAAGAAGAAAAGTGATTCAGTCTCCTTGGTCTTCAGCGGGTTTGGGGTTTGGGTTTAGGGTTTTTTTCTTTCTTTTTTTTTTCCTTCCCTTTCTTTGCACTTTCTCCAACAATACCACTGCCAGAGGCAAGATCCTGTTCCGCCACACACCCTTGCTACCCCATCTCTCTCGCTGTAGAATTTCCCAGTTGCCTTCCCAAGGTCACAAAAGCCATCTAAAGCACAAAAAGACACTGCGGTGTCAAAAAGATACACCCTCAAGGCTGTATATCAGGAAAATGAGGCACCTTGAAGATGAGCTGCTGTGTCTGTTCTCCCCTGAGCCTAAGGACAAGTACAAACATTTTGTTCCAAATTCTCTCTAATGTAAATTAAACAGTCCCAAGAGGCGGCCCCACCAAGCACACCCATGGATTCACGAGCTGACTGCAGCATTCGGGGTAAGGGGGATCGGAGATGCTTGATTGATGCCTAATCACTGTTCCAGGCACCAAAGAGGGCCTGGAAAAGTAGTCGTGCCCTTTAAAAACAGAAAGATTGAGTCTTTTGAAACAAATCTGAAATGATGGAAGATTTCAGCAGATGTGACCGCAGTGATTTCACCAGACGTGATTGTATCAAGGATCTAATAGAAAAGAACTTCCCTGCTGTTCCATCAGGCTGAAGCGAGGCCTGAAATATCCTTTTTAGTCTTTTGATGACATCAAGGATAAAAGCCAAAGGGAAGTTAGGTTTTGATTTATTTTTTCCCCCTGTTCTTTCTTTTTTTTCAGGCACAGAATAGTTTTACCTGGTTTGTGTTGCTGGATATTAGCCGGACCAAAGGAAAACACTTCAGAAGTTTGAAGTAGGCTGTTCCAAGGTGCCATTCGGTGTCTCTTGGACGCTGCTGTCATTTAACTGAGCAACATTTCTACAACTCTGTCCACTTTTGAAGATCTCCCCATAAGGAAGCAGGTGGGCTTACCTGGAATGGGACTTAAATGGGGCAGGGAGCGATCATCCACTAAACACCAGCCTACCTTACTGCCCCAAAAAGGGTCAATAAATGTGCCAAATATCTTCCCTCAGCAAAGTTCACACCAGCAGCTGTGCCACAGCAAACCGCAGGAGACACAGCAGGGTAAAGGGAACTGTGCTCCTGAGGTCCAAGCTCATCTCATTCCCAGACCTACGGCGTGGGTCCGGCGTAGCCATGGTTCCACTTTCAATTTCTCCAGCCATGTAAAATGGATTAACCGATCTTATCTCTGAAGCAGCACGATGTTGTAAAGAACTGCAGGGGCTTACAGCTGGGGCAAAGGAATGAGCGGATGAAGAAGAGTTATTTGCTAAGCGTTGCTAGGGGACATCTTGCTAAATCTTAACAACCAATTTATGAACTCACTGTGGTGTAGGAGGCTTTAAAAGGACAATAATAAAAATTAAAAAAACAAATAAACAAAAAAAACCAAACAGAGAAATCAGACAACAGAAGAAGAAAGCACAAAACTAGAAGGCATCAGTCTTAAAACAAAGAAAAGGGGGTAGGTGTTTCGTCACATAACATGCTGCTAAGCTATTTCTGCTGCAAGACACGATGCTTGCTGTGAGTTTACAGGGACTTCAAAAGCAGCTGGAAAAACACATGGAAGAAAACTCCACCAAGATATTTCATAAATAAAAAACGTTCTGTGCTTCCCCTTTTCCATTTTTCTCTGGGCACTCTCTACTGACCATTGCTGATCTGATTTGGCGCTCTATCGGCATTTCCATGAAACCTCCCCTTGTGCCTTCTGTCCGCCAGCTGACACCAGCCAGGAGTCGCTTCTGCTGGTGGGTACATTTCAGTCTCTCCGAGTTAATAACTGACCATCACCTTAACGCCAGAGCTTGGACCAACACCTGGAAACCCACTTCTTCCCTCCTTGTAGCGGAGACAACAGAAATCACAGCCAATTGCGCTCAGTCTCCTGGGACACATATATGAAAGACTTTCTTGCAGTTATGAAACTGTATGACAATAAAGATTTATATTTCCCTCGAGATCACTGGCACCACTCACATGCAACAGTTCGGTAACATCCCCGTCCCAAAGGAGCTTATTGTCAGCTGGATACCAGCCCCGGGAAGGGAAAGCAGGTAGCGGGGTGGGAGCGAGGTGCTGCAACTCAGAGACACAACCAAGTTCCTTCTGGCCACCAGATGAGGACATTGACCCCCTGGGCCAACCCAGCTCCCTAATGAACGTTTCGTTCTCTGTATTTGCTGACCCAGCCCTGACAAAATGTGCCAGAAGACAACAAACCGCCATCCAAGCTCCAGCTGCAATTTCACTGCAGGATGGCCCTGATTTCACATGATCAGAGGGCAGGATTGGAGCCGCCGCCATGCCGAGCGCTGTCGTGTGGGCCAGTGGCCCTTCCTCCAGCAGTGTTTAATAAGCCACTGCCCTGTGCACATCCTGAGAGGGGACCCAGTCCCAAAACCAGCGCCTTGGCTCTGCTCGGGGGTCAGGATGCCACCAGTGCGGATGGGCAGCAGCAATGCCAAGGCAGAGCCCAGGACTACGCTCCCTTCCAGACAGCTCCTGCCCCTAGCACTGGAGAGAAGCTTCCGCCACAAACGCCCACGGAAACAAAAAAGGATGAAGATGCACCGCAGAGGTTTAGACAACAGGCTCCATGGCCTGGGCACGCTCTGGTGAAGCACTGGGTCCAAGGCCAGCAGCTGATGACCCCAGTGGCTGTGATGAGACACGGACAATAGTCCATGAGGAATTGTGCACCCCTCCCTCTCCTGTTGCCGCTCTTGATGACACCAGAACGCAAATATGTGACAGGAGCAAAGAAGATGCAGCAAATAGGTCAAAGCGCTCAACAAGACCTGCCTTGGGGCCCAGGTGTGTGCGCCTGTAGGTGCTCCAAAGCTGGAGATGCCAACACAGAGGTCCTGCGTTGCCTGGTCCCCTCAGCTCCCATCTGCTCTGCCCCAGGACAGTCTTATCCAGCCCCCTGCTCCCCACATCACAGACTGATACCTCTACTTCAGGCATTCAAACCTGCACCTGGCTTTTTCAGGTTTCTGACCACTGCATTTTTGATCACGGACGGAAGTTCTGGAGACTTCAAGGTTGGCTAAATGGGGCTTTCAAAGCTGCCACGCTAGTGAAAAACAGAAGAGTGGCAAATGTCATTCAGCCGACAGGAGGATCTTGGCACTACGGGCCAGCTGCTACATGGGGGAGAGGCACATGGGAGCAATAGGATGGATTTGATAAGGAACAGTCAAGGGATGAAGAGATCCCATGAGCCGACATCTGCCAGAGCAGCAGACCCGACAGTCCTGATAGTTTACTTAACATGTCTGATCAAAAGCTTTGGGAGTCTTGTCTGTGTTAAGTGCTACCAGATGCAAAATCAGCAGCAAGATGAGAAGTGTATTAATAAACTAAGGAGGCACATAAAGTTATTTGAAAACTGAATGGGGAAGACGGGGAGAGAGGGGGGAGAATAAAACCAGCTTATTTTTCCATTAAGGCAATTTAATATTCTCCGGGTGGAGTTACAATCACTCGTCCTTGGGAATTAAATTGAATTAGTGAAACGTTCCTGTTCATCCACAGAATATACAATATAAAGTGGAATACATCATTTTTTTTTCTTTATGCCTTCTGCGAGACGGCACTACCTCTCTGTTCATGGGGCAAGAATAGCTGGCCATGAAATCCTGTTGACCCAGCCTGACTTTCACTGGCTGTAACTAACTTTACAGCAGCAGGGAATATATCCTTTTTCTTTTAATTAATGCAATCACATTAGGACTCGTTATTGATAATTATGGTGGCTGTTAAAAGTTTCCCCTTTCTTTGCCCACTCCCCCACCAACTTAAAATCTGCTCCAATATCGTCACAAATTAATGTTTAATTAGCCATCAAGCAGGGCTGATGTTCCCCGCAGAGTATTGCTGCTTGCAGAAAAAATGAGAACTAAGAGGAGGTATCGGATATTTCATCATCTGCCTCCAAGGGGAACCATAACCGAAGAGTAACCAATTACCCCAATACAGTTGCAAAGTTTAATCAATGTAGAAACCTAATAGCTCATTAAGTGTCTGCTGCAATAAAGGAAGACCTTCTCACTGACTTGTACGACGTGAACATTACATTTATAAAAGACCCCATGGCGATGTCCAAGAGCAAAGACCCCGTTCACCTCCACATCCTGGCATGATCGTGATCTTCCTCTTTCCTTTTCTGGCATAAGAGAAGAGGGAAGAGGAGGAGGATGCCTCCAACGGCACAGGACGTGTCTGACAAGCCATGAATTACACACGCCTACGCATGGGGTAAGCTGTCACACCCAGCCCCCCAACTCAGGATTTATATTCCATAGGGGAAAACCACACCAGACACCAGCTCCTGCCCAGTGCCGCGCCATCCTGGAGCAAGGAAAGTGCAGAGCTGAAGGTGATTTTACTCCTTTCAACACTTCTGGTGAGTCTGGCACTGAAATACCCTCTCCAGTTTGGAAGGGAGCATTTTAAGAACTTGAGGGATTCCCCAGAAAAGCAGAAACAGCGGACAAGGAGAGACACAGAGAGCTCGCTTGGTTTCACTTATGAAGGAGACTGAGTAGCTCGATAGCGATATCTAAACAGCTTCACGGAATGAAAACGCCGGATACCACAAGACTGCCCAATCTAGCAACATGGAAAACCACGCAGCAGCTGGGAAGTCGAAGCCAGGGAAATTCTTTTTAAAAATAACAGAGATATTCACTTATGCATAATACTGCAGGTAATTAGCTAGAACAAACTTCCAAGATTTTTCCACCTCTTGATGTCTGCAAATCAAGGCTGGATGCCTTTGGTCTCCCCAGGTGACCAGCCAAAGCTTTATGATCTGCGATACGCAGAAGGGCACAGCTGACAATTTAATGGCTCTGCCTGGCCCCCACATCGCCAGAGGTGAGAAAGCAACAGCACCGCCACATTTATAAACATCTACTGAAATCACTCTGTGTTTGTACCACTTTAACTAAATTTACATGAACAAACTCTACCCCACACAAGACTTTATATTGTGACAGTTAAATGAAAAGCTTTTTAAAAGGGATACGTCTCAGGCAATTTTAATTAAAAAAGATAGGTTTTGTTAAAGCTACCAATTTCAGAAAATTAAGGTTGACTAAAACTGTTTTTAAAAACTCCTTTTGGAATTTAATCACATGTTGGAAACCCGTATGCAGCTGCTTGTTTCACCTGCAAAAAGGCTGTATAAAATATAAGCATATGCTTAATTTTACACGTGTGCTTAAGTTCTATCAACTTTAATGAGGTTTAAGCACACAGTCAAGCCTCTCTGAATTTGAGAAAGCACTCCCGAACACGGGATGTGAAGCTGTTAGGAAATCACCACTGAGAAAAAAAAGTAAAGTTAAAATTGGCCGATCGATTTTCACAGCCTGACTGAGGTCCAATTCCAGAAGTTAAACATATAACATACTTCTGAATTTGTTTGCTTGTTTTGCTGTAATGGGACGGGGTGCGCGCCAAAATTTTTGCAAGGATTCAAGAATCTCCCAGCGAAATGGATGTATAAAACTACATGAAAGTCAATGGCTTGGGTTTGGCTTCTGCAGAAATGAGTCACGTTACAGATCTGCTATATGTTTCTCAAAGCTGAGAAAAGAAAATCTGGACTCTGCATCAGTCCACCCGTTTCTGGGGCAGTTGATGGCTGCAGCCCACGGGGTGGGCAAACCTCGCCTCAAACCAAGCTGGGCAGACCCTCCACTTCTGATTCACAGAGGAAGGTCCTTCCCTTCAAGAACTTTGCAACCTCATTTTCCAAACCATTAGGCCTACTGTTACCTTCCCTTCAGGGCTGTCAGATGCGCGTCTGGTATTTGATTTGGCCAGATGACAGCGGGATTTCGGTTTTTTTTTAACAACCGCCTCCTCGTTTGGACACCTTACCTTCTACACATTCTCTAAGTGAGAACCTCAGCTGAAGAAAAAGGACCCAAATTACACAGAAAAGCTGAACAATTAATAATGTGCACTGCCAGAGGCTGCTGCAAAACCCTGCAGAGAGAATCCCCAGTGTGCAGATCCCTCCCGGGTGAGCTCCAAGGTTTATTTTGATACTGTCCGTATGCAGATAAATCAATGTAAGTTGTTGTTTTCCAATAAGAATTCCTCCATCAGAAAATGTGGTGTCCCCAGTACACACTAGACCTCAAGAAAATCTTTTAACTGTGTTTCTGCTTGCGGCCAACACAGCCACAGAAGCCAAAAGGGCTGTACTTCTGTACAGAAAGTATATTCCCTACGGAAATGTTTTTAAGACCCTAGCACGGATGAAACGCCGCTCCCAGAGGGCAGCCCTACCACCACCCATGGGAAGTGCTGGTGCCCAAACATCTGCACACACCTGGGCAGTGGCATCTCTGGGGAGCACACAGAGGGGTACCGCAGGGGAAACTGCAGGGACGGGGGAAGGAAGGGGAGAGCGACTCCGGAGCGAGTGGAGTAACAGAGCTGAAGGGGAAGGCTAGACCTGGGGCGTGACAAGACGTGAGGCTGTTTCCATGGCAAAAGAGAGATGCGGAAAAGAGCAGAGAGAGGGGGAAGGAGCTGTAGCTCAGGACTATGGAATGAGAGGAGTCGGCCCAGCACCTCTGGTGGAACTGTCACTTGCTGGCTTCAGCAACACTTGGAATTGCTACAGCTTTCCCAAACGTTTCTATTTTACATCTCACACCACTAAAAACTACACTAAAAATGTCATATGATGTTTTCTCGATGCTCTTCCTTACCTTTCTTTGTGTGTTAAAGCTAACCAACGTCCTGTGTTTTCATTATCAAATCAAAACTGAGAAATAAAATTGCGGGGAATGGGCCTATAAAGATGGAGTGTAACGGCAGCAGATATTTAAAATCACGCCTGCCCTTCTGTCCTGGAACAAACTCCTCCAGCTCTGGCTACAACACCATTTCTCACTGGTATTTCTACCACCTTTCAGCTTGCCCAGTCACTGTGCCGCACGCTCTTTGCGGAGGCAACATTTTCTGACAACAAAACCACCCGCCATGGCAGCTGAAGCTGTTTTTCACCAGGGATGGAAACTAAAAAACAGAGACAGGAATCTGCATTTGAGCCACTTCCATTCTTGGAAATTAGATGCTCTCACTACTTCTCCATATCCACATCTCATTACTGCCAGGCAAAAGCAGGATGAAGTTTGCCCTATTCTTTGAACTACTCCTGGTCTGTAAAACTGAATTTAGACAGTCAATTGGATTTTCCAATCAGAATAGCTGTATTTCCTGTCATCTTGTTTGACCAAAGCTCATTTCTGTACCACACAGCATCATACTACTTAAAGCACCAAAACCAAGGTGGGAATCTGACTCCGCCTGCTCCGTCAGGTTCCAGCCTACCACCATGCCCAAGCCGCATGGAAAGGCTTGGACTTTCTAAACCACATCTTCCAACCCCAGGCAGCTTTGTAGAAAAGGCGTAATAATTTGTCTGCTGCAGTTTTTAGAATTCCTTCTTGCTACTGACAGTCTGTTTGTCTTAGTCTCGCTGCTACATTACAGCTCCCTAATGCAATACAGGCTACCCAGGATTTGACACAGAAGCAACCGATCTTGCAAGGGATCTTTCCTAGGTCCTGCTAACCAAACAGAAGACTTGAATAGCACTCAGAAATTGGAAGAATGGAAATTTCTTCAATTCTGATCACGTTATCTCACTCTCTTGCATCACTTAGCTCATCTGCTTTGACGGGAGAATTCCCACATCTTCATTATCTTTTTATTTTCCCTCTGCTTAATTCTACCTTGGATACAATAATGTTTTTCCTTCTCTTTTGTCTCTCGCAGGCTGGTACTAGCTCTGACAGGACGAAATTGCCTGCTTTTCCTGCAAGTTTCTATTACTTTCCCCATTTGTGTCTCTATTATCCACGGGTAGATAATCCAGGTTACAGATTAACCTCTCTGCAGGTGCCAGCACTGAACCCGACTCCAGCAGCGCGACGGTGTCGCACAGAGCCGGACCCACACGAGCAGGAGGTGTCCACCAGGGCTTGTAACCTCGGGCACAGCCCCGGGGCAGCACAGCCTGCTGTTTGGACCCAAGCCGGCACACGTGCTAACACTGCTTATGCTTGAACCTGGGATGGTTTTAGTTTGACGATGTCTGAACATCACAATCAGCAACATCTCTGACCTTTCTGTTTCCTATCACAACTTTTTAGATGGTCCCACACCCTTATTTACATATGATCTGTATTAGGCTTTTGCTTTCTTCTGCTCCCTCACCTCATCACCCGCTGTATGGCAGATTATCAAAAGCCGCTCTGTTCCATCTCCAAAAACGTCTCCCAGCCTCAGCCACAACCCTCCTCCCAAAGAAGGCACGAGTGTGCACCACTGCAGGCCCTGGCGCATCCTGTGTGCTGTGTTACTGTGTTAAACAATAACATAACAAATACATTAAATAACACAGTAATAAGCATGATGAAAATAATGAGCACAGTTAACTGTTTGGATCCTTGCTGCCTTTGTAGTCCTTGCCGAGAGGTTTAGCTATTAAAGGCTGTATTGCATTGCCAAGATATTAATAGCCAGGCAGAGAGATGAATGGCAGGCTTACGCCGTACAATTAAAACTTTTCCAGTTTACCCTTTCAGTAAAATTTGTGGTTTATAATAAGCATCTTTGTCTATTCTGAAAAGAGTAAGGATTGGAAAGTTACATAGATGGGAACAGAGGTTCATTAAAGATTTAAAATAGAATGTGGTTTGGCATTGTAAAACAAACATGCGCATAAGATGGGCTGCATCAAGAGCTGCCTGAAAGAAATGCTCGTGTTTCTTTTCTCTTGTGATCCTGGATCTACTGCTGATGCTACCCGCGGAATGGGAAAAAAAAGCAGCAGGGATAAAATGTGAATGTTTGATCCTCAATAACGTAGAGGTCTGCTCTACATCCCCACTTGTTACGCATTTCTCGTACATACATATATAGTGTGTGTACACATATGCACATAAGAAAAACATGCACTTTATCTGTCATGCATCCAGATATTTGTCAATATACAGACTTTGTATTACTGGTTTCTCTCACCTTAGTGCCTAGAAACCTCTATTATAGAGCAAACAAATATTGACACGTAGAGACCCAGTGAGCATTTAAACATGCAGAGAGCATACATGTTATTTGCTCAAGTCTAATTCAGAGCACAGCACATTCCTGTTTTTCAAACACACGGGGAAGAAGAAAGGAGACAGATCAAAAGCATTCCTGCAAATCCAAGGGTTGAGTAAGAGGGTTAACATTACCAGGTAATTTATTTATAATGTTGGACACGGCTTCAATTTAGATAAAAGGTAGTTGCTTATCACATGGATTTTAATAAATCAGGTTAGGAGTTTCAGAAATCTGCAAAAGTCGGCTCCCTCGAATGGCAAGTGACACACGGCGACTGTGGCTTTATTCACAGAGTCACTGGGAGCTACAGCTCCTTGCCAGGAGCCGGCCGGCCCTGCCGGGAGCAAGAGCTGCGGCGCGTTACCACGCTCCTCGCCAGCGAGCACCTACGCCCAGGCCAATAATCCCGATGATTAACAAAATCTAGCACTAGAGGGAGGCTGAACACATGCTCTGCTCTCTTTGGTCTCTTCTGCTTCTCCAAACATTAAAAGGCAGGCGGTTTCAAGCAAGCCCAGCACCCAGGCAGAGCCCAGCTGCCAAGATACGCTATTTAAGGCAGCACCCCCTGTAGGCAAAAATCACACTTTTCCCTCTCCAACTACTTGTCAATATGAGCACCCAAAATAAAAAAAAAATAATAAAAAAAATATTTTTTAAAAATTCCTCTGTTCCGTCTATCTCCTTAGCCGGTGAGTCACAGCCCACGAAGAGGCACCACCGCCGCGGCTCGCTGGGAGGGCGGCAGACAGCAAAGTGCCTGGCAGCCTCCCCCGTAACAAGGATGAGGCTCTCGCCGCTTGCATCTATCAACACATTCCCACCTTCTCCCAGGCGTGAGCACTACGGAGAGGCGAGACGGGTCTCCTCTGAACAGCCTTGTCAGGGAAGGCATGTACACTTTCAGACTGCATTTGGGCAATTCTGCTCCCAAAATTCCTTGGCAGGAGGAATTTGAGCCCTCTGGCTGATTTCTTGCGTATCGCAACAGGACAACATGAGTCCCATAGGTCTGAATGTGGGAATAGCTGCTGCCCACACACAGTGCAGCACTGCAGCTCCTCCACGCGTAAGTGCTTATAGCAAGAACTGGTGTATTAAACTATTTTATCCTAGAACCATAGAACGGTTTGGATTGGAAGGGACTTCCAACCAGGGACACCTCCCACCAGCCCAGGCTGCTTCAAGCCCCGTCCAGCCTGGCCTTGAACCCCTCCAGGGATGGGCCAGCCACAGCTTCTTTGGGCAACCTGGGCCAGGGGCTCACCCCCCTCACAGCCAAGAATTTATTCTGGTATCTAACCTAGACCTACCCTTCATGTAACTGTTCAAAGTCTGATTGTTTCTTCGCTTAAACCCCATCCTAAACCACTTTTGCATGTCCTTTTTGGTATATCCCAAATTCTTTCCGGTCTCAGCCACCGATGGTATTCACTCATTAATTTGCAGGTTGTACAGTAATGAACAGACAGAGCTGCTCTGGGACGCAGGAGATCTGGGTCTTATTTTCAGCCTGCTGCTGGTCAACCTGGTGACCTGGGCAAAGCACTTTCCCTGCTTCAGCTTCCTAATCAGGGAGAGACTGGTATTTCTTTTGTGAAGTGTTTTGTGGCCTGTCAGTACAAAACACACTGATAACAGCCAGGGGCTGTTGGGAAGGAGGCGATCTCCCGGCTGAAGGCAATCCTCTCCTTTCCGTGTTGCGGTGGCATCTATAGGGTCCCAAATGGAAATCAGACCCGCAGCGCAGATGCAGCACCGGGGGTAATTAGTGGCGATTTGCGTATGCACGTTTCTCCAAGGTTGCCCTTGGCAGGTCCACAGCTGAGGGTCACATCTGCTCTGAGCCACCCAGGTCCTGCCCCGACACAAAACACTGGGCTCCAAACTTTTCCTTTAAGGAGAACTGGGCATTTCAAAGCCAGTGGAGATCTGAAGCCTCCCACCCCCCTGATACAGCTTATCAAGACCCAGCCGTAGCACACGCGGCTCCAGAGCCAGCCTTCCCGGGGACAGGACACAGGGTAGGGACCAGCTTTTCACAGTCCTCACCCCCGAGCAGCCCTGCCTGGCCAGGGAGGAACGACCTGCCGGCGCCATGAGCAAGGGTCCCTCTCTGTGAGCAAACAGGGCACTCGAGAGGTTGCTTATGAGAGTTTTTCACTTTTTCTTTCCCTGGCCTGGGCAGAATGCCTGTTTTCAAACTAGAAGGCAAAAAAAAAAAAAAAAAAAAAAAATCTGCCTCCCTCCCAGATCTATCTATTTCCCTTTGACAAACAGTGATTTCATTTTTCTTCCCGTCCAGGATTACTTTTTTTTTTCTCTTTTAAACTGAGCCCAAGCCAACGTGGCAAAAGGCTCTTTGCTCATGTCCTTATTTGTCAAACACGCCATCACCGCGCCCTCACCACCATTCTGGGAACAAGCCCTCGCCTTCCCCAGCTGACTTCAGCCGAAGGGGAACTTCCCAACACAGCTCTCCCCCAGCCCCAGCACGCTCTTAAATATAAACATTTCCTTTTCTTTTTCTTTCTTTTTTCTTTTTTAAGCATTACAGTTAATACGAGAAGAGTTTAAATTTCCTTTCCCTTTTCTCCCCAGCCCTGCTGTGAATCCGAACACGATGGATCTAAATGGGAAAACAGAAATTAAAAGAAAATGCCAGATCTATTGCAAAGATATTTCACGACCCAGTCCTCCTCTGATTTCCATCACACTATAAGCACCTCAAGGGAGTCAGATACTAAAGTACCTTTTTGGATCTGATCCTAAGTGGCCAGTTCTACTGTCCAAATAGAGATCCAGAGATAAACAGGCCTATGAAAACCGGGCATTATTATTTTAACTGCTGCTCTTAAGCTACGACTTAAACCGTAATAATCTCTGCAGCTTTTAGCCATCTGCTAACAGGAACGCATGAAATGATAATAAACTAAACATATATATTCTGCTGCCCTCATCAACTTAACACCTAGCATAAAAGGCTGTACCTGAAGCCACAGCTCACATATTTCCTAAACTGTCATCAGCACTCTGCCATCCAGAGAGAAATTTCTGTTGTAAGGGGCTGATGTGCTGGAGCAGATAAATTTCACACTCTGGAGTTAATCTGGAGGGCTTGCACCGCGTCCACAGGGGCCAAACCGCCCCAGGCAGTGGCCTCAGTCCATGCTCAGGAACAGGCTCAGCTGCTCCAGCACTTATGTTTCGCAGTGGGGAAACTGAGGCACGGAAATGAAGTGGCCTGGCAGCGGAGAGCAACAATCAGGCTTGGCTTTAGTTTGTTAGAGCCTGATCCAACACACGCTCATGAGATCCATGCCTTCAGGCGACCATGCCCTGAGGGCTGAGAGAGGATTCACAGCAGAAGGAACATAGCCACCATTCCTTCTGCTCCTTCAGCACGGGAACCTCCGTCTGGAGTGGTGAATGTGATGTTGTTCAACGCACAAAGGCACTGAGCAGCATTCTCCACTGCCACCTGCCCTTTTCCCTCATCTCTTGGGCCTTAGGTCTTGCTTCAGCACAGCTTTTGCTGCTCCTGCAAGATGAGGAGCTGATCTTGCAGCACGAGACCCCGCCAGCTCCTGACTTAGCCCTGGCTTTTGTCTGCTCCCAATCTCCTTCAGAGGATGGAAGGGAAAAGAAAGGGGAAAAAGGTGACACAAGAGCACAGATTAAAGGCAGAGAAGTGCATTAGGGGGTGGTGACAGGCAGGAGTGCTGGGGCAGGACCGCAGGCTCGCCTCCCTCCAAACGGGGTGCCACTCAAAGGGATCTCGCTCTAACCAAGCTCCTGCCAAAAGCCAATGCTGTGAACATGGCTCCAGCCCCGGCTTCCCAAAGCCAGAGAGAAAGGGTGTGACAAATAGCAATTTCATGAGCTCAGTGGGGAAGAGCCGTCCCGCTGTGTGGTTCTACCAAGGGGCACGTCCCAGTGACAGCCCTGAGTGGCTCGGGCACATCTTTGGAGTGAGGCATGAGGAGCTGAATACACAAGCCCCTTCCAATAAATGTGGCGAGGTCCTCTCCTTGGGCGAAGCCTGACCCTGGAGAAACATGTGGGTGCCATGGCCCCTTCCCACTGCCCCAGCCTGGGCCGTGCAGGCAGCGCCCTGCCCTCGCCAGGAGCCTGCTGCTTTGCCGCTTCCCAGGGCGGTCTGGAAGCTCCCCTGCTCCCACGGGGTCCACTCTTCTCGGAGAGATAAGAGACAGAACAACACTTGCTGGGGAATTACTTCATTCCCCCAAGGCTGGGAAAAGCCATGCTAGCACTTGGCTAATGTCCCTGATGGATGCAGCCTTTCCTGGCAAGGGAGAATGCAATCCTCATTAACCCCTTCCCTCTCGAAGGCTGCTTATAATGCTGAACGTGTTGCAGGAACATGCTGAGGCTTTGTGATGGCATCTGAACATCTCACCACAGGCAAGGGTTGAGAAGAAGCCCACGAGGAAGGGAAATGTTTTCTTTTCACCAAGGCACGAAGTAGATTAATTGACTCTAGAGTTTGTGGCAGGGTCAGGAACTAAGTTAGGTCTCTTGAATCCTGTTCAGTGTCTGCCCGCTAGCCTATTCTCAGGTTCAGATCCATCGAGGGACACAGGAGTGCCACAGCCTTCCAGGGTCGTCAAGGGCAGCCCCATGGCTGTGGATTACACAGCTCTCATCAGCCTCAAATCACGCTCGCTTTGCTCTCACTGCTCCTCCCAGAAGGCCCTTCCAGAGCTTCGCAGCCTCAGTGCTTAGAAACCTTTTAAACACCAGCGTGAAGGTACTTCTGGCAAACGCAGCCTCTCCTGTTCCTGTATCAACACTCACCCAGAGCTGAAACAGTTCTTCTTCTCTGGTGCTTATTCCCCAAATGGATTTCAAATTTGCAAACACCCCCTCTCCTCAGCCTTCCTTTTGCTCAGCTAACAAGCCACACTCTTCTAGTCTCCACTAGCAAGATCAGCTCCTCACTCCTTGATCACCTTGACAGCTTGTCCCTGCAGTCTGAATGCATCTCTCACGAACGTGCCTGAGCTAACACAGCAGTACCTGGCACTCGAGGCAAGCTGGCCATGTCTGCACACCTTTCAAAGGTGTTCAAGGTATGACCCTATCCACGCAGGACATGCCATCATCACCTGATGCATCTCACAAGTTGCACTTTCATCCAGATGGCAAATGTAGAGGATCCAAGCCCGCAAAGAGGTGGGGGGGAGGGGGAGGAAAGGGTCTCTGACATCACTGGAGCCTGGGCCAGGGTTTATTTGCTTCACTTAATTTTAGGCATCTAAACAAAGCACTTTTAGGATCAGATTACTGCCCTAAAGTCTCTCCACAGTCCATGGAAGGAGATGGTCCTTCCAGAAAACAATTCATTCTGGGAAGGCTTCACTCCCTTTCGCCATCACAAGGACATAAGGTAATTAGTGTTCTAATTCAAGCCGGATGGGAAAAATCCTTTAATAGCCCAGCAAGTTTTGAATGGAAATATTCCCTACTTGGGAAACACAGCTTGCTAAAGCTGACTTGGTTGTTCCTGACACATGACTTCTAACCACAGCACTTTGCCACCTCGTTTTATTATCATCCATTCATTTCCACAATTTCTTGGATCAGTTCTGCAGAAATGATAAAATTCCCGTCTTCTTACCTGCACATTGAAAGTAACGTCATCCAGAGGGGGTGGGGGAGGAAAGGCACCTTGTGACGATGTGATGTTCCCGAGGTCATCCACAGGAGGTGGGGGTGGGGGAAGGAAGTCCCCTAGGAGAGAGAACGGGAGAACTTAGTCTCAGCAGCATTTCCCCACATCATGACATGGATAATCAGGGTGAACCAGCAATACTCTGCCATGGGTTTTGCGGCACAGGAGGTAACACATCATTTAACTGTTCAGTGCTCAGCTGCACCCCTCGCTGTTTCAGGAGATGGCTACGACAGCTCAGTAATGTGGGCAGATCGCTTAGAGGTGCTCAGACCCCCAGCAGAAGATGACTTGCCACAAAGCCTGAAGGCATCAACAACCAGTTCCACTGACAGAAGCTTGTCTCAACCCTGCTACAGGCAACTACAAAACTTGCCATAATGAACACCCCATGTCCAGCCTTGCAATGGGTCCCATCCAATTCACCCTCCTTGTGTGCTAAATTGTGCCAGCTCTTCTTCATCACTATAAAGACAGTGATCCTGTCTTTATAGTGCATCAGATGCTGTCTAAAGCAGAGATTCCCTCTTGCACAGGACACATGGAGGGCTGGAGCTGGAGACCAAAATCTAGACCAGCCCATCTCCTGCATCCCTGCTACTGGCCGGCAGGCAGCCACACTCTTTGCACCTCTCCCTCTTCCTGGAGGAACCTTATAGCTTCATGTAAAGAACTGCTGGGAAGATCTCAGGCTCTTCTCAGTGACAGCGGGCACGTAATGGGCCAGCTGCAAGCTCAGAAGCATCCACCTCTTAACACTGAGGAGGCTTTTTACATGGGCATGATGTACACAATATCTACATTTAATTTGCTTGTCTTAAGCTTCCAAAAGGGCTGATGTGAAGACAAAGCAGCACGCTGGCTGTGAAGCCATCCAGCTTAGCGTAGAGATGGGAGGCCTCTCCTTGAGAACTTCATGGGAGATGGAAGCACGAAGGAGAACACCAGGACAGAGCTGCACAGGCTGTGGGCAGCAGGACACCAGGCTCTGAAAGCACCTCCTAAGGATGGAAAAAAGGGCATTTGCTGTTAGCCCTGGATTTGGCTCCTGGGGAAGCAGCTGCTTGTAATTTGGACCACTTTGCTTTTTATCCACTGGACCACTAGAGTGTTATTCCTTCTTATAAAGCTTGATGCTGCAAGTAGAGCTGTTTGCTGTCGGCTGATCTGTGTGCAGCATCTGAGATGGAAGGTCAAGATGAATAAAAGTGTGATATTTCACTTATATAGGAACTATTGCTTTTGGAGGGCTTTAACCCTCTTGGGAGGAAACATGGGCTCCTTACTTGACCCTCCATATGTCCATACAGAGCCACTCCACCTCCCGGCTACAGGCCCTCAGCAACACCCCCAAATACCAAGGAACAGGCTTCAAACCGCTCAGAGAGGTGCTGAGCCAAACCCCGGTGACCCACAGCCCCCTGGATCACCCCTGCCCAGGTTCAAAGCCCCGGGCTCAGCCCACCCCAGGCACGGGCACCAGCCGGGCAGCGCTGCTGGCACAGCACCTCCATGCTATTTGCCACGGGAACAGATGTGTCTGCAGCCCTGGAAAGCTGCTCTGTTCAACTTCAAATCACTCTCTGAAAGGCACAAACTCCCCCCTAGGACTTTTAGGGATCTTATTTCCCAGGAAAGTAATTTCTTCCCGTTTTCCCCAAAGTGAGCACGGAGAGAACTCAAAAAACCCCCTCTGAATCAATAAGAAAGTATCATCCTAAATACAGATGTGCAAAGACAGTTTGAAAACAACACACTGAAAACTAATTTAAGACAACCATGTTGCTCCAATACATAAAATCCCGTGAAACCTACTGGCTCATGATATTATAGAGTTCAAGATTGATTTTTAAGAAAAATTATGTCCAGTAACATCTGCAGTATCCTCCGCCCTATAATTAATCCAACCTTTTATTTCAAATCATATGAAATACAATACAGAGCAAAAAGAAAAGAAGAAATATTTTGAAATTAATATCTTGGTGCTTAGTTCTAAAAAATGCTGGGATGTTTGAGTGCTAAGTAAACTTTTCTCCTTTGCTCTGAAAATGACCCTCTAACCAACGTGATTTTGCAAACAAATTCAACTCCAGCAGACACGTACTTCCCAAAGAATACACTTCAGATCATGTTTCTCCAGTTAGTCCCAGCTCTGATGCCAAAGACCCATCTCCCTGCACATTAGTCAGACACTCTTGCTTTATTACAACCCTTCAAAACACCTCAGCAAAATCAAGGCAGAGAATGTGTTGAAGGGGATGAGACAGGGAGAGGGCCAGGGTTTGTGTATAAACAGAAGGGAAAAATAATAATTGCTATAACAGAAGAGGAAAACAACAACTGCTAGAACAACCACCAAACAAATACCATTTTGCCCCTTTGGAAGATCCATTCCTCCAGAAAGAAAAAAACATTGGCAAGATTTTTCAGAAAAGGAGCGAGGACAGAGATGGAGAAGAGCCCTTTTCTATAGCTTGGAAGAAAACACTCTTCTTTGCAGCAGGAGACAGCTGGCTTTACCGCACCCCAGCCCAGCTCTGCTGACTCTGTCCTCTGTGTCAGATAAGCTGCTGGCTCCGCTCTCCCCACAAACGGGAATGTTTTCAGACTGGGAAGCAGAGAGCAGATGCCTGATGAACTGGAGGGACCTTGCAGATGTTTGGCCTTTTCCTGGTCCTCTGCGAACAGATGGACTTTTCTCCTTCACAGCTTCAGTTATTTATTCTGCCACTGTACTTCCCTCTTTCCCACACACAGCCACAGGACCCGATGCTGTTCCCACTGCACTCGCGGGAGAGTATTCCCTTGGATGCAGGAGGGGAAGCTGTTACTGTATTATTATTATTGGCATTGCTGGAAGTCTCCCTCCAGCAGAGAGGGAAGCGTGCGAAGACCGTAAAATCTGTGTCTTAAGCAGCATACCGTTTTAGATGAACTGTGGAAGAAACAGGTCTACATTCAAAGGAGTAAAGGAGGAAAAAAAGCTGAAAACAAGCTTAGACTACATTTAAGCAGCATCTCCCTACAGACTGCTCCAAAGCACCTCGGGGACGTTCCCTCACCCCAGAAGCTTTGCAAGCCAGACAGATTTCACTTGCTTAGAGCCAGGCAAGCTGTGGGAGGAGGAGGAAAGTCCACGTACAGGCAGAGCATATCATTGCTGCTCACCTCCAGCACCAGCCAGCTGCGTGGGGAGCCGTCTGGGCAAGGGACCGTCCCCTGCTCCGCACGGATGCGGCAGCAGCTGCCGGGAAAATGGGGCTCTGGGGGTTACCAGAGTTAACCGTGGGCTGGTGGAGGACATATCCCACCCCGAGCACTCACCCTCCCCTGCCTGATTTACCCCTGCTGCCCCTCCGTGAACAAGGGATACAATGGACAAAAGGCTTGTTAGCATTGACTGCAGCTCAGCACCGAGACTGGCCTTTTGGTCGATATTCACCTCTCATCAGCCTGAACACTTGGAGGTACTCAAATTATGAGTCACTTCACCCAGCTCCATCAATGGAGACACATCAAGGCACCTCCAGGACTCAATTTATACTTCATGGCAGGTGAAACCACCTTCCGACAGCAATTCCCCCCCCAGAGGCAGCCTGGGGCTGGCATGTTTGCAAGCAGGGAGCCTCATCCTGCCCCTCCTCGCTCTGTGGCGCAGCCTGCCTCCAGCTCTCGCAATGAGAAATCTCTACCCGCTACCACACGTTTAGAGGAGAAAATAAACACTCCGCATTGAGCCGGCTACTCGTTTCTTCTTCTTACAGCTGTGAAGAACGTGAGTCAACCTACGAAGGGGCTGCGTGGTGCGACACGTGTGTCAGCTCGGTTATTTCAGATACGACGGCGCAACGTGCCGTGAAACCGCAGCTCTGAGCTCTTCTCTCAGCGCCTGTGCCTGGTCCTGCACCGGAGCATCACCCAGCACAACCACACACCATCAGCCCCAGTAATGCTCTCCCTCATATTGCACAACCGAGTAATTCGATAGAAATTAAGTCAGTCCATCACGGCTATGTTGGGAAACTATAGCAGAGCCATAAACAGAAGTGATGCTTCCCAAGCCCCAGCGCGGCTTCTGGCTCCAATCAAATCCGTGCCACGCAGATGCATCTGCAAGGTTTTACCCTTCTCCTCCCCTAAATATCTCCTCTTACACTTCCCAAGATGTTTAGACGTTTCATTATTACACTTCTCAAATCAAATAGATTCAAATAGATTGGTTTAGGTTGGAAGGGACCTTAAAGATACTCAGTTCCACACACACCCCCCGCCACGGGCAGGGACACCTCCCACTAGACCAGGTTGCTCTGTACAAATAAAAAATCGTTCAAAGCTTAACAGACGTCTAGATCAGCACGAGCCTGTCAGGTTGAATAGAAACTCTTAAAATTTTTGCCATTGGCTGCCTAATGCCTTCTGGGTACAAGTACAAGCTGACAAGAACATCCTGTCTCATGCACCAAGCACCTTTCTCACTTACAGTCTAACCTTTAAATTTTTAAGTGCACTTCAGTTTTTTGCATGATGAGGCTCGTATGTCTCAAGCCTTTGTTTTCGGGGAGATGTATCTGCCAGTCAACAAATGAGTTGCAGCACAGTACTTGCCTCCCCCTTTGACCGACACAGTTGTTTAGACATGAAGATCTGCAGCTTTGAAACTTCTACACCTGAAGAGGATCTCACATGTTCAGTAAGAACAGACTGTTTGGAGGAAAAATCCTCGGAAACACAAAAAAGCAAAACATCGTATTTTTCCCTGAAACAGTAACTTAATGAAATCTATCAACCAACAAAAGAGGGTTCACACTGGTCTTCCCAGATTTCTGGTGGACAGCTGAAGACTATATGCCCAGATGTTTTTCATTTTTTCTCCTTCCCAACAAAAACAACCCTTTCTCATCATCATCTTGATAATTTCTGACTCTGAAGCTGGTACAGAATCAGTTTGAATCACCTGAAAAACACAGCTCTCCCTGACCCAGAAGCCAGAATAAGGACAGTGATGGAGCAAGCCCCCACTGGCATGTTTCCATTCTGATCCAAACGGATTCTACCTGGGAAAGCACTGAGCAGATACAGGCATTTCCCAGTGCTCTGTCAAGTATTTAACTCTGACTGCAGAAAGTCAAAGTTTGCAATTTGTGATTTACATTGAAACAATTAAGATTTACACTTGAACTCTAATTTGTTTAGCACTGGACTGAAACCTTTTTCATCGAGGCTACCATGAACGTGTATTCCTCAATACCCACCGCAAGAACCTGCAGAATAGTGCGATATTCCTAAGGAAGTGGTGTGTGAAACTTCACCCTGCAGAAGTGACGCCACAGGATTTTTATAGAAAACTTCAGCCACATAGGACCTGGTGACTCTTAGGTGTGAACTCCCATCTTACTCAGTTTCCTAAAATGAACATTTTCTTCTAACATCTGCATTTAACACATACCACTGGACAAGGAAAGCACATGATTAAAATCATGGTTTGTGTTGGCGCATCCTTGGTCAAAACCATGTCGTGAGGGGCCACTGACACCACGTCAGTGCAGGGGAAACCGCTGCGTGATTACACACCAGTTCTACCATCTACCGAATATACCACACTGCCCTGGGATTCCTAAAATAAAGCAGCTCCACCAAACCACGGTACTGTTTAAATTACCACTCTCTTACCCATCACTAATCCTACCATTTGAACTACTTTTGCTAATCAGCTACCGTATTAATAAGCAACAGGGAGGAAAAAACCCCCACACTGGCTAATTTCATCCTCAGCATTTCAAAAAGGAATACTGAGTCTGTCAGGTAGTTGCACTGAAAATTTACTTCACCACCTGCTAGCTGAAATATTGCTTTTATGGATTTATATTGTATTAAAAGGTCACTGGCTGTTTAAGTCTTAAACAGTTTTAATCATTCTAAAAGTCTCTTAACAGTAAGAAAAGGAAGCTCAGAACAAACAGCAGCAGGGATTCTAATTAAAAGGGCCAATTCATCTAATTTTATTTGGGGTTAATTATTCAGGATTCACTCTCTGATGTGTAAGGAATAGCAATTAGTAATTTTAGTGATTTGAGGAACATTGGAGGTGTAATCAGTTAAAATGAGTGAATGTTTACAACACAAGATGTTGAATTAGTTTCTCCCAGCTGGAGAACAGGAACATTAGTCCCCTACAGTTCAGGACTATGAATCGCAGTCCTGCTTAAAATATTCTCTTTAAAGGAAAAAAAACCCAAACCGAACTACACACCAACAATCATCTGGTAATTTTGTTTACTACAGGGAAAGTCAATAGGCAACGCGTACCACGGCACCTCATGCATCCTCACCTCCACCTCCATCCCCTTGTCCAACTACCCAAACCCCTGGGACACACTGGAAACAATTCCCAGCATTTTTCCTATCTGCACAACTTCAGCCAGACTACTACCCTCCTGCCACCCGCCTTTTACCACAGCTAGCTGAGATAATGAAAGAAGCAGCCTGTGAAACTTCCAAATGTTAATTAACTCCAGTGGTTAAATATACAGAGGAAAAATGACCGTGCGATTAACTTAAAACCTCTAGGTACAATTCCTCCCGCAAACACAAATCCAAAATAGCTCCGTTGGAATCGCTCTGGATTTCTTCCAGTGTTACTAGAGCCAGAATAAGTTACTAAAGCTTTCAGGAGTAGCAGATGAGACTCTGATGGGGACAGAGGAGCCGCGTGGGAGAGTGCCAATGGGGAGATCCAGCACTGGCTGCTTTGACATTTTGGTCTGAGCCGAGGCAGCAGCTCCAAAGCCATTTTTTTCTACCTCTCCATAGGGAACTGGGTTTTACCATCATTTAGGCATATCCAGGTGCTTCAGTGGGAATGGAGCTGGAGCCCTTCCATTGCCTACAAGTTTGTAACCACTACAAGGAGCGGCATCGACACATCATGCCAGGCTCATTTCAGATGATACAGACTTTATTAAGCAACTTGATTTAGCACAAACAGATGCTATCTTTAGTGTCTTGTACACACACAGATCTTTCACTCCAGCTCTGGTCAGCAGTGGGGAAAATCCCACCCACCTCTGTCCGAACTCGCTGACCTCCCTCTCGGAACACCCCAAAGGCAGTAATTAGCACGAGGGTAGGAAACAAGGGCTCAGTTCCCCAAATTATGCAAAATCTCAGCTGCTTCGCCACAGTGGATGCCCCTCATTGTGAAACCCCCTTTTTTTTTAATTTTTGATGAGGCTGCGTTTTTATTCAGCTCGTGCCTGAAGACACCTAGCCGTGCCATCCTTCCCAGCAAAACGCAGCCGATGGTCCTGCCGCCCCGATGGACGCAGGGTAGGGGGAGGCAGGTATAGCCACACGCTGGGTTGTTCTCCCCCATGCACATCAGCTGAACATCCTACACGTCGTGCGCTCACGATACATGCTGCTAAGTAAAAGGCATTGATACAAGGCTGCATTTTGATTCTTCAACTTATTTTTTTTTTCCCATATGAGCGTGGGGCAAAGCATTCCAGCTAATGTCGCATGACAGCCTCTCTGCGACAGAGACGACTTTTTTTGCTCACCTCAACAACCCCTTTTCTAAACACGATGCGAATGAGCCAGTTCTGCTCCCGCTCAGATCACGTTACATGTAACGGTTATCTCCGTAACTCTGATACCTGCTTAGAGGAGAGGTCTGCTAGTATCAGAACTCAGCTCTACAGAAAATAAATCGGGTCCTTTACTAAAGCTTAGTGAAGGACTAAAGTTGAGCCAATGCAAGAAACAGCCCACGGCACTGTAAAACTTTAATTAAAATCTGCACTAAAATAGAAGAAGGAAGAGCCATAAGATCAACAGAAAAGCTCTAAGTACCGTTCCTTGTCACAGACTTCCTTTAGTCACCTAGCCCCACTGTGCCTCAGCCCGTGGGCATGCAGAGCCTTCCTTTGCCTTCTCTCCAGGGTTTATTTGTAGGCGTAAGGAGAGAGTCTGTCTCACTCGGTCTGTGCAGAAATTAGTACAACGAGATCCCGCTTTCAGTTGCAGCTGCTCAGGTCCATAACGTGGACAAAAGTAGTTTCGAATGATTTTAACAAAATGACAGAAAACAGCCTGCTGAGATGGAAAGATTTCAACACAAAAAACTGGAAATATGCTGGAAATCAAGGCATCTAAGTGAAAAAAGCAATCCCTATCCCTGGAGGGAAACACGGGCTGCATTCCCACACACCATCCCTCTCCTCTGCAGAGCGAAAGGTCCATGAAACAACTCAGCGAGGGACATGCTGCCTCACTCAGAACACAACCGAAACAGGTTATCTATTTGTTTATTAGATTATGGTGTTCGACTCATTTGCTCATTGCCAAGAGCTCCTGACAAGAGTTGACATATGCATTAATTTACTAAAGAGGGCTGTTAAAAAGTTGAAAGTTGAAAAAAATGAGCTATGCCACTGGATTAAGACTTCATTCTCCCTGTCTGTTGGGAGGGAATCAAAATGAATCGGGTTTTTTTGGTCAGCTTTCTCCCCTAAGGAGGCAGCCAGGGAAGATGGGGACCGTGTCCTTCAGATACATCCTTTACTTATCACCAACCAAACCCTCTCTGTGCCTAGCGATGAAATATAAAACACTGCACAGATCGCAAAAAAAACACCCCATCTCTCAGAGCTCTTTACTGCCAAAGGACTTCCTCCTCCTTCTCCTTGCCGGTCAGAGCCCAGAGCACCGTGGTAGGGAAAACATGAGGAGAGCGAACGTTTCCCATCGGGAGCATCCTAAAGTGGGCGAGGAAGAGGTGAATGACAGAGGCACAAAAAGGACTTCCCAAGGACGAAAATGGCATTCCTACACATGACACTGATGATACTCAAATTCACTCCCTAGCCTGAGCTAGGCAGGCTGCCTATTCTCAGAACAGAGGCAGGGATAAATGGTGGCACCATGGAACCTGTGCTGGTCTGGGGGGAAACGTGGCTCTCATCCTGCCTTCCCAACAGGAATCACCATGATACAGTAGTTATCCACGCACACACTTCAAGCTTCTGACCATTCTGAGAAAGCAGCCGATCAATGCTATAACCATGCTCAGCATATGGTGCCTCCCGTCCAGACAAAAAAGTATTGGGCTCTGGCAGCAGCCCAGGGTAACCGAGAGGGTGCCCGTGCAGTAAAACATACCACAAAACGCAGGGCCAGTCACTTGGTGTAGAGAAACCTGGGCGAGATCACTTTCAGATTGAACTAAAACTTTCCGATTTAACCAATGGCAAATGAATTACTGAAATATGTGTGGATATTGCTAAAAGGAAAAATGCGGAAGAAAATTAAAATCTTCTGGAAAGATTGTGGTTTTTCTTCGAAAAGCCAGAGATTTTACTCTTGAACTAAAATCTTGTGAAAGAAATGATAACAAACTGTAGTAACATATTGCTACAGTTTCTAGGCTGGACTCTGGAAGTGTTCACTCTGAGGTTTGTTTTTCCCCCAGAGCTGCTACTTGGAAAATTTTAGGCAAAAAAATATAATAAAAAATGAGGTTAGATGGGGAATCTCTCAATTTTCTTTCGTCCTAACTTCTTTTCAAGCCCTGCTGCAGGAAAGTGCAGATTAATGATTGATCTCCATTTTAAATCCCCACTCCAATATTAATAACCTCTCAGAGAACAATTAAAATGGATATATTGTTTAAGTGTGTGCTCAGGGAGCAAGAGAAGAGGATAAATCTTCTATGAGCAAAAAAACCTCTATACTTTGAGGCCTGCTGCTACCTGCAGTGACACACAAAGGTTATTCGCTGTAACATATGCATCTCCCCGTGCTACCGAAACCACATGCCTGGAGCAGTGAACGGGAAGGAGAGAGTGCTTAGCATCGCATGGGAACACGGGATGGTTCATCTCACCTTCTGTCAAAAATCCTTCCATCTGTGAGATTGAAAGAGGAGATTTTTTTTCCTCCATCAAGTAGAAGATGCTGCAGGAAGGAGAGCGACTTCCAATTTGACATTACCAGCAAGCGCAAAGAGCCACCCCAGGCAAGTGCTTTGCGTGGAAATTATTTCAATGCACAGAGATGCCTGATGTTCTGAGGCTTTATGATGAATCACGGAGCCCGCGTCACTGAGAGCTGCTCATTAGCCCAGTCTGCCCCAGCTCTGAGAATTTTGTAGCCAGTGTCTCTACTTTCTTCATGAATCACAACAAGGAGAGAAGTCTCTTCTGGGCCAACTGCTCTGGACTGGCTTGTCTCCACACTGCTCGAGGTTAGTGCTCTCTGTAGCAGACTGGTTGCATCAACACTGTCTGGTCCCTGGTGTAGATCTCCCCCACGACCTAAGTGACGCCCTGGAGCTGAGGACTATGACTACTCTCTTGCCTTTTTCCAGTCCCAAGTGAAATGATGAGGAGGTTGTGTTGCTACTTGCCAACACAGTGTTTGTACACCATAACAAGAGGAAAGCATGCTGTCTGCCCTAGTAAGAGTGTACGTGGAGATATTTAAGGGTGCAGAGCTTTCCTAGAGGAACCGTCTTCGGCATAGGGAGACAAACTCAAGAGTCATGGCCCTAGAAGAAGAGAATCATCCTCCTTTGGAGAGCACTAACCGGCTTTGCTAAATGAAACTGAACCTCAGCAGGGTTTGAAAACTCATACTGCAATTTTGCAATGCATGACTTGCTGCATGCAGTCATCCAAGGTGACTGCTTTATGCAAAAGCAAAGCTCACTCCTAGAGGATTTAAACAATCACAGTCAGATTTCCTTGATGAAAGCCACCCAAGTGAATAACAATGATTTTAAAGAGAAAACACGGCATGTTTGGGTACCTGGGCTGTCAAGAGAACAAGAATTAATCGAGACCACACCTGAGTGACCTGAAATTAGCCAATGTTTATCTTTCTACACAAAGGAAGAATTTAAAATTTAAAAATACACGCATAACCTAGCTTTAAAATCCAGTAACACATCTAGGGAAAGACTAGATGCAGATGTTGAAGATCATTTAACAAACAAGATTCTCTGCGCTCAAGAGACCGAGAGATTTACTCTATATCCTTTATCAGGCCATACATATCACATCATGTCATGGTGATTAGCATCTTGCTTGATTAAAATCTTTAATTCCATTGGATTTAAAAGGCTAATTTGAGAGCCACTCAGACAAGAGCCGAAGGCTGAAGCTGATCACAAGCACAGAACGGCCCACTGCGACTGCAGCACTGGTATCTCCTCCCCTGGTTCTTCAAAACGTTGCGGCTAAAATCATCTAACCAAGACAGATAAACAACGGTGTGTGTCAGGTCAGCCAGCAAGATCTTTCAAGGCAATGGCTCCACACTGATCATGAGAAAGAAGATAAAACCTACTTTGGCTCTCCTTTCCTATATATTTAATAATTGCAAGAGAAAAATCAGATGACTGCTTAAAGCTTGGGATGATGCACGCCATCTTCAAGCTATTCTTGAGCGAAATGTTTAATGTTTCATGTGGTTTGGAAATGGCTTAAATTCCCTGCTGAATTTTTCATGCCTGTACACAATTTAGCCTTTATCAAAAAAATCCCCTTTAATTATGTACTCTGCAGAAAATGCAGAAATTCTTCGGAAGGATTCTAGCTCCTTCCCCCCCCCCCCTTTTTTTTTTGTTTGTTGTTTTTTTGGCTTGCTAGGGTTTGCACAGAATTTCCTTAATTAGATACTGAAGTTATCCGGACTTCATCACTTGTGCTAACCATAGAAAATCAGCTCCACTTTCTTTCCCCCTCTCTCTACATACCTTTATTTTCGTTGAGGGGAATGGGAAGAGAGCAGAGCACTGGGGAGGGGCTAAAAGGTTGCAAACTTTTGGATGGACCCTGCTTTTTGCCGTGATACACAACAGGGAGCTGTAGATCTGCAGCAGCGGGGCCGCAGAGGAGCAAACCCAGCAGGCGGGCAGCCTTTGGGCAGCAGAGCCTGCAGAAGACATGCCATTCCCCGTGCAGGAGATGTGGCAGGGAAATAGGCGTAATTAGAGCACTGCAATGTGCCAGCTATTCTTGGAGGCAGAACAGCCCCTCAGGAGCTATTGCGGGAGAGCGAAGCGAGGACAGCCCTTGGACCACCCTAACCCACGTCACAGGCATCCCCAGAACGTAAAGCCATCCTCCCATGCCCTGCCCTGCCGAGCAGCTCAGGCTAAAGATACCGTCTCTCTGCTGCTTTTGTTCTCTGAACACCTTCATTTTGCTGAGCACACATCCCCTGAAGTTGCAGCAATATTTACATAAGCTACACACAAGTATTATTTTAAAGAAGTGATTCCCATAGTTCTCCTATTTTTGGAGATGCATCTTAAAAAAGCTTCCCTCATACACTGGGATAGGACCCATATTATCTCTTCATAAAAGGAATCCAACTTCTAGGCTTCTAAATTCATTGGTAAGCAGTTCAGACTTCCTTTTATACTGTAAGATGTCCTTCCCATAAGACACAAGATACATTGCCTCAGGGGAGAAGCAGCTTTATGAAGAGGAAGCCACCTGTGCCAGAATTGTTCTCTTCCATTATTTGCAAAATCCTTTCTCCTCCCCATTGTTTTAATAGAGTTGGTCACCAGAAGAACCTGCAGCAAAAACACCGATACCCTCAGCAGAGCATCTACCTGCCAAGAGCCCCAAACAACATCTGCTCTTCTGCAGAGCCTTCTTGATGTCCAGAAAACATGTGTCTTCTGGGTGTGCCCCGTACGCAGTTCCAACAGAAACATGACTTTGCTCATAGACTTCTGCTGTTCCCACCAGAACAACGTTTGAGGAACGGACAGCTTACCAGTGATCTCCCACCTACACATATTTTTGTAGAACTCAATTGACTAGAAGGATGAAGAGGGGAAAAAAGACAGAGAAAACTCATTCAGTAGTGACCAGTGTCACAGGGAGGGGAAAAAAAAATTAAAAAACCTGTTGTCTGATGTTCCTACACGTGATACAGAGAAACGGTCCCCTCGTGCATGCACGTGCTTGCGTACAGCGCAGACTCAGTTACATGCTTAGGTTCAAGTGCATGCTCAAACGTTCCATCCCACGGGGCTTCAGAAAGCATGTATGAAATCAGTCGTTTGTTGAAATGCTTTGCTAAGCGAAAGGATCAGTTTAAGTACTTTCCCCAAAGATTCTGCTGAAATAAGGCTGAATGGTTTAACTGGTACATCTCAGGAGATCCCCAATTCTTCCCCAAAGCATTCATTTGCTGGGATTTCACTCTTGCACATTCAGCTTTGGGAATCAGTATGGGAAACTGGGACCAGGGAATTTGCAGCGTTAGAAATGACAGTATTACCAGAGGTAGCTAATGTAACCACAGATCTCTCCAACTTACCCACATCATGCACTCCACCAGGGCCACTGACATCTCCTCGATTTCTTTTAACATCTCCTCTAAGAAGCGTAATCTCCCCAAATTCAAGCAGATGAAAATCCAGGGTTCCCCCAAATCAGGAACTTCCCGGGACTACCGATGTGGGACAAAAGGAATCTGCTGCCAAGAGGACTGAATGCAGTTGCTAAAAATAAGCAACTATTCCCAATGTTTGTGCACTCCTCTCCCTTAAGTGAAATGATCAAGAGGATTAATTTTAGAGTATGCACAGTTTTAATGTGAAAAAACCCAAGTTGCATCTTAGCTTTTAAGCAAAGACCAGATGGAAAGTCTATCATTAGAAATGCCAAAGGGGGAATACACTCAAAGTTCGCTCCAGGATGGAAAGGTCATTTCTAGTCATCCTTGTTTTAAATGTTCTCAGAAGCACTCAAGCTTTTTGTAATAAGATGGTTTGCTTTCAGTTTATCAACTTGATTTCCTTCAAAATAAAACAAAAAACCCCTCCAAAACAAAACAAAAATCACCAAACAATACAAGACAGAAACTTTAAAGACAGGCGCCAGCTCTCTTTTTTTCCTCTCCAGAGCAAAACAGTCATTAAATTTTTAATGAATTATTGTTTAGATGACAAGAAATGCCACAAAGATGATCTGTTGATTCCACCCAGGGGTGTTTACTTAAGAGTTTCACAGGGAGATTTATGAGATGACAGGCAACAGACAACATGTCAGTGAAGTCTGAGAAGCCACGCTTCGCTCATCAGGTACCGATGAAGAATGCATCAAGCTGACGAGAAACGCACCAGGTCTCCTCACCGCCACATGCAAAGCGGGTCCTAAACCCCCAGTTTAGGGGGACAGAGCGCATGCCAGCTGACCGATACCAATCCGCCAGCCCACGTGGATTGTGACTACCATAATACTGGTCATAGGATCTGAGCAGCTCAGTAAGGACCTCCTTAGGGCAAAAGATGTCTTTACTCTGGTAGCGCACATGTGACTAGGAAGAGGCAAAATCATTATCAGTGATTTTCACCGGAGTTACTTGGGCGACCTGAAGATAATGCAGCTCCACTTGCTAACTCACGGGACAGCCACAAATACTCAGCTTCAACTGAGATTTCACCAGTCCCTAGTCTCCACGTGCCAGCTAACGGTGAACTGAACCCCCTCCCCATTAAGAGAAGTCCCCGGCTGAAGTACAGAGCGTGAATAAGCCTGCTGGGACACAGCTTCCAAACCCTGACAGGAAAAGACAGAAAACTTCATTTTCCTACTTTCCAACAAATACAAAAAAGCACACAGATATGATGATACAAAATTGGCATTTTCACAGTAAACACATCTGTGTCCCGGTGCAGTTTATTCCCAGTAAGAGGACCTACTGGCTAAAGCTGAAAGTGTTTTTTAACTTGCAGGCTGTGCCTTTCCTCAGCTCAGCCAGGCCAGACCTGACAAGAAGGATCGGGCTTCATGTCCTCCTTGTGCATAAATAACAAACTTATTTGCAAGGTCCAGGCAGCTGCATTTATGTAAATCCACTCAGAGGAGCCATCGCTGACCAAACGTAGCAGCAACTGGCCTGCGCGAGTGTCAGAGGGAAATGTGGCCCGTGGTACTGGTGAATGAGAGTCAACTAGACAAAAAAACAGATTTCACTTTCAAAAAACCATGCTAAAATGTTGGAATCGTCAAAAAAATGCTTTGTTGTTTCTTGAACACTTGCAAATGGTGATTATTCTGTATGAAATAATCAACAAACAAGCACAGAATCCTCCAAGCTCTCTTTAGAAATCTTTTCAAAGCACATCCTCATTTTAATCATTTACCATTTTCAATAAAGAAGGAAAAACAAGGAGGTAAGAAACCTGAGACAATCAAACCTACCCTAGTCCCCACGAATAGATGTTTGCTGCCTTCCAATAGGCTTGACTAATCATTTTTCTAAGTAGTCAAAAGATTTCGCAATTAAATGCTTAAAGAAATAAGATGCATTTTCCTGCTGCTTCTGATGTCTCATAAGTTTTCTGGCTCCTCTCATAAAGGGCTTTCATTACCCTGGTCAAGACGGAGCCAAAAGTGCTACAAGAGGAAGCTCTGATTTCAGCTCCATCCCAGTCACGGACCGAATGCCCAGAACCTTCACCACTGCTCTTGGATCACAGGGAAAAAAAATAAACAAGAAAAGGGGAGTTTGAGTCCTAAGAGCAGAACCACATTTGCTGGACAGGTTTGTTAGAAAAAACAATGTCTGGACGTGGTGTAAACTAAGCATATTTGGTCAGGTACTAGGAGATCAAATAGACAGGGGGCCTCACAAATTCCCTTCCAGCAGCCTCGTGTCTGTGGTGACAACTGCACTTTCCACTGATGAAATGTGACCTTTAGGCCCTGACATTTAGGCCCAAATTTTCCAACTTGTGTTACCTCTGCCTCCAGTTTCACAGGTGGAATTCACAGCACTTTAACGTTTGAATAGTTGGCGGTGCCCACCAAACACGAGCCCATGTCTTACCCAACAGATTCTTAAAATGGAATATTGCCCCTCTGGAGACCCATGCCATGCTGGATGGTCAACTTACACGAGGTATTGGACGTGCTGTATCTCTTGGGAAAATCAACATGCCAAGCAAACACTCATCTCTCAAAATAGTTACCCTACTACAATATTTCTCTTTTATCTGTTTCCCTGCTGCCGTTACACAACACATTCTTGCTGGGGCAAAACGGATCATTACCAAGAGCACTTCTGGACACATACAAACAGGCAGCGCTAAATGTGCACCAGAAAGAGGAAGACTGATAGTCTTCCCACATGAGAAGGCATAACAAGGCAAGTGGATCCTCCAGTAGCTTGTCTCAACAATATTTCGGGAAAGCACCATACACTCAGAGTGGAAACGTGGTGGTTCAGCAATTATTTGTCTAAAATGTCCAACAGTGATCGTAGGGAAAGAGCTCAGCTGTGATCATGCATCACATCTCTTGTCTTGGATTAGCTGCTAAGTTTAAAGTACTTTATATCTTGCCAACAAGAGTGATTTAGTGGCATGGAGAAATGTTTTAAATATCAAGAGTTTTCAGGCTCAGCCAAACCAATCGTTCCTCCAGCTCTCTAAAAGACTCTTGTCCCTAACGTAAGAAGCGAACAACTGAACGAAACCTAGTGATCTGGGAGCTGGAGATGCACCACCCCGACCCCCTCCTGCTGCCATGAGGGCATTTCTCCCTCCTGAGGGCATACCTCCTGTTTTTACGCACACAGGCTGAGCGCCTGAGGCACCAGGAGAAGTCAGTCAAGTATTTTCATGTTAACAACCCAACTGCTTTTTCTGCTGTAGAAAAGGATTACAGGCTCAAACGTCACAGGACCACTGTTGGAAGGGACGGGTTAACAAGGAAAATGGAATTATGAATTTAATCCAAACCTAAGGCACTGAATGGACTAAGCAGAAGATGAGGAATGTACTGCAACACTTCATACATTACCCGTTATGACTGTGTGGTCTCATGTCCACAGTGATACCGGAGGAGATGCAGGCCAGCTGTGATTTCACCCAGCTCACACTTCGTTCTGTCGCCTCTTGTCTTTATAAATACATTTTTATGTAAGACAGCTGTGTCAGACCTGAGCTCCCAGCGCAATATCCCTTTCTACTCACAGAATTAATTCAGTCAGCCAGGTCCTGTTTCTCCTTGGGCACCACACTAAAAATTACAAATGGCTCTACTTGTTGCCCAGTCGGTACAAAAAGTGATGTCAAAAGCGTAACACGAAGGAGAAAAGGACCAAATTACAAAAGCAAGATCTGTGAGATAATCCTGGTACCTGGACAGGGAGGGCTGGCAATTAGGAACATCTCATCTGTCAGCTGGGGTCATTCGAATAAGCACGTTACCAAGAGGAAAGGTGGCACCTCGAAATGGCAATTACAACTTTCCAGACCCAAACTGTGCTTCAGCCTCCTCTGCCCCCCGTGCCTTCATCTCTAACATGACAGGAAGGTAAGCTTGAGCAACAGTAATTCCATTTTCAAGAAGGAGCCTAATTGTACTGCAGTTTAACAACCAATTAATGGTTTTGCAGAAGTCATGCACTCCACCCAGGGGGCTGCCTGGCTGCATTGAGGAAGTGTGTGGTGTTGACTTCCCAAACTGAGTCACCGTTGTAAGCCCTAGAGTGGTATTTATAGAGTTGGGGGAAAATTTCCAGGAAACATTACTTACTGGCACTCACAAAAATAGCAAGGAAACTCTTCAATTACTGAACTTTTAAGGAAGAAAGTCTTTCTTCTTTATGACAAGACAGCAAAGCAGCAGCCTCTATGATTTGCTTGGAAGCAGTTACAATTAATATTGTTCCTTATCTCACCTTTCCTTGACAGTAGTAGATGTTGCTCCTAAGCTATTAATTCTGTACAGCTGCAAGGTTGTTGTTTTTCTCCTCTCTCTGATACTGATTATTTCCAGGATAAGATGCTGAAGTCAGCCTTGTCTCCAAAAACTTTAACTCTTCTCTCCTGGAACATGTCTGCAATACCATCCATAGGTTGAATCCAAGCCCACGTATGCAGAGACCTGAGCGAACCCAGGTACCAACAACAGCTCAACCACAGCACCCCAAGTCAGCTTGAACCCTTTTTCTACCGTCTGGGATCCTGATTTGGGGGAATGGTTTCAGCTTTCATTAAACCACCCAAATCTGCAGATAAACCTGTTACTGGAAGTCAACCTATCCCATGCAGAGGTGAGCTGATCCCTCTGCACAACCTAGACGTGCCCTGGGATCACAGAGCAGCCAAAACCAGAGGAAGGGCACAGAGGAGTAGCTGGATCCGTTACCTAACAGTGGCTGCTCCCCTCCACATATGCAACAGTTTCCTTACATCTCCTCAGAGCCAGGGACTATGCCAGGCTTTCAGAAACATTCTGTCCCTGTTTTAACGATGCAACCACAAATCTGGGGGAGGCTCGACCACCTTAGAGCACACGCCTTTCCATTAAACACACACGGTTTTATTCTCTTGCTTAGCGAGGGTGGGCAGACTACCCCAGACATGGTCCCCTTCCCCTAAGCAGCCAGCATACCCCACTGGGAAGGATGTAGACTAGTCGACCACAGAAGTACAACTTTCTGGAATAAAAATAAAATAAAAATCTTTTTAAAGATACGAGGCACACAAGCTTGTCCCCATCCCGCACTCAAAGCGCAAATGCCTAATTTTATTACTGTGACTTCCATACTATCCCCACCACCGCCCTCCCCTCTGAGCCTGGAGCCAACGTTGGCCAAACAGTCTTTTGAGAAGGCCTCAAAGATGTTCCCCTACGTGTCTTACACAAACCAGTAGCTTGGAGAACAGAAAGCCAGGGTAACTGGGGAAAGGCTGCTGGCATGAACGCAACCGGTACCTGCCCTGTTTGACGGCTCAGCTGGGCTGTCCCCGGCACACCAGGTCCAGTCCCCTGGAAAGCTGTCAATCAGCACAGCACAGCGCCCGTGACACTGACGGACGGGACACTCCGTGCACTGCAGCAGCGACCCAACGAGTTTGCTCTGTACGTGCCACTGTGGCGTCGGCAGACACGGCAACGTGCTTTGGCTACTGCTGACATGGGAAGCATTCAAAGCACTCGCGCAGAGATAAGAGGCTCCCCTCATCTCCTGCCCGAGACACGCTGACCTCCTCCCTCCCTTCCTCCCTCCCTTCCCTCTCCCTGGCATTCTTAAAGATAATACAAAAATCTGACACTTATTTTTTAAAATGTCTCTGTTTCTGAGGGTTGGTTTTTTTTTTTTCACTCCTGTTTTTCTGAGGCCAATTAAAAATAAAAGTTTACCAGGAAGATGACAAGAAAAAAAGTGTCTGATATCATTGGATCCAGCCTATAAGGATCTCACACATAAAAGAATTATGTCCCTGAGCACTTTCCAACAGACTTTCAGAAAATTTCATCTTTCTACTTCCCTGGCTGGATAGTCTGTTTGAGTAATTTTCTCTTTCTCCTGGGGCTGGTTGCTAAGAGACGCGCTATTACTTCTCCCTCTCTTATGACCCGATTACTGTGATCAGCAAAGACAGCGTGCAGACAACAGCCTGACACGGCTCATACAAGAACATCGGGCTCGTTACAAAATGATGGACTGTATTAACACTCCGCAGCCCCTTCGCTCGCCGTGGCCTTTGCAGAGTCTCCTGGCACAACTGGGGGCTTTTACTTCCCCGGCTTCTGAAGTACACCTTCAAACATTTTAAATCGCAGGACTGGGAAGGGAGAAGAATGGACTTTTACCTCCTGTGTTTCACTGCCTGTCAGCCAGAGCGGTGTTAATGCATCCTCATTGAGAAACCCTCCTTTCCTTAACCTTCCCGAGAAGCGGCCCAGGATCTATGATTATCCCGTTTCGCTCTCCTGCAAAAAACTTTACAAATATATAACGCGCGGCAAGTTCGCACATTCCCTTGAAGAGTTCAACAGCACATCGTAAAGCTGATCTTGACACTTTAGGGGCCAAGAGGTGACCTGGTCTTGCAAAGAGCTGAGCTGGTTGGCTCTGTACGAGAAAAGCAGCTGGAAATGCACCTAACGTGGTGGTCCCAAGGAAGCCACTGGGACATCCAGCTGGCTCCCAGTACGCGCTGAAACAGCCACAGCCTGGTACTGGGTCCTTCACAGAAGAGCCCCAGTTGACGGGGCCAGTGGGGGAGATGGGAAACTCGTGAGTTCAGATTGTGAGCTTGCACTGAGGCAAAAAGTTAAGGAAAGTTGATTTTGTTGATGTTGCTACCAAAGAACAGGTCCGCTTCCAGCCAGTATGGCTCAGGATGGGGTCCATCAACCTTCGGAGACCATCAGCGTCCACTTACTAAGAATTTAACCCTCATCACATTCCCTTTTTATAACCTAAATTTCAAACTTCCATAATTTCTTATATTAAACCTATTTTTGAAAGACTGTGTTGACTAGTACTGTTATAGTACCGTTTTCCTACTCATGAGGGTCCCCTTCTCCTCCCACCAGCCGGCTCAGGGGCAGCTCCCATGGCAGGACCCCTGGGCAGACCCTCACACCACAGGCACCCGGACTGCACAAGGCCCAGTGCCATTGCAGCGTATCTAGAAAAGTCAGTTACTATCTCTTTCCAAATCACTCTCATAACAGAGGTGGCCTAGATGCACAGGTCTCTCCTCTTGTAATTGTTCCTCACCTCCATGGCATTTCCCATAAACTCAGTCCTGGGCAAAAAAAAATGCCAGTTCTCACGTCAGCGTGATTTCTACCAACCAGCCCTTCATGCCAGGCTTTGCATTATGGTTTGGTCATGTCTAGACTTAAACCAAAACCTTTCCTCAGTCATTGTCATCACAGGAGTTAAGAGTTGGAAAAGACCTGAGAGTCTTTTGCACTTCACAGCTCCTCAAATAGTTCGGGTAAATCCCCAGTTGAGCTCCCAGAGCATGCTCGCACGTTCTCCCGTAGCTACGACTTTCCAGCGTGCGTGCTAGTTAAAGACGACGACAGAAGGGGAATTTTTAGATAGCGATGTCTGCTTATTCAGAACTAGAGCAGATCCCTGCTCATCCTCTTCAGCACAACCACCCTCCCTGGGGCAGCCAGAGCTGCGGGATCGCAGTCCCACTCACTGACCCTCAGCTCTCACGCCTAGTCCATCTCAACACGCTTTGCTTAGCAACGAGCATTTCGGGCCTCATATATTTAGTCCAAATTGTAGCGGTGCGGTATTCACTGCCAGAAATGCCTGCTCTTTGGCCACAAGTACAGCTTCTGTGGCTTCAAGAGTTGCTCATTCATTCTTCTAACCTTTTATTAGACCAACCTGTAATATAATCCGATAGACATTTATTGGTTGCTCTGACTTAGCAGTACTTTGTCTGGCAGAGTAAAAAAGCTTTAGCCAGAGAAAAGGAAAAATATACATCTAATCCTTTATTATAACAGTTTTCAGGGCACAGAAGAGCTGCATTGTGTGAATAAGAGCAAAAAAATAAAAAATATTACTTGACTGTTAACTGTCATATAACAATTGTTATTATTTAACAGACTAGCATCTGGAGCATGTTAAAATTTCAGATTAAAATACAAGGGACAAGTGCTGCCTGCTTGAATTCAGGCAATTTCTGCATTAACATTGCTCTCTCGCTTTGATTGGGCACCACAGGCCTTTAAAGCTATATAAAGGACAAACATTATCTTTTTAAAAGTAGGTTTGATACAGTCGATGACAGATGTTTGCAATTCGAGTTATAAAAAGATGGCTTCTTTCCATTCCAGTGTATGTCAGAACCGTCTTTTTTCTCTTTTTCCGTTCCCTTTTTTGCCCTTTTTCTTTATTCTACCAAAACTATTGTGGTTCACAGAACAGGCCACTGCAAAGATGAATCACTATTCAATGTTTGAAATAATGAAGTGGAAAAATTAAATATAGTATCTTGGAAGAACAGGCAGACAGGAGGAAAAGAAAATGAGAAAAAATAGGCATAGCAGAAAAAAATTAAAAATCTACCTGCTGAGGAGCGTAATGTTTGCTTTACGATACCAAATAACAGAGAAAATAGTTCACTCACCAGAATGAAAACCAAGGCTAGACACTACTTCAAGTAGTTCCCAAGTAAGAGGCAGTGTGTTCCAGAGGCTGTGAAAGTTTAATATTTGTAATTCTAACAAAACACAGTCAGAATTGTTAATAAAACCTGGTGGCTTGACTTGACATTTTGTGAACTACAGATAAGTATACGGGCTCAATAATAGTTTTTATGCACCTGTTTTATGTTGCATTTTTCCTGGTGCCATTATCTGAGGTGATATTTCAAAGAAGAAAATGTTCATCCTGAGAGCAACGCCAAGAGCACAGACCTACATATTTGTCTCTAACAAAAAAAAAAGCAGATGCAGACATTATTATCCAGCCCAAGCAGTAACAGCTTCTGGGATGACTGCAATCAAAACAGTAGGACCCACCCAGAGCCAGTTAATTCACACCGGTAAGAACCGCAAGTCCTGACACCAGTTCACCATCCTGTGGGCAACTGGGCAAAACTCCATCTCTCCGTTACTCATAAACTATCGAGCAGAGGGACGCTGCCTGGGCACAAAGGCACCAGCTTGGTCTCACGCCTCTCCAACACAGCTCAGCTTGCTTGGGGCAACTTAAATCTGCTGTTATACAAATGAGAACCACCACTTGTTTCCAACTGGTTTCACTTGGTTCTTAACCAAGGGGGAAGAGGATGTCATTAGAGAGAAATCAATGGAGACTTCCAAAAGGCTGCTCTGAACTGGTTCGCAGCCACCCCCTTAATGAAGGACCCCCGCCTTCCTGCTCGTTCTGCAGGGTTCAGGGGCTTTGTTTGTGCTTTAAATGCTCTTGCGTGGAAGGTAGCAAAGCCACCACAAAGAGGCCTGGAGCTTCAAGTTCATTTTCACTGGCTGTATTTTGTAAGAGCCTGTGGATGACGCAGTCCTGACACTAATGAATAAAGTATTGTTTCATCTGCTCCATTTCATTCAGTGCAAGAAACACTTGGAAGAAGGCGACCAAGGATTAAGAAGGGCTTTAAAAGTTTATAATATTCAATTTAAAAAAGCTTACTCAAAAAAAAAAAGCATAAACGTGGAGGTTGTGCTCAGACACAGCCAGGATGATCTGCAACAGTAGGGTTACCTCCTTATTTCCACAACTTTTTCATCTCCAAGACATCAATCCTGAGAGGGAAGGGACCATAACATCCATTGCAATGATGGGACCAGAAAAGGGTCAGTGCACTTCCCAGCCAACTTTTTTGTCCCATCATTGAGACACTGCCTCCCCCATGGAGCATCAATGACTATTTTCAGCTGGCGGCAGAGCTGAGGAGCGAGGCGGGAGGCAGAGACCAGCAGGTCCCGCTGGAAAAACTCTGGTACTCACAGGACTCAATTCAGTATCAAAACGACCGAGTAACAGCGTGTTCCTGTGCCTCATCCGGGCTGCAGCAATGGGCCACGTGCGCAACTCACGACACGTGCAAGACAGCGAGCCTCCGATTCCACCGCGATGAAAGACTGAATCGCGTTATCTCATGTTAGTGTTGGACAAACCACCGCCGGAGCACGGCTGAGACACAGCTGGCGGCTCCTGTGTCCCAACCTCCTTCCAATGTTGGGCACGGTACCGCAGAAGCTCACGAGAAGCACCAAGGAGCAGGAATGCCACCTCTCTGCCTCTCGACCAACACAGCCCTTCCACTAGCAGGGATTCCTCTTACTCTGGTGCAGACCCAGCACAGACAATCAGAAAAAAACAAAAACCACAAAACTTGCAGAATTTCCCAAGTCAGCCTGAATTTATTCTTTCAGGGCTCTCATCCAAATAATGAATAGACTCTGGACCTGCTTAGCTTCTACGGACTGTCAAAGGCTGCAGAACAGGGAACAGCACAGCTAAAACACTGAGTGTCTAGTCCAATAAATCCATACCCAAGCTCCAAAAATTAGACAGAGCTACTGATAGCAGCTGCCGTAAACAAAATCCACTAGGCACATCTGGCTAGAAAAAAAGAAAAAAAACAAAAACCAAACCCAAACCCAACAAACAGCTTGATAGTTCATGCTCCCAATACCCCACAGACACAGCAGAATATAGTTTGCCAGTGCTCAGGAGCCTCCACATGCCTGAAGAGGAGGAGGGATGGGAGGGTCAAACCCTGGGAAACCTGGGTCAGCTGGGTTCAAGCGTACACAGTGGTGTCAACCACGTAACCTCGCCCTGGAGCTGGTGCTGCTGTTGTGCTGTCTCTCACGAGTCAGTGCCCTGTTCTCCAACCAAGGTAAATGGAAGGAGTTGGTTTAAAAGAAAAAAAAAAAAAAGTAATGAAACACTCAAAAGACCTTCACAGGAGTCTTGCTGTTCACCGTATCTGAAAGTTGCCCAAGGAAAGCCAGGAGAAGGTAAGAGCTCGCTCTGATCCTCATGCCTTCATTTAGTTGCCATTATTTATTAACTGTTTCTGCAGGTACTATATTCACCAAGGGTGGCAATTACAAGGAAAAGACATCAGCACTAATAAATACTGAATTTAGAAGAACCCAGCAGCATAAAATAAAACGGCTAATTTTGCAAAGAGCCTCAGAGGGTGACAGAGAAGCACGCCCAAGCACCGTGCAGCCCTGTAAACCACCCGACTGTCCTGAGAGGGATGCTCTCTGCACAGCCCTTTCTGGCCAGGGTTGGCACTGTGGTATCTCAGTCTGTCTCAGGCAGCTTGAGAAACACACATGGTCAGATTTGTACGAATGAAAGACATTGCAAGAGTATGAAGAACTTGTTTTTTTGGGAGTGGAGACAGTCATCTTTGCAGGAGCAGATCTCCTCAGTGCCAAGCAGTGATCTGGCATTTCCTAGTAGACAAGGATGGACTTCTCCCTTCCCTGTCACCATCAAATCACCCTTGGAGTGACCACACATGACAGCAGAGGAGGTGTATTCCACCCACAGGATCTGTGGCAGTGCTCATGAATGCTGGAATGGGAAGCCCAATCCTGCCACCTGGCTGGACTTCCTCAGCAGTGTTGTTTCTCCTGGACTTGCACTGCTCGTCTCTGCGAGGTTTGATTTGGAGGGGAGGGCGGGAAGGCAAGAGGAAAACAGCTTTTGCGGTTATGAAAACAAACTTGAAACCAAAAGGATCCAAAGCAAAAAGCAAATCACACCCCAAAGCCTGCCACTCTCTGTGCTCAAGCCCAAAGAGCCCCAGCTCAGCCTTTTCCGTCCCAGCTGGCACTGTCCCAGCGCACCCCAACTGCCCTGACGCTCCCTCGGGAGCGGCTGCCAGCTCTCCTCCCCATGCCACGAAGCACGCACGCTCACACTGGCGCTGCCGCCGCCAGGCCCACGGCAGCATGTACAAAGCTGGTGGATCAACCATCACCTACCTCGCCCTGTGACAGACGCCTCCTTTGTCTGCCCCGGAGGGTGAGGCCCCATTTCCTGGGACTTGTGGAAGGAGAAGAAATGGGAATTTGCTTCATCTGCAAGCTATAAATCCTCCCCATCTTCCTGATCCCAGTGTAGACAGGAAGAGCTGTGTGGCAGAGTTTCCCCAGCTTTGCTGATGATGCTGAAATATCAATTTAAGTGTAAAAGCTGGAAAGCAGGAAAGAAATAAGAGGCAAGGAAAGGAGGGAGGGCAACCACAGAATCACAGAATGGTTTGGGTTGGAAGGGAACTTCAAAGATCATGTAGTCCAACCCTCCTACCACGGGCAGGGACACCTTTCACTACACCGGGATGCTCAAAGCCTCATCCAGCCTGACCTTGAACAGTTCCAATGATGGGGCATCGAATGCTTTTAAAGGAAACAGAATTAATACCATTTGCTTTGACGAATGCATTATACTGCTTAAGAGATTTTTTTTGCTCAGTGAGTACAGAGGATGAGACCCGCCACGCATGCTGTTAGATGAGGTCTGCTGAGGAACAGAGGGAAGAGGCGGATAGTACCAAGAATGCATGAGCACAGAGAAAGGAGCCAAATACAAGAATTGGACTGCCAGGACCCATGGCTGGATGAAGCCTCATCCATCTTTGGACCTGTCTTCTCCCAACACACAGAAGATGCTTTCTGACTGCAAATGCATCCAGCTCCATCTGTGGACCACCCTTGGCCCCAGCCACTGCTTGAATGTCTGGACACCTAATTTTGATTTCCAGCCTAACTCATTAGCAGCTACACTTCCTCCCCATGGACACTTTTTTATCTTGTAGAAAATCATCTTCACCAAGCTCAAACAGTTCCCCTCCCTCTGTGGGGTAAATACAGAGCTGCGTAAGACATCGGGCATCTGTACATCCCAGGGACGGCAGTGCTCACGCCTCCCAGGATCAGGCAAGGGTAATCCCCCACACATTGCCGCAGCAGGGAACACTAGCATTAAATCCTCCAGAAACTCAGCTCAGACCACAGCACGTGGAAGTCTGGTCCGGTGTTTGTAGGACCTATAAACACACAGCTGTGCTCGCCTCTCCAGCCAGCTGCACAGCAGAGACCGTGCAGGATGTTAACCAGAGCCGTGGTCTTATTGATTATTATTACTACTACTATACTGCAGTCAAACCTGGGGGGCTCCACAAGGGTCCCTGCCACAGCAAGACACGGCCTCGGCTTTGATGAGTTGACAAATCTAGTTTGAAACCAGTTGCAGAGGGTCAGTGTGGCACACAGCGAGGAGGGGAGCTGGCAGTGCCAGGAAAATTGCTCACTTAGCTGGTCTAAACCACGCACGCCTTGAGTGCTTCCAGTCACATTACAATGCTGCTGGTTTATAAACTGCTGGCTGTTGCGATTTCACTTTTTTTAGTCATTTAACCATTTCCAACTTGTTTTAAAGTTCCGTTGAGTAGCTTTTAATCTGGATCATCTCTGTGCAGGAATTGGGGAAAAAAAAAATAAGTAAAACCAAAGTCAACGTGAGACCACAGAAATGCCTTGGTGGGAGGGAGAGTGGGGTACAGCCGTTCCCCCGCCATGCACAAAGCGCCTGCTCCACAGCCCGTCACTCCAGCGTCTTTCCCCTGTGCTTTCAGTGTGTTTGAGAAATAAAACCACAAATGCTATCAGCCAGGCAGACCCGCTACGTGCAAGCGGCATACCTACAAAATAATAATAATACAGAAATGCGAAGCCAGAGGATGTATTTTCCTGAATGTTAAAAGCAATAAATTGCAGAAATTACCGGGAAAAGAATTTTCCAGTCCCCCAGAGAGATTCCCGATACCATCCCTGCAGCCTGTGGTATCCTGGAGCCAACTCCAGCGGCACAGCCGGGGCAGGCCACGCTGTGCCAGGCTGTGATGTGCACAACCACTTTCTGCCCCACCGCAGCCCCGGGACAGCCCTTCCCTGGAGCGGTGCCGCTGCTCGCACTCATCTCCGGCAGAAGGATGCTGTGCTGTGTGCTGCCTGCCCGCTGGACAAAAAGCCCATGTGCCTCCAGCGAAGGACTGCCGGAGGGGCAAGAGGGGTGAAAACACACTGGGGTACAAGGGGATGCTGCAGCTCCCGCACCTACGGACTCGCAGCTAACCAGATGGGAAAGACCTGCGACCAACAGGGAACAAATTTAGGCAAAACAACCCACAGTGCCCCTTTACACAGGGAACCAGTGGGGCACGGAGCCGTTTCCCAGGCTGAATTATTGCTGCAAAAACAACGGAGGTCACTGAAGAAACAATTAAGAAGCTTGGAGCAGAGAAAGGAGCCATAGAAAGTGAATGAAGCATGTTAGGCTAATTATTTTCTCACTGTCCCCCCTCGCCTGCCAGATCCCAGAAGTCTCGTGTTCTCAGGGTTACATACGGCTGGGCTAATGGCTTTGCACTGGCTGCTGACACCGAGCAGCAGCGTGTCACCTTCTGAGAGTGGATTAGCTTAAGCTGCCGGCACGCTGTCACATCACTAAGCCAGTCCCTGACCAGGTCTTGGCCAACCCTTAGCTCCTCCAGGCCTGCCAGATGAGAAGGGGAGCTCCAAAAGCCCAGCATCAGACAAGACAAGGAATTGGCATTGAAAAAGGCCTCCTGTGAGCTCCCCGTGTCTTCTGGTTTCTCACAGGCTTGGCGATGCTTAGCTGCTTGCGGGACTGGGTCGTCAGCGTGGCATGAGAATGTGTGTGTGCCGCGTCTCCCCTCCTCAGCCTGCAGCGTCTGCTCTGCTCTTAGGGACAGCCTCCTTCCCCAAATGCCAAGAAATAAATAAGTTTTTAGAAGGTGATAATGTTCCTGACTCACATATGATCAGATCTACAATCACTAAAGCTCCAACAATTAAGGCATACTGACATTTTTCATAAAGAAAAAAAACCCCACAGCGTCTGATCAAAAACAGTTTTCCTAGAAAAAAAAAAGTGTAATTTTCCATTACTATTTTAAATTTTAAGAGAATTAGAAAAATAAGATTTTTCCCCTTGACTTGAAGGTGACATTTTCATTGCACTTCAGAAATGGATTATTTTTTACTTTTTTAATTCCAAATGTCTTTCTTCTCATCTTACTCGCTAATGTTTTGTTACTGAAGGCAAGAGAACAGGTGCGTATGACTTCGCTTTTCCCATCCAACACATTTTCTTTTTTCGTTCTGAATTCTCCAAAGTTAGAGTGGCAGAGGGAAAAAAATGAAACACTCATCAGACTTTTCCAACTTTCCTACAAAATGTCCTTAACTTTAGAAAATTGCTCAAGTGTGAGATTAAACATGCTGCTTTGTTTTTCTTTCTCCTTTCCATCATTCTTTAGTCTTCGTGAAAAAGCATACACTTTGAAAAGATAAAGTAGCAAAATGATAAAAAGACACAGATGACATCTATCTTATTGCACTCAAGACAAAAGAGGGAAAAGGGATGATGGAACAAAGTAGAGCACCCAACACCAAAAGCTGGTTTGGCAATTTTCTTGAATACAGCTGAGTTTTCCTTTGGGGGGAGGATGGAGAGGAGGGGAAAGAGTTTTCCATCCATTTCTAACCATAGTAAATCACTGGGAATAGAAAAGTCACTATTCTGACAAGATAGTTACCACTCTTTATAAAATCCTTGGCCTCCACCTTGTTTCTGCTGCAGGTAAGGTTCCATCACACACTCCCCACTGTCAGCTAGGAGCATCCCAGGTGCTCCAACTGGCAGGTTTCCAGTTGCAGACCCCAGAGACGCTCCCGCTGCTGGGCTTGTGTCTGCAAGCAAGGAACTCACCTCCCACACTCGCTGCTCGGTTACCTNCTCAGCCTTTCTCCATAAGACAGGAGGACTTCTACAGCAGGAGGTAGAGGAAGGCTGACACATGGTGACCGGCAGGTGTCTGTTCTACTGCTCCAGCGGCTGTGGAAATGGTCATGTAAATATCCTCAGAACTCTATCATTAAATGATTTCATATTCAAGAGAGTTCCACAGTAGAGGGAAAAGAGTAAAAGTAAAACTGAATCAAACCAGCAGGTTAGAGAGGAAGCACTCCTGGACCCACTCTGCCAAACTTATGCCCTACCACCTCAATTATACCCATACTCCCACATTTGTAACATCCCACATTTGTAAACGATTCCCATCACGCTGGGATGAAAGAACCAATACTGAAAAGGGTTGTTCAAGACCCAGCTCCTTGGATCAACACATACCAGGCAGAGACCAAACAAGCAAAACCCCTTGAAAAGTACCAGTCTTGGACACACGACATCTGCTTCCAATTAAAACCAAGGAAGACCTGTCCCCGTGTGCTCCCCCAGCCCTGCGCCTCTCAGGAGGGTGGCTAGGCAGAGCGAGGGTAAGAGATACCTCCACATTCCTCTTGGTTTGAATGATCTGAAACAGGGAGGCTCCCGCAAACTCATCAACGATGAACAAGTCAAGGAAAGCCTGTGTCAGCAGTCAGTTCCTCTGAATTAGACAGTTGTGGTTCCTTCCTAAAAAAATAAATACTTACCATCACCTCCTGGTTGCTTGTATGGGTTGTACTTTGGCTTGGGGGCAACAACAGGCGCAAACTTCTTTGGTGTCTGCTGGGTGGACACCGAGATGCTGGGAGTCCCAAAGGGGTGTGTGGTCTCCATCCTTGCAGTAACGTGTCCAACAGGCTCGTTGGTACTCTTGGGTGGCAGCCAGGACGGGTGGGACATGTTTCAGATCTGAGAGGAGAGGCAAAGAGAATGGCACATCCATTAGGAATTTAGTCTGAGGAACAGTTGCAAACGTACTGCTTTGCTGGTTTATAAAAAACAAATCCAAAAAACCCTTTAGCATGCTTAACTTGTGCGTGCTTATCTTTAAACATATTGGTCCTGATGTACAGGACTTACGATGCAAACTCGTCTGTCTTTCCCCTGTAGGTCAGAATTACTGATCAGCTTATTTGTAGTGCCTGCAAAAAACGTTGCTGTTTTCCTCTTTCCTCTTTCTAAAGCGGAGGCAGGCAGATACCCTGGAGAAGCCCATCAATCCCACCATCATTCAGTACAGTAGTGACACACTTGCCTTTCCCTGTTAGGTTTTTGTGATTACATTAATGTACAACAATGCAGGTGTTCTGGCGACAAGTGTAGACACAGATAGGCAGATACACTTCCAAAATACACCTTTAGCACTTTTTCAAGTGTAATTTAGGACCCCACATCCCAGCAACTTTCATTCTAACTTTTACTAAAAAGGATTTCAAAAGCATCTAATCATTCTTGATGCCTCCGCTTCTGAATGCCCAGCTTAAGATATTTTAAAAGCATGTCAATTTTGAGAAAATGCCAGAATCCCACAACCGCTGACAACCAGGCTCCTTTTAGATATCTCGACTTGTGTAACAGAAAACAGAAAGAGGCAGCCCAAATCATTACTTATTTATGAAAATCTTGGCTTTGGCCTCTTAAAAGCCTACATCACTTTTGAGAACTGGACTCAGACGCTGCTGAAAATGCTGCCCATAAAAAAACGGTTCGTTGCAATGAAGAAGTGCTTTTCACTGCACACAAACCACAGTCACTGGGTAGCAGCGATGGTCCTACAGTACCATCAGACAGTCCCACAAAGCTGGATTTGAGATGTGATGAGGAAATGAAGACCACAAACAGAAGCTAATGCTGATTTTGGAGGTCTTGCGCACCCTGTCACTTTTACTCATGTTCTGCTTTGGTGTCAGGACTCTTCAAGGCCATGAAACCAGCGGGCAGCTGTGACCCCATCCGGAAAGATGTGTTTTGATCATGCAGCAGGCCACAGGAGACATATGCAGACTGCCACTGCAGAAAAGCACTTCCATCTAGGAAATCCGGGACAAAGCAGAAGCACTGCTGGTTTTGCAGAGAGGTGGTCTCCAACTGCAGCAGCAAGGGAATCTGCTGGGGCCGAGACGCAAGAGAGATTAGTAGCTCTACTGAGTTACAAAGGGCTGTATCAGCTGGTGTGAACAGTCTGCTGAGCTCAGGGACAGATGAAAGGTGGCCTCTGGCAGGTGTAGACCCCCTTGGAGTGAAGTCATTACCGAAGCCCACCGTGCTCGAGCTCTCTAACTACTCTGACACAGCTCTGCGGTCCTGCACGCAGCCTTCCATTGGAATGCCTCACCAGGAGGCATTTCCAAAGCTGAGAAGTGCAGCCACGTACAGCCTGCACAGCACGCAGGAAGGCAGACACGGGTTGACTCCTAGCCTACCTGGGCATATTCTTGGTGCCTCACAGCTACAAATTCCATGCATACGTGTTTCTCAGAGAAACAAACACCACTGAGCTCTTCAACAAGCCCCAGGATTATATGGAACATTCAGCCAGGAAGAAGGCATATCTGATAGCATATTTAAGTCTACCCAGAGAAAACAAAGCAGAAATCACACTTTATTTTCCCTTTCTCCTAATTTGGGCTCACACATCACTAGAAACGTCAAGACTAAGCTGTTGAGACGTAGGAGCAGAGCTATTTTGCCAACTCATCCCGGCTGGCAAAGCATCTGCATCCTACAAGCTTCATGGTGGAGCAAACTCAGTAGAGTGCTTTATCAAAAAAGCAAATGAAGACTCTTGTGTATAAACTAGAGAAAGTAGTCCTGGGGGTTCCTGCATGGATAACCTTGTTCTAGCAATCTGCTCTTCGCAATGCTGAGTCAGTCTGGGGGAAAGGAACAAGGTCTCTGCTTAGTAGTGTGGGGACAGTACTTCCAGCTAACAGCAATGACTGTTAAAACTGGTATATATATATATATCAGTATATATCACACATATGTGTGTGTGTGTGTACTTATTCCAGCCCAGTAAGTTTACTCCAGGTAACAGATTTTCTACCTGAGGAGTGATTTCTTCTTAGAGTCCCGATGTCTGACCCAGCACTAGGAGACAGACAACACGTGGTTATCTTCCACCTCCGCTGCTCTTGTGCGGCAGAGGAACTGGCAACTGCCAAACATCAGCCCCAACACTTGTGTCTCTTCCTCACCGCGCGGTCTGATCGCTCAGCGTGCATGCAGTGGTTTTGTGATCCCTACCGCTGGAGGATGAGCCTCTTGTGCTGGACATCTGATACCAGTGAAAGGAAGCTACCGGGGCCAGCGTGGAGGGACTGGCTAGAAATGAGGCAGACGGGAGCGTGGCAGGAACACCCTTGGAGATGGACAAGCATCCAAGGCTGAGCTGCAAGGGCGTGGCTTTCCCTCCCCCATATGACTGCCTTCCGACCTTACATTAAGAGTGTGGATCACCATTCTGAAAGCAAGAAGTGAAAGGCAGGTCCTCCCCCCAGGGCCGGAGAGGAAACCAGCTGTGACAGATGGGGGCAGGGGGCACACGAACCGCGCTCCCACCGCCTGGTACTTCCCATTACAAACACCAGCCCTGATGGACCTGGAAAACGACTGCCACTCGAGCAGTGAGATTCACCTACACTGCTGCCACCTCCTCCCACATCCTTCAAAAATATAGAACGCAGCAATAAAACTCAGGCAACTATCTAGGTTTTAAGAGCAGAAAGCAATGAGGGCACTCAGCCTTAAAAGCCAAACAGGACAACTTTGCACTCTGCAGAATTATTACATCCAAAGAGGACTATACCCTACCCATCACTAAAAGCATCTTGGAGTTTTATTCTGACAGGTTTTCAGACCCTGGCTTGACATCTCGTATGGAAGAGCATCCCCCTGCGTGAAGCACCCTCAGACCCTGGACATTACCTCCATACTGATTCAAAGAAAAAAAAAAATAAATCCCAGTACTGCCGAGATTATCATCATTCCTGTTCTGGTAGCTCCCTAATTGTTCCTTAAGCACCCCGCAGGCACACACCTTAGTCCCACTGAGCATCTCGGGTTGATGGCAGGGATGGGTTGAGTGACGCACAAACGAAGAGTATCTGCTGCGGAAGCCGGGTTGCACAGTGCTGGGGAAGGCTGAAGACAATGCGAATCTCAATGAATGAACTTAAAAAGCAGAATGTTCTTATGGACAGCTTGGGAGCCTGAAGACCACACTGCTATAACTCAGTTGCTGACTGTAAGCTGGCACACAGCTCCCTCTCCGCTACTCTCTAACACGTTTGTTTTGGCGGCGGTGGTATTTCCTAATTGTTTCCCTGTTAGCCTTTTCTCTTCCTCTTTCTCACCCTCTCATTTTCTGTTATGCATTTACTGCCACTCATTTTTCCTATCTGTGCCTTGACAAGGTTTTCAGCAAGTTCCCTTTTCCTCATCTGTTCCAGCCCCAGCTCCCTAGCCTCAATTAAATTTAGCCTAACTACTTTGCGAGAACATAAAAAAAGAAAATGAATTAATCTCTTTTTAATGGCTGAAGTTAAACTTCTGGGTTTGCTGTTATGACACCCCCCCACACACACCCCTTTGTCACCTGGTAAAAGGCCAAGAGCCAGGCACAGATGTAAGGGACAGTGGCTTGCAGACGGGCAGAGCCCCACCAACGCTCTCTGCAGACCTCTCCGTGATGGAGCACCCCCGCCAATTCAGACGAAGCCATCCGTGCTCCCTCACCATTCCCTGCAACGTTGTCTGGTGTTCAATCAGAAGCTGCTTTGGAGCAAAACAGATGAACACTTTGTGACGTGGACAAGTAATCAAAACAGCACAGGAAAACTTGGGCTTATACCCAGTCCTCTTACTCTAAACTTACTCTTACACAAAGCCTTCTGCGTTTCTGCCTGCCACCCTCACACAGCCATCCGCCTTCGTCAGCACTAACTCAACAGCTCCATTCCCGACCTGGCTGCTACAAGCTTTTCCTGCAACTCCTTTCTCACTGACCACTCTGGCAATACCCCTTTCCTAAATTCACTTACTGCCCTCCCCCCAGACAAAAATCTCCCATATCTTCCTCATGCCACTGCTTTGAAAGTCCTTCTCATTGACCACCTCGTCTAGCCCTTCTGCACTGTGCAGGGCACTGAACTCCACCCAGCTACTACTCCACAAAGCTGTTCTTGGGCTAAAGAGGATTTTTTATAAAGTACATGTAGTCTCATCTGAGAGAATGCAAATACTGGAGAACCCATCACACCATCAGGTAAATTGTTTGGGCAAGCAATTAAGCACCATAATCACAGGTTCTCCTCCTTTGTGTCTGGCTTTAAATTTATCTGCCTCCACTTCCAACCATTGGATTTTGTTATGCTCCTGTTATCCGCATTACAGACCTGCCTCTTTTCCTTACACAGATCCCTTCAGAACACAGCCAGGTCATTGATTAAATCAAATCAAAACATTTAAATTAAGTATCAATTAAACTCACTGCAAAGAGCAGACTTCTCTTGATTCATTCATGTGTATTTACTCTGAACTCTCTTCAATTTTTCACCTACCTTTTATGAAATGGTGGATGCTAGCATAAGATCATTTTTTCAAGAATGGTAACTTAAAATGGAAGGGGTAAAATGATTAATAATATCAAAGACAAAAACCAGACTGAAATCAGCTGTGGCTGCATGAGGTTCTGTTATTCTTCCTTCCTTGGAAGCATTAGTCATCACCTACTTTTGGAGGCAGAGGATAAGACCAGACTAACCATGATAAATAACATTAAGAGCAGAGTGAAATCAGGCCGCATAAATAAGGAAAACAGTGTGCTCTGGTTCTATCATTAGGACGATCTTAATGCCGTAAGTTCAGAAAGTCCTAACCATGAAAGAACACACCGCAGCAGAGGAACTGGAATCCACGAATCCCAAGATGAGACCGCATTATCTAAAAGTGTCAGACCAGGGATATCAATAGAAGATAGTACAAGGCAGTAATAAAAGCCTGACAAGGTTTTTTGTTCCTTCTTCTTTTCTTTTTTTTTTTTTTTAGTGTTTGAGAATAAGTGCTTGTTTTTGCTTTTAATTACAGGATGTCATTCACCTTTGAGAAGCAAAGGTAAAACAAAGAGGGTTCCAAGTCGATTTAGCCTCACATCAGATAAGCAATGGAAGGGTAGAGTACCAATTTGTCTACTCTTGAAATTGTCAGTACATTCATCTCTGAGACAGGCTGGCTTTCCTGTGATTAGACTGTACCCAAATAAATCATTTCATTTTCATATTTATAACATGGACCAAATACTCCTTGGATGTTGATGGACTTTGCCAAGACAGGAGAATTTGTCCCTAAGTTAATTAAGCTAATGCTTCATAGTGGGTAGCAACACTGTTTAACAAAAAATGAGCAACAACAGTCTGTGCTTCCAGACAGTCTGCTGTCCTCCATCTCACTCCTTCCTAACTACACTGGCTTGATGTAAGTCCATGACGTTCTGTCTTGGTGTCACCCATGCACAGTTAACCATCACTCCTAAGGCCAAGGGACTGACCAGGTAAGGAAATCAGGACCTCGTTTGCTGACAGGAGATGCAACTGTAAGCCCTATTGCAGCTTCCCTCTGATACTATTCAAGAACACGACGGAGACATCTCCTTCCCTGGATAACCCGAGTTTGTGTCCAAGGGCTCACAAGAGCTGTGCACAGAAAGGCAGACTGCAGTCTCCCCACGCTCCCTTCTCTTCCACCCATGTAAAAGAACCCAAAGAGAAAACTTTTGATTCTACTTCACCTTCTGAGTTTTAAAGATCAGCTCTAGCACTGATCCAAGGGGACATCCTTCATTATACAAAACCATGCCACGTATTGCTCCTTTCAGTTAGAGGTGCAACCTACAAGACTGGATGTTTCTACTCTAAGCTTATTTGCCTTCATTTTTTTGCCTGAAATTCACAAAAGCACAAATCCAGTTCTTTGCCTTGTCCTCATCATCTCCACTCCACTAATTAGCCAACAGGAGCAATTGAGGCTGACCAGAGAGATTTCTTTTCTACAAACTCCCAAAACTGCTTGTTTCTCTTGGCAGTGTTCTCCTTTGAATGTTAAATGAATTTATTTCACCGTTTATGGCTGATGATCTCTAGCCATGAAACTTTCCTGCTTCTTGTGGCCTCCAAAAGAGGATATAATGTCAAAATTCTGGTCTCATTAGAGGTCTTTAACCAAACATAGGAAGTGCCATAGGTACTTACAAACTCAGCCCAAGCTCTCCTGGGATGCCTTTGCCATACGGTACTAATTACCCTCATCAATTTCACACCATATGGGAAATTATGTGATTTGGGGAATTGGGATTCCTTTTGAACTCCCTTAATCATTGCCGATCTGCACAACTTCTCACCGAATTTAAGTCCTGTAATATTAAGCAGTCCAAAGAAGCTCTTCCCTCAGAGTGACCGGCCTTTCGTGCTCCTCAAACGTCCGGTCAGCAAACAGGAGAACCACAAAGCTGCCGGAACAACTCTGAGCACTGGGAATCCTGTGAGGAGGGCTGACACAGCCCTCATCACCAGCGAGCAGTGGAGACAGAACACAAGTTAACCGAGCCACCAAGCGACTCTGGGACATGACAGGGAAGAAGGGAACGTGCTGTTGCCCTCCAGTAACTGCCTTCTTGACCATATGCAAACCTGATACATACGGACTGTGACTCCTTGTGGCACATCTCTCCCTAAGGTCAGGTTTCTTGGCTTGCACCCATTTTACACTGTTTATGGATGTTTCTTGATGCTTTGCTTTAGTCTTTCACAGCAGGTGTCAGCTGGAACAAGTTTAACTCTCCCTCTCCCCCCGGACCCAGAGCTTCTTCCAATTGCATGGATAAATTCGGGTTTTGTATCTTCAGATCAATCCCCTCTAAATAAATAAGCAAATAAATAAATAAATAAAATTACAGCGACTTCTTCAATTAAACAGGACTGAAAGCATCCACCAATTTCCTGCTGTGGGACATCACTAATGTAATCACAGGAATTAAAGGAGAAAGAAACCTAGTTAGAGCACTGCTTGTGCTGAATTATTCCTCGAAGCACATAATCTAGTATCATCTCACTCTGGCTTTAACAGCTTCAATCAAATTTCCATGGGATCCTACGTAACACCTAATTTAAATTCACAGTTCGCCCTGCTTTGAGCAAGGGGTTGGCCCATATGACCTCCAGAGATCCTTTCCAAAATCAATTATTCTATGACTCTAAAAACACAGACCTCCAGCTGTGACTTTGTCTGCACTCAAAAAGGTTTGCAGCAATATAGCTCAATCTCACTTAAGATATGCCAGCAATATCACCTACTGGCAATGCAACATTATATTCCTGATTCTCTAGTTCCAATGGTTCGCAAATGAACACAGCATGTGCCCATTCTTTTAACCAATTTTAACCAATACTTGGAAAGTAACTTTTTTTTTCCCTAGCAGGGCTCCATCAACACTTCAATCCAGCAGATCCACCCAAGTTTGAGATGTGTCCTTTCTTTTAAGTGCTAAAGTCACTACTTCTACAGTATTACTCAGACATAGCAGGAAGACAGCAAGTCCACAGTGGAGATTGTAAAGACAGGAGCGTAAAGAACGGTCTCTCTGCTACAAGATGCTTGACAGAGGTTAATGTCACCATGAATGGAGTTCATCAGTCTCCAACTCAATATCACATTCATTCTTACACCAAAACCCTGCTGCCTGGGCAATTTTGGTATCAACCAAAAACTCACCCTTTCTTAAGTCTCCTTCTTAGATCATGTCTCTGGTATCAGCTTCAATAGCGGAAAAGGTAGAAGGGCAAACTAAACATAAAACTTCTTTTCTTTCCCAATATAATTGCATTAGAAGTTTTGGGATTAGATGGAGGCTATTTGAATTTGACTGCTGCTGCAAAACACACACATAAAAGCTGATGAACGAGATCTTCCTTTTACAGCCATGTCACATTCTGGTGTTAGATGATAAAATAGGCTTTAAAATCCCAATAAATTGAACTTGACTGGCCCATGTGCATTGAAACAAAGAGATAGTACTGGCTCCCTGGAGATAGATCTATCTAATCTAATCTAACTCTAATGACCACATTACAATTTCACCAGAAAGCAGGCTGATTCTTGACTTCTGTGGTATGAGACGATCCTCAGCCACTCCAAACACAATTATATTGGATAAAACATTAATCCAAGGCCTCAGCTACTTGTGGTCAAAAACAAACCCCAGGGCAACTGCAACAGAGGAGGCAGACCTGGTGGCCAGCCCAAAATGCTTACTTAAATACAGCAAAGTTTGTGGTTGAACCTTAAGAGCAGAGTCAGGATGTACGTCTGAGCCAGAGAAATTTATTCCAATTCTTAAAGCTTTTCTTCCTGATAACTTGACCTACAAGTTTGTGAGGGTGTTTCTACACTACAAAGAAAAGTTTGAGATGAATGTTTCACAATTTTGTGTGTAAAATGAGAGAGGAAATATATTAATAGGGACAGTGAAAGAACAGGCAGAACGATACAGAAAGGTTATTTTGGGAGCCTGAGACCATGAGCTCCCTTACACAAATACTGTTTTCCTGCACGCAATTTATTTTCAAGATCCCTCTGCCAAAAAAAGCTGCCTTTATTCCTTCTGTGCTCATATTCATTGTCTTGCCTATAGCACAGCTCAGTACTTGGCTTCCTACTGGAGTAAGGCACTGCCAAGCAACACAGAGCTTATCCATCAAATAAAATGGTTCATGGACTGGACTTCTCAACCAATGGAGACATACTGGAATCAAGCCTACCAAGGGAGTCCCACACAAGAGAAAAAAAAAAAATCAAGATGACAAGAGATGGCAAGGTTAAAGCTGTTAGAGCAAGCCCAGGCTGTTTGGATGCTGATGCTGGCTGTAAACAAGAAGGAGCCGTGCAGAACTAACATTCAGCTCAGCAGTGAGATATCAACAAGACCCCAGTGGGACCAAATGGGACCGTGGCAGCATATTGACATATAGATAATTGTATTAGCTCTGCAGAGTGCTGTGTGTATATGTCTCAGCCGGGGGAGAAGCAGCAGGGACCTGAGCTTAGTACAGAGTGGGAAACGGCTACAGAGTGAACGCAGAAATAGTGCAGATCATGAGGTCCTGCCCAGCAAGGCTAGGGTGGGTGTAGGTGTGTATTTTATTTACAGTGGGTTCCCTGCACTACAGTTCTCTTCTAAAAAAGCTGTGATTGCAGGAAGAGACAGCTGCTGCTGTCCCTGGAAGAAAATGTATCTGCTCTCGGCAGACTGAACCCCAAGCCGTCAAGAGGATTTCTGTGAATGGAAAAGGAGCTGCAGCCCAGAATATGGGCATCGCATGGGCCCCACTCAAGAAGGAGGCGAGGATGGGGCCAACACCACTATAACCTTCTGGTGACACCCCAAGGGGCTGGCAGTATGAACCAGACTTAGAAATCGTAATGCCCCAAAAGCAAACAATTAAATCAATTAATGGGCAGGAGTACATCCAGGATCAAAAATCTTTAATCCCTGATTCTTTTCCTCCCACCTGATCCACTTAACTTTTCCTCCCCCGGATCCCCAGCCGTCCTGAAAGTCACAGCCTCAGCTGTGACAAATCCCTGGATGATTTCTCCTTCCTGAGCACTGCACCAACCTGTGCCTCATTTTCGGCAGCCTAGCCCATGGCACCTTGCAAATAATCAGGGGAAATAGCCTTTTTCCTATGGAAAATACTATATCCTAACACACAGAAGAGTGATTGCTGCCAGATGGCTGGGAACTAGTTCTGCAGAGACACAGCTAATGGAAGCAAGATATCCAAGTGCATAAAAACTTCAGGAAAGGAAGTACACAGACCCCTTCGTATAAACAGTCAGAAAAAAGACTACATTTCTGTGAATTTCACAACAGCAGGTGATTTGACATCATCACTGAGCAGTCCAGCGTATTCTTGTCTCCTTTTTGCAACGTAAAGCAAAAATAAAGATTTAAGTGCTTCCTCCTTTAAGAATCTGAAAGTCTGCAGTCCTGTCAGGAAAGAAAGAGGATCTCTGCAGGTTACCGAGTCCTGCTTTTAGCAGGAAACTGGACTATCACCAACACTAGCTAAGGCTTGCTGTGGCTTTGTCCTTGAAACGCTTCAAAATGGACAATCCTCTACTACCTGGTGACTCGTTTGAGTGTTGCACTAATTTCCCAATGAAAATGTTTTTCCAGCTCTCCAGCTGAAACTCCTAATCAACAACACATGTCCACGGCATTTTATTTTGCCATTTTTGCTGGACACAAGCTTTTGGCTTTGTCATCTTCGTAACACCCCTCACTCCTTTCCCTGCTCTTCCGTCAGAGACAGGACACAAAGCTCCCTCAGCCTCTTCCTCTAGGCCATGTGCTCCAGGTCCTTGACTGTCCCTCCTCTGGACCCTCTCCAACTCTTCAACAGCCCACTTCAACTGGAGGACTCAAGACTGGCTAACAGCCTTGCCAGCAGGTAGTGACGGTGAACAGTAACTCATCGCAGTCTACTGTCCAGGCTTCTCCTGAAGCAACCCCATATCCAGTTCGCTTTATTGGCAATGATAGCACACACTGGACTCGTATTTGACCTACTGTCCACCACCTACGCCAGGCCCCCTCATCAAGAATAAGGAATAATAAAAGGCATATCTTGAGATAGTACCTAAGCTGGAGAAGCTCCTTAACATCCGTGGCATCATGAATAGAAGGGTAAGTCATAAGGTGATGTTGGCTACTCTATTTGCAATAAACACAACATAGAGCTCATTGAGAAGACAGCTGTTCAAAGAGCCTGTGATCAGGAAACACAGGGAAATGGGTGAAGAGGAATATTCAGAGCAAAGGCAAGCATGCCATGGCACTCTGGAGCACATCAAGATAAAGCTCTGTTTTAGTAATCATAGGGCATTAGTTCTGCTCTGAATAGAAACTTGTGACTGAAGATAAATGCTTGAGATTTGATTTTCAATTCTTCTTTGAAACTCATAAAACCACTGAGCACCAGCCTAGGAAACTGTTGCTCTTCCCTTTTATCTCAGTGCCCATTCATTCAAGAATAGTGATACTCAAAGCTCTGGGAGATAATTCCTCAGCTGGTGCAAACCACAGTGCCAGCAATGAAGTTAACCCAGCCGGGCTTCCACACTGGCCTTGCAATTTTGCTAAACAAACCCATCATATTAAAAAAGCTAACTCCTCAACTATCAAATTGGTGTCTTCTGGTTTTGACCACCCAAATTAATCATTTGTTCTCCTTCCCAGAAATCAGTATGCAGTTTTGTTGCGACAAAAGAGTTTCCATCCTAGACTGGTCACACCAGTTCCCTACGTGTGAAATGGCTCAAATCTGACAGTGTCCAGGAAAAGACATGATGGTGCTCACCCATCGTCCCTTCACCTTCTCAGAAGAGACTGTGTGGGGTGGTGGAAGAGAGGAAATGAATCATGAGCAGAGGAAAGTTTTGGGAGGGAAGGAAGAACAAAACTTTTAATGTATCTGAAGCCAGTGATACACCGCTGTGTTTTAGCCACTGCTGGCAAGCACTTGTGTTTGGCTTTTGAAGTACGCTGGGGCAGCTGGGCCGGGCAGCTGGAAAGTGCACACACAGCTCAGTTAATCAAATGCCCCCCAATAGTTGCTACTGCTGTCTCACAGGTCTAAGGCAAAGCACGTTCCCACACACAACTAAGCATCTGCAAGGCATTTCAGCATGCCTTTGCCGTGTAACGCACATATTTCTCTTTCAAAGTAACGCAGTTGCCAACACCGTAATCATTCCATGGGGACCTTCAACCTTCTCAGAAGAGACTGTGCTTCATCACCCCCAGCGCGCGCCTGCAGCGCTCACATCCCGGGTGAGCCACAGGAGCACAGCTCTGCCAGCTACACGAAGCAGGCTGAGCTGCAGGAGATCAGGATCTGTGCAAACCAGGTCTAACAGCCTGTCCACCGCCCCTCTTTGTTCCCGCAAGTTTGGCCTCCTTTACTGCAAAATATCTAGGACAAAAAGCAAGACAGCAACAAGAAACCACCTTTGAGACTGAAATGATTGCATGTTTCTTTTCATGAGATCCTGTGGGAGAGAAGACGCTTGCTCCTCTGCACGGACTCTCTAAGTGGCTACGGAGACCAGCCAAAATACCTAACTGAGGCACCTGAGTTGCATGTACATCCCTAAAGCTTTCTTGTTTGTAAGTTAGAAACTGCTGCCTCCAGTCATAAAAATACTATGTTTTGAAACTGTATTGATATGTTCTTGGCATAGAAAAAAGATAAAGTGCAAATGCAACCAATACAGAAACTTGAGCTGCCCTTTGTTTCTGCAGGACTTAAAACACTGAGGGGAAAACCTAAGCAACAAATTAAATTGATCGAGGGGAAGCAGCAGCCTGCTAGGACTGGTATGCAGATACCTTTGTCGAAACTAGCTTCAGCACAAGAAGGCATAACCCACCCCTTTGAAGTCTCTAGGCTGCTCCCATCACGTTCCTTGAGGTGACACTGCTGGAGACATCATCCTCAGGAACCACCTCCAAGGCCAGTCCCTTTTCAAAGCAAGCTACTTCAGGGACATCTCTTGTGAAGCAACACCACCAGGAACAAGCTTCACTTGCTCTCCCCGTGCCAGCCCAGCCCTCCCTCCCCTGCAGCCCCCTCTACAGTACATCGCCCTTCCAACTGAAGTTAGGATCTAATGGCTCAAGATGATACAGAAAAACTATTTAATCGCGCCAGGAATACAAACATATGTGCACATATGTATGCATAGACATGTGCACATCCCTGTTTTTTGGATTCTACATCATTTGCTCAGGAAACTGGTAGAGGAAAAGAATAAGGAGAGAAACCAACAGTTGCTCACATGGATCAACACTTCCAGGCTCTCTCTTTTGCAGCTCATCTCACTCATACTTGTGGTTTCAACATGTGATTCACATTAGGCCCCTCTGCTCTCCATTTGATGGTTCTGCTGAACAGATGTGAATTTATTTAGTCACACAGCCTGCTCTTTACACTGCCTCTTTGTAGAACAGATGGGATTTTTATTTTTTTTTCTGTTCAGCAATATTCAGATAATGATCATACCCAGTGCACAGGTTTGCTTGATGATTTCGTATGAGGGGGAACAACACATGAACACAGACGTGACCTCACAGGAGCTCTCAGCGGCAGCTAGGACACACCGTGAGAGCAATGGTACTGATGGAGAACGCCAAACTGCACCACCAGCAACGTCTAGAGAAGCCCAAGATCTCAGCGGTCCCTGAGGCCAGCCCCACAACTTCAGGCAACCGAGCAATGCATGCTGCACCCAGCAGGGTCCAGGAGAGACAACTCCACCAACCGCCCATCGCAAAGAGCGTCTCCCCACACGAGAGCTCTGGTGGAAGAGCGAGCGGAAGGGTAAGCTCCTGCAACATTCATGGGGACATGAAACTATGTGCATCTCCTGGGACTCCTCAGCATGGTGAAATAGCCTGGAAAAGCTATTCGCTCCCTGTGTGGGCATTCTTCTTTCCGCACTGAGAGTGCCTTTGGCAATGGATGAAGCAGAACTGCACAAAGGCCCTCTCAGAGCAGAATAAGACTGCCCACATGAGAAGTACGCTCCGAACAGCTATTGCACTTTAAATTCACACCCTGGCTTTGTTTCGCAATACTCTCCCTGTGCAGAAAGCCCTAGGCTTCAGATTCAATTTCTGCCCATATTATCGATAGCTGAGCACTGCTCCCAGCCAAGGGTAGGATGGGAGCAAGAGGCCAAAGCACAATCTGTGAGGAGAAAGAAGAGCTTCACACTTTGCGCTATCTATCCTGTATATGGATATGGCTCTACATTGCTTTAACAACCGAGCACAGACGACTTCACCCTAGCAAATGGCCCTGGGGGTAAGTGATCTCTGCTTTACCACAGAAACCAAGCGCAGGATGTGCACACATGGCACACGCCAATGTCATGCCCACACCTGTGCAAGGATCTAATCCCCTTCCAAACGCTGCAGCCCCATCCCTGAGTCACAGCTTTGCCCTCCGTGCATCGCCCACCTGTTACAAAGATGACCTCAGTTTCTAGGAGAATCTACTTGGGACTTTCATTAACTCGACAGAAAAAAAAATATTAAAAAAAATATATATTTACGCATACTTTAAATGTGGTTATAGTGCAACTTGGGTTATCTGGAGAATTAGACTCCAAGTTTCAGAAGAGAAGCAAAAGCGGAATTCTCTGCTTGAAAGGCACCCGGGACACAGCCATTAACACCCCTCCCTGGGGGCCCTAAAGCTGAACATTTACAACAGTAGAAAAATATGTGTGGCTTTCTTTTTTGGGGTAGAGGGGGGTGGGCACACAATTAAGCAGTATTAAGAAGCTAGTAGTTATTAGGCAGTAAAATATTTTAAATAAGAGAAGACTGGAACTGAAAAGGACAGCTGAGCTCCTTGTAGGGTGACAGGCACTTCCAGCTACAAAGCACCTCATGTCTTCTGAGAGTTTTTCTTTCTTTTTTTTTCTTTTTCTCTTTTTCTTGGCAAGTCCTGAGCAACCCCAGTGTAATTTTCATTCCTATTAATGATGGTGTATAGACCATATAACAGCACTTCACTCTTTTGTACATCTTAGGAAGAAGCGACAAAGCAAAACCCTGAAGAGAGACTTTCATAAGCATAAAGCAAATTTATGTGCCCAATTCCCAGAGGCTGGTTGCCTAACCTTCAGTATGAGCCTTCAATAACTTTCTCTGAGCAGTCAAACAATGTGCTTGCTTTCCTCCGTGTAAGTAAAATGAAATTCCTTCCCACTTTGCCCCACCTGCTCTGCAGACCTGCTGGGGCTGATGCTCCTGCTGCAGCAGGACCGACGACAAGACAGAACACGCCATCGGGGAACAGGGCTCCCCTGTCATCCCTTCGGACCACATAGGAAATCTTTCCAGGCATCAGTCTCCATCTGCATCTGTCCCCTCCATCCAGACACTGGGGACAACATTTAGCCCCTTCTTTACAACACACTGAGCTCAGGGACAGAAAGTGCTCTGTAAGGGCTATTCCACCGCAAAGTCCACGGAGCTGAAAGGCATCCAAAATGCAAAGGACGGATATCCAGGTTTCAGTGAGGGTTAACACTGAGGGGGAGCGGAGCTATCTCAGCCGGCGAAGGCTCATGATGGATAGCAGTGAGCTGTTCAGAAGAAAATTAAGAAAACATTTTGAATGCCCTCCTAAAAAGGAACAAATAGGTCCAACACTCAAACAGAAGAGGATTTTTTTTGCATCTCTGAATGATAGCGCTTCGCTTTTATGGCCTGCGGCTGCTTGGGAAATTCAAAGCTATTTCTCTGAAGAATTCACTTGGACAAGCTTTATGGCTTTGATCAGTTAACTATTTTTTAATGCTAATCCACCCCAGTGATATTTGTCCTCCTTTTCCCCCATGTGCACAGAAGCACAGACACAGACAAATACTACACAAAAGCAAACATTAGCCAGATGAACAGCCAGGAACAATGACATCCACAGCCCATAACCAAACACCAACTTCATTCTGTTTTATTCTTTTCTCTTCTAGCGGCTCAAGATCCTTTGGCCCAGTATGACCTGCTAATGGAAATTTAGGAATCAAATTTCAGTGCCCGGCAGGTATAATGCTCACACAGTGATTTGGCCACAACTATTCTCACTCAAAAAATTTAAATAATTTCCCCTGGAAGTTGCAATAAAACACGTGGCTGAAAGGCCTTATTTGAAACTTAACAGAAACCCTGGGCTTGTAAGTAGCCCAAGTGCTGCCCCAGAAGAACAAATAAAGGTGCAGAAATTGCTATTTGCTTATATTTATGGAGCAAAGAATAAAAATTAGTCAGGAACAATACTGAAGTTACCAGACACCCATGATCTCACTGGAATTGCTCTAACCTCCCCTGCGCTCTCAGACTTACAACCTGAGCACCGCACGAAGCGAAACTCCATTTGCAATCTCAGCGCACAAACTTGTCTCCTTGTTTAGGGCACCAGAGTCTAACTGCCCACCAAGAACACGCTGAGCATCTTCTGTTATATTCATTGCATCACCGCGACATCCTATGCCATATACAGCAGCCACGACACCAAAAAAACCCTGAGTAGGGGACAGTCCTTTCTCCGCAGTACCTTTGGTATTCAGGCTGCTATCTGAACTTTGCTTGCTGTCGTTGGGTAACAGATTCAGGCAGTATTTCCTGTGGCAGAGAATCACACAGGCTGATTACCCTCCGCGGAAAACTGAAGAAATCCTGGAAGCAATTTTCTGTCTCAATTGTTCCCAGAGCACAGGAACAATCTTTTAGCTCTCATCCTATTTTCTGCTCAATGCCATCCAGGCTCAGCGGGCAGAATCCATCACGCTGGCACCGCCCTGGCCCTGGGTCCTGCAAACACTCACCCAGGTGAAACTTTACACACGAGTTGCTCTATGTCCTTCAACTACTGTCAGCCTTGGACTCGGCCACCAAGTTCTCAGAGGACAAAAAGAACAGCATGAGATAGGTGAGGAACCCAAAGTACCTGGGAAATGTTCAGTCCTAGGTAGGTCTAGACTTACCTCAATAGTGTGACACAGACAAAGTATTTCTCATGCACGTTTCTTGAGATAGCTCTTTCAAAACTCATTACCAGATTTTTAAAGGAAATCAGGAAAGAGCAGCTGTACCTGAGAATTGCGCATCACGGGTAGATGATGGCTTTCTCCCAGAGCCTGAAAGCATTCCCATGCAAAACTACCATCCCGGCGCCGACAGCGTTTGCAGGTGTGGAGGGCTGGTTTCCACTTTCTGAAGTGCCCATGTAGACAACACACCCCAGGAGGCACCACCGTCCCGGCGCATCGGGGACACCCAGGCTGCACCTACTAAGGAGATGGGGTTGGGGTACAAGACCGACCCACAACAACGGGGAAAGGATGGGTACTGCATCCCAGCCCGCACCCCTGCAGGTATGCTGCAGCGCTGACCCCAAATATGCATTTGTCAACATTTTGACAACAAATACTTTTCACCCGTGCACACACCCACACTCGGAATTATTCAATCAGAACCTTATTTTCCACCCAAAAGAGTTTTGACAGAAAATGTTCAATTTGCCCTAATCAATTGGGCTCAAGCATCAGTCAAAATATTTTCTTGAATTGACACATCCGTGCCAGGGCGTGAGAACAAGCTCTATAGATAGTCTGCCTCCAAAGGCGGGTACTGACCTTTCAGTTGTGTTATCACTCTTTTTAATAAAGGTAACATTTAAAATACTTTTCAGCCGATGCTGCTGGCAGAGAAGGAGGGAAGGGGGCTGTGTGCCTGCTGCAGAATCGCTCGGCCAACCTTAGTTTTCAAATGAGGAATTTGGTAGTAAACAACCTTTTCCTTGTACACAAACATTTTTAATTTCATGCCCTGCTAATCATACATCTGTTAGAGCTCCTTTTCCATCCACTGCAGTAATGATAATAAAAGAAATATCATCACACTAACAACGTGGTTGTCTACAATTCAAATTGAAGAATAATCAATTTTCCTCCACGGGATGAGGGAAAGCAGCAAGCAGCAGCACTCGCTCGATGAAGGTGACAAAGACACAGTTTGAGAAGTGACGCCTTGGCGCCGGCCCCGCTGGTGGCAGCCCCTCTTCCCCAGGCGCATTTGTGTCAGAGCCTTTTTGGGACTGGCTTCGCCAGACAGCATCTCTCAGGCTGCCTGGTGGTCCATGCCAGGCACCCCTGCCAGCAGAGCCGCTCGTGCCGTCATCGCCGCACCCACCAGCCACCTCTTTCCCCTCTGTTTTTGCCTCATCTCCTCTATCAGCAGGATATTACTGTAAGAGATGCCACTGCAATGCCTCCACTTCCCAAATCTCTTTCCACCAGTGAGACCCAGTGAGTCTCAGTGTACCAAACACTAGATGTGTTCAACGCCCTCACATGCACCTTCCACATATGAGAGCTGGCTAGTGGGCTACTCAAAAGTGTACTTAAATATACAATTACAACCCTGAAAACAAGCTCTTACCATATCTTCAGCAATACTAGTGAAAGAGTTGAGGTTGTTGTTTAATAGACCTGCCCAGCTGAAGTGCCAAGTTAATCAGGCCCTAAGAAACACCCACAATCAAGAAGACCATCTGATCTGACTTAAGGAAGAAATTTTTTACGATGAGACACCAGAACAGGTTGCCCAGAGAAGCTGTGGATGCCTCATCGCTGGAAGTGTTCAAGGCCAGGTTAGATGGGGCTTTGAGCAACCCAAGATAGTGAAAGATGTTCCCGCTCATGGCAGGGGGGTTGGACTAAATCATCTTTAAAGTTCCCTTCCAACCCAAACCTTTCTATGATTTTATGATTCTAAGATTTACTCTCTTGCAATGTCCACACTCCTCTTTTCTGGACTGCTGATACACAGCTTTTGCTGGTTTACACTCCTCCTATTCCCATAGCTGTGCTGGGCCAACTCCAAATCAGAAATATTGCTCTATGAGACCTATGCGAGAGTAACTCTGAGTTTTAACAAGCAATGGGAATCCATCTGGAGCCCCAGGCAGTGGGGCACAAAGACGTTATGGGCAGAGGTATGTGGCTCTGCTACACCCGAGACCCCTCTCTGGCCTCCAGCCTTCATATCAGCATGTGGAACCCTCTCCTTCCAGAGGCTGTTGTCTAAAGCACCGTTATCTACATAAGCTCTCCCTTGTTTTCAAGTGCAGTTGTTTGAGTAATCGGCTTTGAGGAGACTTATGAGTTAACTAATATCAATTAATTACTGCCATTTTGCAGATAAGCAAACAAAAGAACAAAGAAAAGGGAAGTACTCTGGTCTAAATTCACAGAGGGGAGTTCAGGGCACAAACACACTCCTTGACCTGGATCCAGAGTAACCAAAGGCACTGCAGAGAGGACTGTGGCATCCCCAGCCCCCTGCTCCCTCTCCTCCAGCAGCAACACCAACCCTGCCCTGCGTAACCCCTTCAGCTCACACAAGGACGAGCTTGCAGCCTTGAGATCTTTATTTTACTTGTCCCTCTATGTAAGACTACAGGGATTAGAAGTGTTACTGTTCAAGCCAGCTCTTTACTACTTAAGAGACAGTTTTACCCCAGCTGCCCCAAATGCAGAGCTATACCTGGAGGCATCAGCGCTGCTCGGACAGGGCTCATTTCCACCAGAGCTGCTGCCTGAGCCCCAGCACGCAGCAGGCTCATAGCAAACCCTGGGGACACAAGGTAAAGGTGATCCAAACCAGGCTGTACCTAAGACTAGGTGACCACGATCGGCACAAACACAGGCACCGATACATCCCATCTGCCAGTATACAAAAGCATTCAGCTCTGGACTCTTCCGACCTCTAATCAAAGTGCATTCAGTCAAACAACTCTACCAGAATTAACAGTGAAAAGGGAGGGGGAAGGAATAAAAAAAGACTTTGTTGAGCAAAAGTACTCTGAGACACATTTGATGTAATAGTCATATGATTAACAAACTGTCATAGCAAAGTTTTCTGCAAAGTAGGAACACTCTGACAGTTCATATTTTAAAAACTGACATTTTGATTCATTACTGTAAATAGCAGTCTGCATTAAATATTGTGACAAGGCATACAGTGTATTTTTTGAGCTCTATAACATTTAGGAAGTACTGGATTTTTTTTTTTTAAAGCATGTATAATATCAAAAGCAGTTAAAGCAGAACTCCAAGAAAGCTTCTAGAGGAGAGAATCATTATTTCTGAAATAACCTACTTCTCTGCCATCATCTCAAGCACTGCTGGGAACTTTGGCCCACAAGGATCTTAATGTACTGTTTGCATAATAAAACAGGGAATTGTCTCGCGGAACAAAAGAGCTATAAGGAAAATGGCTACATTAAATAATGTAAAATTACTCACTAGCAAATCATCCTGAAGTTGGCATAAGAGGAAGAACACTAAAAGGTGCTGAATTACCACTCAGAACATCTGAGAGTGCAGGTTCATAACCAAGACAAACAACATGACGCCCAAATGACTGCCCAAATGTGTGTCCTGCTTATCCCCTCAGCCTTTAGCCACATGTTCTGCCCCCTCCTCTGTCTCACCACTCACATCTGTAAAGGATAACAGTGACTATACGGGCAGAAATGGGGGCTGGGGATGCACGGACAGCAGGACTGCCTCTTCTAGCTACGGTACAAGCTCAGACTGGTTGAACCTGCTCACAAAACCACTCAGAGACACTCAAAGACCTGAGCGTCTCTGTTTTGCCTATTTAGATCATGAGCTCCTAGGGACAGGAGGTGTCTCTCCCTGTGCACGCCTGTGCAAGACCTCAGTCTCTCAGACCTCCCCCAGGACCTGCTGGAACCCGAATGTGGACCAACTCCTGCTGCCAGCCCCTGCAGCCCAGCAGAGCCATGCCCGCCGCAGGCAGAGGCAGGGCAAGCAGCACTCCCCCACTGCCAGGGCGAGCGAGAAGAGCAGCCCAGATGGAGCTGTGGAGGACTCCTCCTTGCACAGGGGTCCACAGCAGGGCAACTCAACTGGAGGGATGCTCTGAGCCACTGGAACCAACCCACCAACAAAGACCACTTAATCCCCCTTCCACTCCCCACTAAGTCCCTCCCAGCTCATGGATCCATTTCCCTGGGACACCAATACCAAGGCAAACAGGACTGGACCCCGAAGCTATAATGCAAATGTTTTGCATTTCCTCAAAAGCAGCCTGTGTGATAGAGAAATTAAAAAGAATAGCTCCAGCTAACACAGAGAGACCTGATAGAGCAGCAGAGGAAAACCAGAGGCTGCCCAGCCTGTTTGCAAGATGCTCAGGTGTTATTAGGACTGCAGTCAAGGGCTTTAGAAAGAGAAATGGTTACCATTATCATTACTTGCAGCCAGCTGCAAGTGGAGCTCTGGGCTCAGTCTACTGAGAGAATGGATACGCTGCCATAAACACGAGCCTGGAGCCCGGTCTGGGACACGGCGAGGCAGTCACGCACACTGAAGATGGATCACAATGCTGTTTTAACAGGGGTCTGATCCAGCCTGTGTTTCCCTAGGAGCAGCTACACACTACTCACATGCTGGAAATCTTGCGCATGGGTTTGCATGCCAGCAAGTGTGGTAGTAGTAGTGGTCTAGCCAGACATCCAAAACATATTGGCACCGCTATAATTTGTCCATTCACCAATATGTTTTCCTAAAAACGCCCATATGCTTTTCCTGCAGTTCCCATATGCTTTTGCAAAGAGAAACAAAAACATTTTGTTAGTTGCGAGCGATTGATCCCCACATATTTCACAGAAGTCAAGTAGAAAAACAACAACAAAAAAAGCAGTCAGCTGCTTCCCCCTCCCCTTCCTCTCTGTTCACGGAGGGAACTGTGAAGAGCAGGAAAAAAATTCAGCCCACAGCAAAATACACACACAGCTCGTTTTCTGCACTGCAAGATATTCTAGGAATTACAGGAGGAATCTTCATTAAAAACAAGCTATCAACGATCTGGCAGCCAGTGGCATACCAGACAGCAATTCAGCGTTGGGTGTTCGGCTCAGTCTTCGGCAGTAGCTTAGGTCCTCACCCATAGGAAGAGGCAGAAGGGGCCTGTGGGTGGGGGACAGTGAGATTAGGAGGCTACAGCCTTTCTGATTTACAGGGCGGCTCATTTCATGACAAATCTATCTCTACCTGCAGGTATAAAGCCCCCTCTCGCACGTAGGGCTTCCCAGAGAGGTGCTGCCTTGCTAATGCAAATCTCAAAGCAGCGAGGGCGCACGGGGAGGCTGCTGGGTTCAACTGGGAGCAGGCACGTGGGTGTACAAGTATGCGTGTGTCAAGGCTGGAGCATGTGGGAACCGTAGCTGTTTAGTTAGAGACTCATTAAGAAATGCGGCAGACCCGGGGCCAAACGTTCAGAGAGGAGCAGTGTGAAACATTTCTCTGGAGAAAGATTAGCGCCTGTTCTTCTTTACACAAATAAAATTAAAGAGAGAATCATAATACGGACAAATCAATTAACTTCCGAAAAGCCAAGGGCACCGCATGCAAGAGCAGACGAGAGGGGAAGAGCTTTCTTACAGGGACACAGAAGCAAAGCACAGCCTTTCCTCCCCGGAGAAGAAATTCAGCTATTGCTGCATAAAGTTCTGATGTTAGCCCCGTCTTCGCTGTCACAGGAACACAGCTGCTGCCTTCCCAAAATGCCATACACATACCTGTGAATTGCTACAACCCTAGGCCTGAAGAGCTTGGGATCATCTTTGTGAAGACCATGAAAAATACACAAGGGCAGACACCAAAGGACTTCTGCAGTGTTTGACTTGGCTCTTTCAGCCTTAAGGCAGGAGTTTGAGGCTGACATTCCATATAGGACACCCAGAACAGCATGCACCCTTCTACCAGCACGAAAGCTTTCCATGGCAGAGTCCTATATTGTACAGTTCTCCCGCAAATTTAACCATTAGCATGGTTAACCATTTAGCATTTTCTTACTGTGATCTAATCTCACACAAAGCCTAATGAAAGGCCAGATGCAATAGGTCAAGAGCCCAATTTTCTATGGAAAGAAAGCTGAAAACCCAGTCAAGAGAAGAGAAATCAATCTCTTGCACAGGACACGGAGTAAAAAACCAGTTAGTTGGAGATGGTTTGCTTGACAAGATACATTTTATGATATGTTTTTGTCCTGCGAAGTGTTGCAAGCACCTGAACATCTGGCTTCACCACTCACGAATATATTGATGCTGTTTCTTAAGCTCTGAATAGAAAGCAGAACTAAAACTGTCTCATTTACTTAACAGTCTATAAGGATGGGCTTCTTCCTAGATTTCATATTTACAGGCAACCCTCTGAGACAGTTTGTTAGACTTTGTCAGGAAAGCTGCCATAGAAAAAGTGAGACTAACAGAAGAGCTGCCATTAATCTTCCATAACCCAGCAACTGGGAAGACCAGGCCTTGAACCAAATTCTACTGTCTTGCTATTAATCTCCTGTCCTCTACTTATTAATTCCTTGTCTGTCTTTGTCTTTCAACATTTATTAATGTCCGCAACTGTTTGCAGTAAACAGGATGCTGAAATCTCATCTCCAGCTAGCCATAATTTACACGACCAAAAAAAAAAAAAACCCCAAGAAAATAAACCCAAGAAGAGGGTAAAGGAAGAAAGGAGAGATGTGCACTGAGTACCGAAAGGGCTGAATGAAAGTGCAGTTATACTCAGTGACACAAAAGGGCACAGAAAAAACACTCCCAATGTCTTATGATTCTCAGGTCAGGTAACATCAAGGCATATGAAGTGGCTCCACCAGTTGAAACCACCAGGACGATGGAAGAACAAAACCCAGCACACGCCTTCCCACATGGCAATGGGTTGCTCTGGACCCATGCCGGCTTGCAAGGCAGCCCCCGGGGCATGCACCACGCACGGCCTTCTGGTGCTGCCACCGGGCTCAGGGAACCACCACCACAGCAAAGACTGCCCAGAGCCACCACACTCTCCTATGGCACGTCTCCTCCTGGAGAACTTCACGGCCACTGAGCAGCTATAGACCCGCTACCAACTATCCCTCTTCATGCATTATTTGCCTCTCAACGGAGCTGCTCACTGGTTTCTTCCCGCAGTTGCCATGACTTTGTAGCATCTCTTTGCCTCCTGGGATGGCACAACTGAGAGAGGCTTGAGGACAGACCTACTGCCCTGACACTGCTCCTTTTTTTCAATCTTACCCCTCCTGCAATCCAATCATCAAGTTCAGGTCCACAAGCAAAGTCTCATTCAAAGTAATAGAGCCCACAGGACCACGCAGTCGCCCCCATGCAACACTCCCATTCCCAGGAGGGCCTGCACACTTCGAATCACAGAACTCTCAGGGCTGGAAGGGACCTTAAAGCTCTTCCAGTTCCAACCCCCTGCCCTGGGCAGGGACACCTCCCTCTAGATAAGTTTGCTCAGAGCCCCATCCAGCCTGGCCTTAAAGACTTCCAGGGATGGGCCTTCCCACCCCCTCTCTGGGCAACCTGCTCCAGTGTCTCACCACCCTCATGATGAAGAACTTCTTCCTAACGTCCATTCGGAATTGACCCATCTCGAGTTTTAATCCATTCCCCCTAGTCCTACCATTACCTGACATCCTAAAAAGTCCCTCCCCAGCTTTCTTGTTGGCCCCCTTAAGATACTGGTAGCCACAATAAGGTCTCCTCGGAGCCTTCTTTTCTCCAGACTGAACAACCCCAACTCCCTCAGTCTCTCTTTGTAGGAGATGTGCTCCTTTTTGCTGCTTCCAGACCTAGACACAGAAATAGTAAGACCACCCCGAGCCCCCTGGGTTAGCCTGGCCTTCCACCACCCTGGGCTTTGGGGGAAAAGCCCATCATTTGCTGAATGACCAAACGTGGTCGCAGGGTCTTCCCGCTCTCTCCAAACTCATCAACTGTCAAAAGCCCGGGACCCGATCCATTCCTCACCTGGAAGCAAGGCGCCCAGACGGACGTATGGACAGGGTCTTCCAAGGGACCTCTGCGGGTGCAAACAGAAAGGTCAGAATCAACATTTTGCTCATCGTAAAATGAGAAAGTAAATCAAGCTGGCTGTGACGCCTCACCAATAAAACAGCCCCAACAGGGTCCACAATGCCAGTTGCCCTCCTGTACAGAGCAGATCATAGCTCTTTTCCCCATGTGATACAACTTATGCATCAGTCTTGCCCCTGTTTTGACCCATATAAGGGTTTTTCAGAAGTTGGCAGGACAGATCACACCTGAGCAAGTGCTGGAGTAACTGAGGTTCATTTGGGAGAGAAGCTACTTGTTTTAAATCACTGTAGAGCTGGTGAAAGGCACTGACATAAGGGCTGCAGGCAACAAGGTCTCTTTCAAAGCCTGACCAGACACCATTCTGCCTCTCATGCTTAAAGGGCCTCTTCTTTCCGCGCCTCCTCCACCGCTCAGGCCAATGGTGAGTCACCCCCACAGCGCTGGGCTTTGCCATGCGAGCACCATGAAGAAACAAAACTGAGATGGGATGCATTACACATACAGCAATTGTGGAAAAAGCAGCAGGGTGGGACAGCCCAAACCCTACTTCCACCTCCAGCCTTGGTTTCCTTTTGGGTGCCTCCAAAGACGCCCAGTTAAAAAGAAAACACAGGTTTTCTAAGTTACCACAAGCTGCTTTTCAACCAGCAGCCTTTCATACTTCCAGCTTATTGATATCTGAGCCTACCCTGGTGTTTTCTATTTCCTTTCATCTCAGTCCTGGAGAAATAAGCAAGTTTAAAAAATACTATCAATGATAACCCACCTCCGCCTGCCCCAGCTCTCCCAGCCCACCACGCTCCCGGCTGCCCCAGGTCACTCCCAGCTCCTCCTAACTGCATCCTCACCCCTATTTTCCTAAAGCCTAATTATCTCGTAACAAACACAGCTGAGATTAGCCAAGGAGTTAAAAAATCATTAAAGAGAGGGAGGAGAGATATCTAGCCAGTCACATACGTTAGTTTTTAAAGGAAAACAGGCTGAAACCCATTAGCCCCACCATCAGCTGTCTTTGCTCAGGAGAACCATGTCTGGCAGGGCAGCAGCTTCGCCCTCCTGGTCCACGGTGGAGGAAGGGGAGCACAGGGGAGGAGAACAGCAGCAGTTGCTTCAGATCCACACCAAAGCACAAAGAAATTTGCCGAGGACCTGCCCACACGGACACTGGATATTCCTTTCATATTTGCCATGACAAAAAATTCCTATTAACATTTTTGCAAGCACTGTAAGCCTATATCAAGTAACAGCAAAGAGGCAGACAGGTGTCCTGACCACAGAGGAGGCAGCCTATGTGAAGAGTTTGGAATTCATTATTATTGTTATTTTTTAAAGAGGGAAACAAATCCCAGAGATTTTTCTGTGCATGATACATTTTCTGCTCGCTGTTTGATGTTGCTTTCTGACTGAAGACTTCAAATAGCTAACTCTAACCTATGCCTCAAGCCTGCTTTAAACTAATGCCCTTATGTGACCAGAAATGAATGCGTGGTGAATCTCTTACGCCACACACAGTGGGGAAGATGAGCGGTGGTCCACGTCTCCCAACTGCCACGTGGACACGAGTACATTGGGGAAAGGAGATCCCAGCTCTCTCTGCATTACAGCCTGATAATTCAGCACGGGCTGGAAAGCACAAGCTCCAGGTCAACAGCCCAAGCACGAGCAGGCAGGGAGAACAACATTACTGGCATTTTCTGCAAAGTATGTAGATATATACATATAAACTGCATAGGCTGCACTTCCACTCTCTCTGCCTGCCTTTGGGAGATGCTTAAGAGAAGCTGCATTTTAATTACTAGCCCCAATCAAGGGAATCTGATCTTGACAGAGAGGGAAGAGGAGTGACCCAAGTTACAGACTTCAGGGTATGTGGGTCCCAGCTCTTCGCTTCTTTGCTGACGTTACTGCTTCCAGGAATTAAATCAAAACTCTACTTAACTTCAGAGAGGTTGCAATTTGCATCTAAAGCGCTGCCTAAGCCTCAGTTGTAATAAACAGATACAGCTCCACTGAAATCGAAGGAGTTGTTCTGATTTTGTCTGGTTACAGATCTACAGACCCATAAACATTACAGCTCATCCAACCTCCAGCTAAATATCTTCTAATAGAAGACCATTATCTATGTCAGATTGATCTGGATAACTTGTTTAAAGCGCTCTTGAAGACTCATTAGCATCTTTGGGTTTTGGTGGTTGTATTTTAAGAATAAACCCCAACAGCTATTAAACACTTCAAAAAGGCTTGTTAACAATTTACAAACAAAGCTGGAGTGGAGATATAACTATGTTTTTGGCTTTTCATTGGGAAACTGGTAAAATGGAGGGAGCAAGGAAAAATGAAACTGAGCTGTGCACACACTGAGAAAAAAAAGAATCACTTGTTATTTGACAAATACTGAATTAAGAAGAAACACAGGGATGAGGGAAGCAAAATGATGCTAGAAAAACCCAATCCTGTCCTCCTTTAGAGCCTCACTAGATTATATTTCAGGCACAGTGGACAGGCAAGATGACACCCATCCCAGGAAACACAGATGCACTTCCTTGTCCGTCACTTGCGGTAATTGCTGATCTCAGGTCAGGCTTCTCTCCCTCAAGCCTTCCTTGCCCCCCTGTAATAAAGCACCCCAGTGTTGAGCTCGTGCTGACCATGTTCTGTTCCCTGGCAGCAGAGCAATGCTACTGACTGGTTTTACAGCTCTCTGCCCAAGGGTGGATGCTGCCGATAGTCCTTATATCCATACTACGGACCCACGGTTGTCATCTTTAAACCATCTCACCAGATGAACATGTTCCCCCGGGCAAAAGGCCACCCCATCCACTGCAACCGAGCTCCTGTTCAGACTGTTGCGTTGACACAGCTTTGTTGATGAAGGAGAGCCTTAGTTTGTTTCTTTCAGTTACCTTGCCCAAATCATACTGCTAAACATCAACTATAAGCCAAGCCTTAGGCAGGGAGAAATGCAAGAGTCTTGCCTGATGTTTTGCAGAAATTCCACAAGCATCCCAGGCCCTCGATCCCCGGGGTTCAGGTGCTGATTAGTTGGGCCACCAACACCTCAGCACAAAGAAGCCCTTTTCAGCAGCTCCTCGACCTGCAAGCCTTTGGAAGGGCAGCCCTGAGCAGTGTCACAACCTGGGTCAGGCAGACAGAGGAGTAGTGGGGAAGGTTTGAGCTATTTCCTCGCCTGCTTTTAATTTTACTCATTTATTACTCAAGTTGGGGAAATACCGAGATCCTCATGTTTGGATGTCTCTCGCTTCAGAAACGGCTTTGCAAGCCAGCGCTATGAGCGCTGCCGGGTCCTGTGCTAAGAGCGTAACAAGGGCACTGGGGTGGCAGCCCCCGTCTCGCCGCCGTCAGGCTGCTCCATCGCAGCAGCGCGGCAGCGGATGGGAGCTACGGGCCCCAGCAGCTCCTCTGGGCTGGCACATCACCATGCTTACAGGTAGGGCTGTGACACCCACCACAGCGCTCCGCCGGCTCAAATGGGAACGAGCAGAAAGCAGCACAGCCACACAACATGTACCCACCGGGACATCAGTGTGTGCACAGGTGTGACGAGGAACAGCGACATTTACAGCCCCACACGGTGCACTCCACTGTAATTCCCTTCTGCTCTTCCAGCCCTGGATGCAGCCTTAAAAACCCACACCTCCAGACATCCAGCCAACATGCTGCTACTCCAGCTCAACGAGCAGAGGGTGAGCTCAGTTTTGCCAGTCAAATAGAAGGAAATAAAAACCCCCGAAACTATTATTACTAGTATTTTGTTAAAAATCAAACCTATACACTCACAGAAAATCAAAGACAAACGAGAAGAAGAGATCTGGAGAAACAGTCTCCGCTGTTCCTTCGGTGGCAGAGAGCAGCCCCCAGCTGCAGCCAAAGCTGAGGCAGGAGAAAAGCCAGCACGGTCTCCCCATGTCACTACCACTGTACGGTCCTCCCATACCAACGTGCTACTGAACCGTGACAGCACTCGTCTGGGAGGGGGAGAGGGCAGAGGATGCTCGGAGGCGCTGCTCACTGCTCCCCAGCAGCGTTTGCTGAGCTGGATCTGCAGGAAGAGCAGATGCGGGACAACGATCACGCACGTCCCACTTGCACTGTAAATCGATAGCCAAAGCACAACTACCTGGGGTTACGGGGCCCCACAGGTATCCAGGGGTACAGGGCAGACAGAACCCAAGTAGGCGGGGGCTGCCAGCCCCTCACCCAAGCCCCTGCCATGCCCGGCTGCTCCAGCAGCCTCCCTGCCCCATAAGGACCCTCTTTCCACCAGCCGCGTCTCCCTGCTGCTACGCAGGAGCTTCCCAGAGAGACCAAAGAGAAAGTCAGGCACAGCTCAAATAAGCACCTGGATCTACAAACAACAGATTAAATTCTCAAGCTACAAAACTATGTTTTAGCAAAAGTGCAATTGAACTCCATGTACTTGTTACATTTCTAAATATACTCTGGTTGTCAAGACAACAAAGAGACTGATGGATCTCTAAAGTATACTGTATCTATTTAATTGTCAGCATTTCAAACTGACTCAAGGAGGGAAAAAAATGCTGCGTGATAAGTCTAATCGTCATGGTTACCACTGGCTAACCCTGTAATAATATATATATATATATTTTTTCTAGCTAAATGTGCCAAGCCATGTGAGAAGCAGATGGGAGACATTCTCATTACTGCGACAGCCTCCACTGGAAAACTAAACTTGAGGAAGGATGCGAGAGACTGTACAGAGATCTCAGACACAACAGATGTCGTGGGTTGCATCTTCCCAGTCATTTGGCAGCAGTCACTCAGGCTTTTCCACCGTGCACATTCGCCCCCTGCGTGCTGGGACGACCCATGGGGCCGGGGCCACCTAACTTACGAGTATTCCTATTTGGGGATCTCATCCCTCACTCAGAAAAAGCCCAAGATGTGAGCTGTGACTCCTTAAAAGCCTGTAGACATAATTTCATGTGCAAATTGGATCTGCACTCCCACCCTCGCCCACTTGCTCTCCTCCCTCTACATCCATGGGCATCACTCTGGCCGGAGGCTGCTACAGCCTGGTCCTTCTGCTCTTGTATTGTTCACAGCTGAAGCAAGGGCTACATCCAGCCTTGGAGAAGAGAAAGACGTGGAAAGGAACAGCCAGCCACCACTGCAAATACACCAGACTGAAGCTGAGCTGGGAAACATCACGCACCCCCAGCCAGCCACTGCACCCCGTTTGACAAGCACGATTCACAGGAGGTCCCTCCTGAAAGAGATGCTTCCCAAAAAAACCCTTTAACACTGGGTTTTCACACAGAAGACCTCCACAACAACATCCGAGATAACTATCTGTGTATAAAATAATTGTGGCTTTCCTTCACTGACCAAAACTCATCCACCTACGCTCGGTTCTCACTTCATTAAACCAAAGTTTCAGTTGCAGGAGAAAGGCACAAGTTTCATCCAGGTATGAGAAGCAATGGAAAACAACTCGCGTTCACCTGGTGAGCACTGATGTCAATGTGTGGTCAGGTTTCCAATTAGCCTGAAGCTTCCCCAACATTTTTGACAGAAACCACATCAAAGTCGAATCATCCTTAAAAGTCTCCCCCAAACTGTTTCCCTCCTTCGTACAGATAAAAGCTCTGTATCTCTGCTGTTAGATGCTTTCATGGAAACCATGAGGCATTGCCTAAAACCATCTCCAGGAGAGCCACAAAGTAAAATTCGATCTGGTTGGAAAACACTGCTTAAGAGAAACACCACTTTCCAGGCGCCTCAAGCAACGCGTTTGAGTTTGCGATATTTTCCCTGGAGCTTGCCCCCGCTCATCACCAAGATGAACAATTTCTGAATTCCAATTATGAGATTCTCGGTGATGTAAAATGAGCTTTCATGCCTACCAACAGAGTCACCACGCGGTTCACCCTCACATACTGCTTCACAGAGCGGTCTGTGCACAGAGATGGGCAGCGAACATCAAAACAGAAGTAGCACAGAAGTGTTATTTCCGGGGTTTGTGCGAGAATTCTTTCAAATGCTACTAAAGTTAGGAGCTAAAAAGGAGCATTAAGCACAAAGAAGCCTGTGTCTCAATTAAAGTCAAAGGGACTCAAAGGCAACTGATTTTAAAAGGATTTGGGTCCACCCCAAGTGAAGCAGCATCAGCATTTCATCCTTAGGTGCCTAAATAATTTTGAAACTAAGCATCGCCCTTAAGGAACTTCAAAGAAATTATAGCCCTTCTGAAAGCTGTATGCAGAGCTTAACTGAGCTGAAATACCAACCAACCAAAAGCTTAAAATCATGCTCCGAAGTGTGCATTTCAACATCATATGGGTGCAGAAACTTAACTTTGGTTTTCCTGTTACTGAAAGAGCTCGCCTAGGGCACCAGGCTCTTACGGTTATGGCTTTGGGACAACTATTACATTCTGTTCTAATAAAGTATGTGCTCTCTGGAGCAAACTCCCCAGGATGACTCCTTTGCTTTGGCACAAATGGACTCATTTGTTTGAGATAAAAGGATGTTCCCTTGCATCTTTTTCATTTGATTTTATTACCTTTTTTTTGTACGATAGAGAAACAGTTAATTTTGCTAAATGAGTGCTCTGTTGCCATGACTTCACTGCAGACAAACACAAAGCCATCAAGCTCCTTTTCCTTGGGCGTTGTTTTTTCAAACAGGTATTTGATCATCTTGATTCTCTGCTTTCTTTTCCCAACATCTGGATTTACAGCAATATCCCACAGTCAGACAGATCCATAATGGCAACAGATGCTCTCTAAATTAGAGAGATATTCCTGCACACGTTCATCCCCTCACAATCCACCTCTGTCAGCGGTGCCAATGTGCCCTCTGCGACTGCAGCACGCAGGGCAGTGCTATCTCCCAACAGCAGGCAGCAAATCTCTCCAGAGGAAACCCTAAATTTATGGGATTAGTCCCCGAAAGTTAAATATTCCCACGCTCCCACCAAGGACTGAAGGATGGCTCCATCCTGCTCACTGGAAGGCAGGCTGTTGCCCAGGATTTTGCCCCAGCCTAAAACCAGAAGCCTCAATTCAAGACTTTCCCACTGCCTCAGTTTCTCAGGCAGACACAGAAGGCTGTGCATACACATCATCTGCCCCCGTGGGGACTTGCGACATGGACTGAGTTAATATTCATGAAGTACACTGGGGATTAAGAGTATTACAGACTTCACTGAGGTAGAGGTTTTTTTCCTTTTTTACTGTTTGCATTGAATAGACAGACTAAGTAGAAACGGCATTTGTAGCCTGCAGCCATTATGCTAGTAAATGGCTTATTACAGCATGCAGCCTACCAGCTCACCTCCATCCTGTCTCACTTAAACGCGTGTAGGTGGAAGTGCTGCTCATTCCAGGGAACTTTCTTCTTCACTGTCTCTGTCTGATGGCGGCTCTTGATAGCTGGGCTCACAAGACAGGGCTTAAGATATAAATACTTCAGTACAAGCTTGTTGTTTGGTACCTATTTATGACAATCACGGAACAATTAATTACTTCCCGTCTAAGACTAATTCCCATCTCTTCCAAAAAGGCTGAAGTTTTGTCTCAAGACTTTCAATTTCCTGATGAGTCACAGCAGATCTACTACAACAAGCTCAATACTTCAATCAGCCTGTTTCTTTTCAAGGTATATTCAATACATTACTAAGATGTGGAGTGTGCTATTTTAAGGGCTAATTTCAGGCATTGTATGCATAATGCCTCCTCATCCGAACACGTGCTTTCTCCTGGATGAGACAGATGTACCTCCTGCCCCATCATCCCTTCTCCCCCCGCCCCCCCCCTCCCCAAATCATATAGATCAATAAACACTGCAAGACCAGAAAGTGAAGAATTGTACATTTGGTGCACCGATTTTCACAACACATAGCCCTGCAATAAGTAGCCCTCTCTCCCACTTCATTAGTTCATTCCCTGCCCTTTGGCAATAAAATTACATATGTGACAGCAGCATCTGACAAGAGGAAAGCATTCACAGACTGCACGGGTTGCAACAAGTCCACAGAGTCTTGCTTTCTTCGTTCTAGGGCCAAGAATCATACCTTTATTTTTCTGCCCCAGGGAGCAACTCTGCATCCCTGTACGAATCCTCAATTGTCCCCAGTTCCCACGCCACCCACTCACAAGCTCCCAGGCTCCATCAGGTAGGCAGGAGACACCTTGCCCAACCTCCGAGCAGCAACACGGGTTATGGGGACCAGCAGGTGCCCCCTAGTCCTCATTAATTCCTTTATTTACCAAACTCTTAGATATAATTTATTGTGTTGATTGGGCAATTGATCCCAGACAGGCTGGTTGACCCTACAACAGGTTGCACTCTGCATTCACCGGACCACAGTCAACTGTAGTGGAAACTGCCTTGTCTGACCAAAGACGAATGTGAAGACCAGAGGAACGGTCACATCTCCCTGAACCACTCAAGGGCCCAGGTTCTCAATAGCAATGCAGCTAAAAGCTCCCAAACACCAACAGCTGCCAAAAAAATATGCAGCTTTGATGATAAGTAGGTTAAAGACCACAGTGTATGGGTGAGAGACGGGGTACAGGAGACAGACAGCCATGTTCTCACTTTTTGAGCTGCCAGTGTAACAACAAGGGCATCATCCGTCGCTGTAAGAGCAGACACTGCACAGACACCACCTCAAGACGACACTTGTGCTCCTTGCTAACAGCAGCTTTCCCCACGGCACCACTGGACTGTGCAAACAGGTCCTGTGCAAACAGCCTCAGTGCCAGTTTATGCCAAGGCCACGCTAATGGCAAGTGACTCCAGCTCAAACGTTCTTAAGTCAGAAAGTATTTAGGTGACGTGTAACCAAGGTCTCGCATTTGTCTCACCAGCTCTCCAGTGGTGAATGAACCTACAATCAGCTATGAAGACCTGTCACTGTCTTTCCTTTTCTTCTCTTCTCCTTGGAAACACTTTCATGTAAATTCTAATTTTATGCCAGCAGAAACGCAGAACATTTTTGGTCCTCACAGTGCCCTCAGCCTGTTGATATAATTGAACTGTCAAAGCAATGCAAAGGACATGGCCATGGATATTCCATTAAAGTCAACAGATCCTCCAAGGCTCAGTGGCTCCTCAGGTGCTACTTTAGAAGTGTCAATGTCTCTTCATGTATCACATTTATCCAAAAACCTCAGGGCACCTTAGGAATATTCAACCAGTTTCACAAAGTCTGTGGGAATGAAAAGGGCAAGTGGTGAAGGATCATTTCACACTGGCAAGTCCAACTTGGAAGAACCAGGGAAGGAAATAGATTGAGCTGAGCTGTAAGTTTAAAACATGGCAAATCTCCCCTTGAGTAGGCTTGGTAAGTTAAGGTCACTTTAAGTTAAGGTGATAATACTCACCTAAGTTTTACAGATTTCCATGCAATACACGATCACCTCAGTCTGGGTGTTTACGGGACAGGCAGTAAGCTCCACGAGAGCTACAATGACGTTGACTTTGAGCTGCAGGTGACAGAGCAACACAGCTCTGATACATACGAACCCCCAGGTGGAATCTGGGCATCCGTCCTCTCTATTTTAGAGTACTGGTGATACAAGTTTCTGGAGCAAGTTTGGACTGGACTAGCCAGCACCCATTTCTAACAAGACCAGAAACGTGTGCTAGACTGCACAGCTCTCCTTTCTGTGGGTGGCAGCTAGCTCCTTTAAAGAAAGTGCCAAGGCAGCAGCAGAGATCGTGAGTTGATGGCCTCAGCTGTGTCACAGAAAGTACCTGGGAGTCACTGCCTCAAGACAAGTGCAAGCAACTTTCTTAAAAACTAGTGTTATGAATAAAAAGAAAACATTGGACCACATTAACAAAGATGACAAAACAAAATAAAATCAAAAAACTCAAAAGGGATCGTAAATTCTCTTTTTTTGGAAATATTGCTAGTAGCGTATGGCTCTGGAGCCTAAACAGACAAGTGATGAGATTCAGGCTCATCTCGTGTTCTTAAAACATGCAAGACCAAGATTCTCCCATGTCAGGCAATTAAGTCCCTGTGCCTTCCTAAAAAGCCATTTGGAAAGTTTCTAAATGCAGTACGAGAAAAATAATCCCGATCTGTCCAGGCCTGCGTCTCCCTCTCCTCCCATTAGCACACAGGGAGAAGGCTGGCTTAGAGCAATGCAACGTTTCAGTTTGAATATGAATCACTCCTCTGGTGAGAAAACAAAACAGAAGCCCATTTCATATGAGCCTTATCTGAAGATATAATAAAACCCGACACATCTAACAGGAGCAATGTAAGTAAAGCACGGTGAAAATACCAGCTCAGATAAACCACCAATATTTTCCATCCTAGAGGACCCCAGAGCGCCTTCCAAGCTCATAGAGGCAGGAACCATCTCATCTGCCACTGCAACATCACCTCTGGGTGGGTACTCAGCTGAGCACCACACCGTAGTTCATGATGGAGTGAAGATCATCATCAAGCAGAAACCGCGTGAGAGTTTAGGAAGTCACAATCCTTTGGTGGGAACTGGACCACTGTCCTGGAAAATGGAAAATTGTTTAATTTTGATTCAAACGATTCAAAATGGCATTATGTGGGCTAAGCACCTGAACATCAGGCACATACGATGATGTACTTAGAAGTGACCCGCTGTAAAAAGGATGGAAATCGAGCTCGCATATCCTGGTGCTCTCCAGCTTCTGGTTCAAAAGGTTACAGAAAACAGCGGTGGGGTAGAAGATTAAAATATCTGAACCTGCCTGGGGATTACAAATGTATTTCTTATCATCGACAGGACTGAGGGATCAGGATTTCCTGTTCCTGGTTCAGCTGCTATCTCCACAGAGTAAATCGCTTCTCTTCTCCCCAGCTCCCATCCAGCAGGCACAGAGATATTCAACCGCTATTAAGAACAGTCCGGAAGAAAGCAAAGCATTGCCATTCAACACTGCTTTAGAAAGCAGGTCTTAGACTATCACCAGCTTTGCCAGAATACTGATAAAAGCGCCATTTTCGTCCTCTCTCCTTTGCCCCTTCATTTTTCCCATCCACCTGCTGTGCCCCCGGCCGCTGTCACCTCACTGCAGACAGTCATGGCCTGTTGTCACAGTGTCGGTCACTGGCTGCTCAATCCAAACTCAGGCTTTTAACATGCTACTGAAATACCAACAAACAAGAAGTACTAAAATCCTTCAAGGACGGGGCCCTGAGCAAGCGATCCGCACGTTTCCGGAACTGAATGTTTATTTCTCCTCCTGGCAGCATCTGGAAACTTGCAGACTATTTACCTGCATCTTGGAAACAGCTATTTAATCCCCAAAACGCATCAGCAATTCACCTTGACTCAAAAGAATGGTTTTATAGGCTCTGAGGAAACAATGAACAAAATCATCATCTTTTTCTTATTTTTCTTTTGGCAAATGTCTCATAAAGCTTTTCTGAAAGGAGCTAACTTAATCTTTCCCCACATTGTATTCTATATACAGCTGCCATTCCAGAAACAAAACAAAACAAAACTTGGTGCGCAAATGCAAACAAATCAGGGTTTGGCCTCATCTACCTAAACCGAAAGCCAACTTCCTCTCCTACTGGCTCAGCAACCGAGACCCAAAGCCAGTAAGTTCCTGGCGTTTCTGAGAGACTGACTTTTGGATGAGTTTGTGCAAGTTTGTCTTCAGTGCCTTCGGACTGCATGATATTTCACGGGAAAAAACACCCTTAGAAGGAACACAAATGGTGATACAACTACTAATTTAGACAACTACTACCAAGCCATTTCCCTGTAGAAGTGACCTCTCTCCAACCACACAGTCATGTTTTTGCCAGTTGGAGACTCACCCTCATCTTGGTTTAAACAGAACTAATTAATTTGGTTTTCCTGTGGAGGGCAGGGAGAATAATCAACAAATCAATAAACAAGAAAGGCAAGTTACAATGAGCTGAACATGATTTACAGGTGAAGTGAATTGCCAGGGGATACCGGCAAAAAATTCATCGCTGATTCATCAAACAAGTCATTGAGATGTCTTAAGAACGAGCTATCAAGAGAAGCTGCTCTTCCTCTACACCTCTTATTATTAGTTACTGCTGGAAGTGACCTTTTCTGCAAATCTCTAGACCATTTTGAAGTGCTGGAGACTTTAGGAAGCGAAAATTAGTTCTTAAAAGGAACTAAACTGCTTCAAAAACATTTTATTAAAGGTTGCATCTTGCTTCCCTCTCACCCTTGGGTATTTAGGATGAACTACCCACTGCAAGAGAGCAGCCACTGTGCAGTTCTAGCTGAGAGCTCAGAAATCGAGGGACAGAGAAGTTCTGAAACCAAGGGACAGAGAAGCTGCCCGATGCCACCGGAGCAAGCCAGCAGCAAAACCCAAGGAGAACCAAGGAGCCCCGTCCCTCAGCGCTGCCTGCAGCCTCGGGAGGAGCTTCGGCAGGGAGCTGGCAGCGCTGCAGGCAGCACGGAGAGCTTGCCTGACTCCAGAATCTGCTCAGCCTGGCAGGAGAGTGGGAGGTGCAGTTGCTGGCAGCAGAGCGGCAGAGCCGGTGGAGATCATAAACGGGAGAGTGTTGTAAAACACGGAGGTGAGCACAGGCTGCCACTCACCTTCACAGCTCCCTCACAGAAAAGCACACCTCGCGAGACTCTCAAATCTTTGAAACGCGGCCAGCCCTTTGCTGGATGGATCCAGGAACCTCATCCGTATGCATGTTTGTTCTCACACGCAAACACGGCAAGGTTTTAACCACACACATTTCGCACAAGTCCCGCAGGCCCAAACTCACAGGTTACTCGGGAAACGTGGTCTTAAATGGGATTGTAAAACCAGAGGAAAGAGATTACAGATAAAGGCAGAGACTGCAAAGAACCACAGAGCAATTTGGGTTGGAAGGGGGCTTTGAGGAGCCCAATACAGGGGTTCCCCAAAACACCCAAACATCAGAGGATCTTTTTCTTGAAACAGGTCACACTTAAAAGATTGCACTGATCTTCCAAAACTGATTAGTCATATGAAGATACGGGCTCGGCTCTCTTCATATCACTCCCAAGTGGAAAGTTCTCATCAAAGCTATAATATATTCAGTTCCAGAAGAACAATTAGGTGGCATTAGACAGGCAGTTGTAACTCTCAGAATTAAATGGCCTTGCTATTTATCAGTATGTGCTGCACCTTTAAAACTTTCCAAAAGTGCTGGTCTTTTTTTTTTTTGCGCATGCTGGAATATTCAAGAGCATTTCATATCTATTCTCATATCAAGAAAAGAGCAATTAGATCAATAATGAAACAGAAGTGCTCCCTTTTACTTTCTGTGGTTTGCAAAGAGGTTCATGTTTCTGTGTGAGCACAGCTCTTGTTTTAGTGATGTGAAAGTGTGTGGTTTGTGCGATACCCAGTTTCTTCTAATATTTGAGTTTCTGTTGTTATCTACCTACAATTTACAGTAAAGCATCTTTTATTCTCACACCTCTTAATCTCAAAATTAGACCCATTTTCCCAACAACAAGATTTTATTACCCCGTGTAGACTTTCTACAAGTACTGGAAAGCTTGCCAACGACACACTCCTCACCAATACAGCATGAAATCACAGAAAATGGCACTAGTGTTACCCAGTCTACCTATGCACGTGCCTGTGTACACACACGAAGCAGCAAACACAAGCTTTTATTTGGAGAAAAAGACCAATTTTATGTTTGGAAAAGCAAGTAGAATTTGGTTGCTATCCATGACAAGGGTCCCAAGGCACTACACGCAGTGGGTACATATTACTGTGCAACATCTGAACCTGTTTACACATCACTATTGTCTTTACTATTTTCAGAAGTATCCTAAATATTTAGAACTGTTTTGGGGATAGGTTTTTTCTGTTTCCCTCTGCTACAGAGCATGAATCTAATTCTAGCAAAAATGTCTTAAGAACCCTCCAAACGGGAAGGATATTGCAGCTACTGGGGATGGGCAAACTGCTGGCTCCAGCATCAAACCAAGCCATGCCATTTATAGCATTTTGGCCCTCTCCACAACAGACAAGAGCACTGATATTTCAGCCAGAAACGTTCATTTTCCAGGTAGCTGCTTCTGGCCACGTGCTCAGCTCCAGAATCCTTGACGGTGCTGTCCCTGTGGCTCTCGGAGAAATGCACCTTTGTCAAGCATACTGCAGGTTCCAAAGAGAGAGCTCACCTCCTGCTACATCCCACACATCAATCCCAACACTAAAAATCTCAAAACAACCAGAATACTAACTATTTCTGAAGAAGAAAAGTAAATCACCAAGAGCACGGCTTCCAACCCTGCGACAGTCACCTGAGCAGCTCTGGAGTCGGAACCTACAGAGCGCGCTAAGGATTCCCCATTTCTCAGTGATTTCCCTGAGAAATTCTGCACCTCTCTGGACCAGCACAGTCACTTGCACCCAAATATTAACAGCCATAAAATCGTCATGCCCTCTCCGGCATTAATTTAACACCGATGGCATAACACTGCATTACCTAGTCATCCAGCTGCTTCGACTAAGATTAATTCAGGCAAGCCAGGACACAACTGTTCAAACTCCTTGATGCATCTTGTACCCATCCAGGGAGGACTTGGCTTTCAGCCAGCCTGCATAAATCCTACTGGGATTAGCCAATCTTTGAGAGGCTCCTTTATGGGATAAGTAAGGAGGTCAAGTGCTGCCATCTAAAAAAGGCCATGACGGGTGTATATAATCCCCCTCAAGACACATCCCTCCCCTCATTACAGCCAGCAACAGGGATGACGAAGGGCACAGAGCAAAAGCCATTATAACCAAGGCCATGGAAACGAAAGTGGCAAATGTATCATTTACCCTTGTCATCTTAACATGAAGTGAATTTATCTGATTTTATCATCAAACGTGCCAAAAAGGACACGTTTGGAAGAGATGCACAGATAGACCTGTGAGAATATTGCTTACTTGGTTCTAGCTGGAGCAGAACTGCTGAAACCTTCCAGTTTCGTTCCTTTGCATTCTCTGCAGATAGCCCTGATGCTGCTGGGAAATGGCAGTAGCGAAATCTGGACTAATGCGAGGCACTTCTCAACTGTTTGGGTAATGCTCAACAAAACCAACGTACAAGACACTCTGCTATAAAAGCACCTCACTTAGGTGTTGCCACTGTGGGCAGCTGTAGGTCAGAAAGCACTGTTTGACCATACATTTAAATCCAGGGTGGGTGCTAAACCAAATATATTCTTCTAAATCAATGTCACAATAGATCACGGTGACCATGGAGATCAAGTGTGCCAAATTTCAACGGCACTTGGTTTTCCCACTGCTATCTCCATGCAGGAGACTTAACCGTCCCCTGTGTCCAAGCCCCTCCAGTCCCAGGTATTCCTCAATGTGTGATGACATTGTGGGATCTTTCTTTGGAATACAGGCAAAGACAGACTCGATACAACAAACAGACCACGGAAACAGCTCTGTTTATTTTAACATGAACTCCTTACATACCTTAGGAGAGCCATCAGCTGGCCTATCCCTCACCAAAACACCAGAACGAGCTCATGCTGCTGCTGTAGCTCAACCCAACGCAGGGAATGGCTCCAAATACCTCTCTGGAAACTAGCGTGATAATAAAACTTCTGCTGAAGTCGTATGGCTCTCAGGCAGCTCAAGATGGGCTATCAGGAAGTGGGACCCATCTCAAACCAACCACAAGCTCCTCACCAGCAGAGATTCCCATCACGAACACAGCACCAGCTGTTGCCCTCATCTGGGTGCTTGGCCATTAGAAAACACTGGAAAAGCCTCTTCCATTTTTCTCGTCCCTCAGAAAAGTTCATTAACCACCCTCACTGGATGCCAACTGCCTACCAATAACTCAAGCAGGACTTGGACCACTGCAGATAAGATGAAAAGTTTTGTCCCCATCCTCCCGACCAGCCCGCGCACCCTCTCCCCCATCCCAACGTTAACAAAGTGTGCCATCGGCTCCGAGTGACCTTGGCACAAACAATAATTCTTGCCTCTCTAAGCAAGAATGTGGGAAACCAGCTTTTACTGGACAGATATGTCTGGCTGAGATTTGTGATCAGATGCAATGCACGGTACAGTGTGTGACCTGGAGAAATATTACCGTCAGCTAACAACAGCACAAATTTCTTTCTTCCCTGTCCTTCATTAGCCTCAGAAGCTGGCCTTGCCAGCAGCAGTAATGCAAGCTGAGACAACAAAGCACATTAATGATGGGCCCCGTCATGTTCTGTATTAATTACTGTAGCTGGTAGTAAACTGTTGGTTATAAATTATATTTTGATAAACTGCCCTTTCTGTGACAAGCCAGCTCTAATGTTTAATGTTGCACTTAATCCTCAGATAATACCCCAGGAGTCCTCACTGTGCCCAGCAACAAATCAAAGCAACCTTCAAAAGGCTGGCACAGGCCCCCTTTTCCTACGCACCCCGACCTGAAACTATCCCATTGCACCAACTCCGTTACAGGTCAGGTCCAAAAGCTGAGTTGCCAAAACCAGCAGCACATTCAGTTGCCAAGGGTCCGACAGAGGTGCCCCAGCCCTTCTCTGGGCGAGGGAGCAAGGCAAAAGCCAGCACAGAGCACGTTTCTATACATGAGCACGCACAGATACACGTATAACTGTTTTCCAGAAATGCTGCAGTATTACAACGTTTTGCTAAAATAGCAGGGTAATAATCCCCAGAATATTTAACATTCATAAGGGAGGAGGATATATTCTACCTGGGACCGAAATGGTCAACTAAAATCTTTATCTGAAAACATCATATTCTTGATTCTTTTTAATTCAGTGACATTTAGCTAGCAGAACAGCTGTTAGCAAAGGTCTAGGAGAGGTGGAATCCCATTTTCTATATAAAGAAAAATGTTTTGGAGGAAACTGCAATTTGACAAAAATACCCATTTAGCAAAGTACATTTTAAAGAGTGGAAAATATGTTTTGGTTTTTCTAAGGCAGCAAAAGATCCACTGTGGCTCATGAAAAGAATCCCAAGTCCTAGGAATAAAGGTAAAAAATTATTTTGCAACACACCCCCAGGAAAATAAGGAGAAGGGACATGCCCTTTCAGAAGCAGCACAGGGAGAGACCCTCCTCCATCTCAGCCAGATGTGCCCATCACCTCCCACCAGCATCAAAACATGTGAAAAAATTAGCCATGGTCTTCTCAAAGAGCGGGTCCAGCTCTCATCGGTGACAACCAGGAGTTTGCAGCTGGCTTCAGGCAGAGCTGTGCCAAGTCTGGCACAGTTAACACTCCCCTTTATTTCACTCTGAAGGCACAACTCACCACGCCGAGCAACAAGACATTACATGTGGGATTTACAGCAGTAAAAACCCAAAAGCTCAGGGAGAGGATCAGCAGCAGCAACTGAGAATCCTGTCCTCTCCTCCGCGGAAGGATGTGAAGCCCTGCGGCCTCACTGCACGCTGCAAATGAGAACTGCTTGCAGGGAGATTTACAATTGCTTGCAGACCAGGGTTCAGTCTTGTTCTTCCACCACTGGTGGCAGATGGTGCGTGCTATTATTAAATCTTGATTTCCAGCTTATAATAGTAATTGTATGAAAACTTCAGCCCTTGGACAACAGCTCACTATCTTTATTTTGGGAAAAAGCATAAAGAGTCTTGCAGTTAAGTAACTTTCCTATTTTAACAACTTAAAAAAAAAATATTGTAACATAGTTCTCCTAATTGGAAACACACAGAAAATAGGATATGGCCGTATTAGTTAAAGGTCAATGCACATTTACCCACCTCTTTCGAAACTGACAGTATTCTCGTGACAGCCATAAAAGCTGCTTTGAATTTTAGTTCCCTAGAAAGTAAATATAAGGAATCCCAAAGCCATAACCACAAGTGCCACAACTCTTAACACTGATGTCATATTCAGCTTAATGTGTGCTGCAGGATGGTAAAGCTTCAAAATCATCTCATCTATGGTATACGGGAAGAAAACAGCAATTATCCCCCAGCCCATCGGCCCAGGCATGTACCACAATGCCTTCCTTTGATGCAGCGTTAACAGCGGGATGTGTTTTATTCCCAAGCACTTAGTATGGGGCACTGTGGGGCTGGTGCGACCACTTATGGGGTCTGTTACAGCCAAGTATCTGATGCTACCATACATTTCACTTCGGTTTGCAACTGCTCCTTTCAATTCCAACTACCAATGTTTTTGTTTTTTTTTTCTAGGAACCAGTTTACATCCACTTGTGCCAATTTGGTTTTGCATCAATTAGCCAGGGCAAAGGGGGTTACCTTTCAGACCCTCTTCTGGTACATTACACATAAGGGGACAGTATAATTAATAGATGTCAGGCACAGTCCCCTCTGATGCATTGATTTCTTACTACTTAGGAAACACTTTGGGAGAACACGATCACCCGGGCAGTCAGGGGTCCTCATAAAATCCATAGGCCTGGATTTACAGAAACTGCTAATCATTTTGGATGCTGAGAAGGGGGAAGGCGGAGTCTGATTTTGTAAAGCAGAAGAAATCTCTCATTAACTGTAACGCCTTAAAATGCTTCAAAGGGAGCTTGTAGAGCTGGACAAGCAAAAGACTTCCAGAGAAAGAGGCAACTGGGAAAAACCCTTTGGGTCCCAAGCTGCACTGAGGGAGGTGTGAACACTCCCTGAGCTCGGAGAACCCTCATCTCTGAAGCGTCCAGACCAGGGGTCGCTGCAGCTGGAACAGTTTGCTCCCAAGCACCCCCACTGTCACCTCGTACCACAGTCATCACCTTTCCACTGCAGACAATTTGGATTTCACCAAGCCATCTACACATAGAGTCGAATATCTAGGAAAGACAACATTTTATGACTATACACCTCGGTTATTTCCTTTTAAGGTTTAATTTTTCCATCTCTTGCATAAAGTTCTAAAAAATAAAGCTCAAGATACTCGATTATTTTCATCATCCCCTGGTACCATCCAGGAGCGTGCAGCTAACAAACCACGCAAGACCAATATTTGTGCAAAGCGAGTTAAAATATCCTCATTCTGCAAATACTAAACCTCCCAACACACACCACACAAATAAAAAGCACAGAAAGACAGTCAGCAAGCACGTCAAGCAATCTTGCTGAATGTTATGCTTAGCTCTGCACAAGCGATAAAGCATTTTTCACTGGGCACAAAGGTTTAAACCCCAAATTGGCCACCCAGAACTGCTCACTCCTATCCACCCCACAAGGCACGGGAGATAATCCCAGCTTTAAAGAAAAATCCCCTTTCTTTGATTTGCCAAGTCTCTCTGGAGAGATAATGGCGCTTTGGCTGGGCAGCTTCTTTTAATACGAGATGATAGAGGGAAGAAAAGTTCTCCAAGAAAAGAGATGTCAATGACATGCAGCCAGCATGATAAAAACCTATTTCAAACCAATACAATTAGCAAATGGTTACAGCTCTCTCTTTAGAATTAAGAAGTCCAAAAACACTCCTCTTCAGCGTTTACCTTAAAAATACTGCCCTATATAGGCATCTAGACTATCCAGTGAGCTGGTCTATGACACAGAGAGATGTACGGTCGAGCAGTGAAGGAAGTAAAGGCTGGTCTGAAACAATACGATATGCACGTGGCCCCACACCACCACCCAACAAGGTATACATCTACCAACAGCTCAGCTTCTGCAGCCTGCAACTGCTGAATGCCTTTTCCACTAGAAACCTTTCTGCCATGATAATCTACTACAGAAGGAAAATCACTAGAGGAGGACACCCAATAGCTTCCAGCCAGAACACAACACGCCTTCAGCAAGACCTTTGATTTTCACAGGCACACACTGAAGTTGTTCTTCCCAAGAAAGAACAGCCCGTCTGTTGCATAACTAACCTTAGGCTGCGTTAGATAAGTCGTGCCTTCTCACAGATCAACTGACCTTAAATAATGTCCCCAGTGTATTCAGAGCCAATAGGTTTCTTTTTTAGAGCTCAACTGACAGGTCTTCTCCTTCCAGCTATTTCTTCAGAAAGGCACACAAAGAAGGTTTCAAGAGAGATCTCATACTTAGTGTTCCAAGAGCAGCTTTCCTGGCCAAGAACGATGCACAGGATCTCAGCTCCAGAGCTGCATATCCCTCTGAAGGCTTCCTCAGCAGTTCACTGCAGCCGAGCAAGTGAGAGCCTTTGCAGGACTGAATGGGGACTGAAGTGGGTAACTGGAAAACCCAGTATACCTCAGGAAAGTTTGCTGCAGTCTGCCACTGAGTCAAGGCAGAAGGAAAACAGGCAGCCATGCCGATGAAGCACTGCTTTGTATTCTCGATAACGCAAAACAAAGGCCTGGTGATGAGGAGCTCTCATGTGTCATGCAAGGGTCAGCAGCAAAGGCAAATTCCACCATGGCATTTCCGTTCTGTTGCCCAACCCATTACTAAGAGCGGATACAGCAGGACTTTTCATTGCTTATCCAAAAATGCCATTCAACGTGGCTGTGCAGCATCACCCCACTGCCGCACTGCACTCCAGAGGTGGGATATCAGTCCCCACGCAGAGCTGAAGCTGCAGGACACCCTGCAATGAGCAGATGAGCTCTTACACCATTTCTCTAGCCCCCATCCTGGCTGTGACGATGATGTTGGAGCTCTGCTGCAGCCTGAGAGGTGGAAATGCTCAGGAAGAGGCAGTGTGAGAGTAAGCAAGTCTCCACACCACCCCTGGCAGGTCATTTCATTGCCCGTGTCTGTGCTGCTGTGAGCGATGTTTCAGAAGTGAAGTGCTCTGCAGAGCAAGGCTGTAACCCTTTGGAAACACAAGTACCAAAGTAACTGCCCCGTAAACCTGCGGCAAAGGCAGAGATGCTAAAAGCCTGGCTATTTTCTGACACCAGCTTGGCTGTCACACAGCCTCCACTTGAGCACCAATCTCCCTACTTAAAAATCAGGGCTTCCCTTCTTGCTGCGTGCTTCTCCATTCATTCAGCTGCTGCTTGATGAGAGTTTTGATACAAGGGCAGAGATAATGCACACATCCAGTGATTCCCTGAGCTCTCCTGACGGAGCACAGCAGGGCAGGAGCCCTGCCTCACCTCTTGCAATTGGTCAAACCGGGTTTCGTTGATAAGACTCTGCCCTACAAAAGATTCACATTGTTTTCTGTATAAGCCATCATTGCCTCTCGCTATAACTGCGCCAGACTTGCAAGGGTCGTTCACGCCAGAGGAGCTCCATGGCCACTAAGGAGCTTTCTAGTAAAACCAAGCTCTGAACGCAAAGCAAAGGGCTTGCAGAGCCGAGTTACTGGAATCCATCCCTCCGGCATTAGTCAGCATATATGAATACATCCTCTTGCTTCATTAAATTTTAATTGGAGTACATGTGAATAGGTTTTGCTGGTTACTTAATCAAAGGGAGTCTGTGTACAAGGTGTCCACATGAAAAGCTAGAAAGCAACATCCTTTCTAGCTTTTCTTTCAGATTTTTTTAAGATCCATTGTCAGTTTCTTCAGGTCAGTTGACATTTTGAGGCCGCTGCAAAGAACCATGGAAAAACAGCCACAAAGCGCAAATAAAGCACGTTAGAGGGAAACCGGACACAGATCATTAACCCTGAGTTCCTCGTTATTATCCAGACAAAAATTACATGCAAAACCCCAAAGCAGCTGCTGCATTAGCTGGCTGATTGGTAGTGCTAAACACAACGACCGCCTTGCTGCTGTGTGTCATGCATGTTTGGGCTGGAGTTTCATTATTTTAAGTGTCCTCAGGTACTCTGAAACCACAGCAGATTTGAACCTATAAAAAAATCCTACTTGTAAACTTCGAGATTTCCTCAGTAATCACCTTCTCTTGTACTGCAACACAGATGCTTACTTGGTCACATACACTTTCCCCAAGCTTAGAGAAACTTTGCACATACTTTCTTGTCTGCCTAGAACAGGACGACCATCTCCAGAACTCCTTTCTTGCTAAAACCACCAGCTGTACGACCGGATTCTCAACTTGCATAAAATCCACATAGTTAGTACAGCTTGAACTGACTTACAGCAGTTTGCACCGCTGAAAATCTACCAGTAAAGCAACTCCGGCCTGCAAGAGGCACGGCTGGGGACGGGAGCCGGGTGCCTGACTGCGTGAGAAACAAAAAGCAGCTATGTTGTTCTGCACAGCACTGTTTGTTAAATGAACCAACAATTACAAAAAAAAAAAAAAAAGAAAGAAAGAAATTGCAGCAATTTAAAACCACAACAAAGAATTTACTGGACTGCTCCTGCACACTTGCTCAGAAATATATATATTCTGTGCAGTGATAGGTTCTGGCAGCCTGGGACTGTGACACACTTTCTATGGCAATGTCCTAATATTAGAAAAATTTGGTCATAAGCTAAAAATGTTACAGAAATAGCATAGGATCATAAGTTACCAGCTGAGTCAGAACTCGATCTGCTACTTGACTTTTATACTATTTCACTCTTTTTTAAAAAAACAAGCACATCACACAGCGGGGTTTTTTTAGACGGTTTGCTTCTGCCATCACTTACAAAGAACGAACCTTTGCAGGGGGGAAGTAATTCAAAATGGCAAAAAAATTGATCTGCAAGGAAGGAAAGGACAGAGTTTCACTCATACGCCACAGCCGTGTGTGTAGCAAGCCCTTCCCAAGAAACACAGCCCCTCTGCGAGCTGTGGTGGGCAGGAGGCTGCCTCTTGCTCACGCACACACAAGGAGTCCTCCACCACAAGTCCAGGGATGGTGATGAAATTGTGCCTGGTAGTACAGTGGCATAAATCCCAGGAATCTTAGATGCGCAATACAGTCTTCAGCAGAAAAGCATTTTATTTGCATTCTGTACTTGGAAATCACTAGTAAATAATTAACAAACAGCATAAGCATGTAACAGACCTGAGTCGCAGGTGTTAGCAAAGGAAAACTGCTATAAATGGATATGTCACAGTAATAAGCTGCCTGTTCACCTGTTGGGTGCCTCAGAAATTAATTAAACAATTTAGTTTTCATAAATTAACCCCTGACACCCAGAACCTTACTAGAAAGCACACTCATATTCCTTCTCTGTAACTCTTTCTCCTTTCACAGCTTGGGAAGTCTTTAAAATTAAGAAACTGTGGATGGCGGCGCTAGGCTCCTCTTGCTGGGGAGCGCCCTGGGGCCAGGCACGGACCCGTTCATCCATCCAGTGGAGGGAAGGGGAGATGGGAGCGAGGAGGCTGCCCCAGCATCCTGCTGGGAGCTGCCAGACTCGCTGGCTGCAGCAGCAGGAAGGGGTTTCCCAAGTACAAACACACGAACACAGCAGAGAAGGAGACCCCCTCGTTCCACAGCTCCTCTTCGATCTCTCCCTCCTTCCTGCTGCTCCTCGTGTCCTACATGCTCCTTCTGCAAACACAGCCTGGGAGATTATTATTTTTCTTTTACCCTATGTCTAGCAGGAAGGCAGAGGAGCAGAAATCCTCCTGCCAGGCAGGCGTCACACTGCAGAGAACCCAGCTCTGCCATGGGAGCGCTCTGCTCTCCGTAAAGCACCAGAGACATTCAGCATCACAACAGTTCAGCCGCAAACAAGCAGCTGCTCGAAGGGAAACAGGCAGAAGCCTGCCAAAATGCCGAGGAAAGAGGAAAGGATGATTCCTCGGAGAAAAGCAGACAACTAAAAAGTTATTTAATCCAAAGCAGTGCACTGAGGAAAGCAAATTGCCAGTGTCTTGCAATTGTTTGCTGTGTGTCCCTCAGAAAACACGCTCATCCCGGCTCGTCGGCACCTCTGTCTGGAAACAAAACCCAAAAAGGCCCTTTTCTGACAACAACTTCAAATGTGTAAGCTCATTTCACCATGTTTGTTTTGGTTTTGAATACAGTAATGTACAAGCAATGAATTCTTTTTTTTTTTTTTTTCAAAGTACAGCTCCCATAAGCTTAAAAGTAAATGGGAGTGCTTTGCTTCCTGGGGTATGTAACTGGAACATTTTTCTAGCACCTAATAAAACATTGTTTGGTTGATACTAACCATTAAAATATGTGTTTCAAGTCATGTAATGTTCCCTGTGAAAATTGCCTTTTTGCTCCATGAAAAAAAAGGGCACTGAAAGGAATCCTGCAGCCATAAGGATCTCACTTATTTCATGGAAGTATCATTTTAAAAGCCTCACAACATGATCAAAGCACTGTCGAGAACAGATGTTCCATGCTTTACAAATTCCAGCATAAGTATTTTTATGACATTTATCACCGCTAAATTCTTTCAGCCAATTTTTTTCCCTGCAAGAAGCACGGAGACACTTTCCTCCTCGAGGAAAACGTTCATGCGTGGCCTCGGCTCCAGCCGCTGACCCCCTCCTCCCATGGTTCCTCCCCATCCATCGTGAATGAGAGCCGTGCGGTCTCCCCAGTGGCTACGGTGGCAGCCAGCTTCGAGCAGCGCTGGTCCTGCAGAGCTGGGCATGGTCTTCCCCGCTTCACAAGGCGAACTCAGTGTGGGATATGGCACTGCAGTGCAGACTGACTCTTGGCTGACTCTTTGTACAGACCTTCCCCCAGAAACCTCATTGCTCCACTCTCTGGACACCAGACCACCAGCCTCCAACGCCCCCCGTCAGATTTCCTCTTCTTGACCGAGGTGCACAGCACCACCACCATCCATTGGGATCACACCAGGCCACCGCTGCCATGACAAGCCCTGCGCAGCCTCACCTGCTTTCAGCCAGGGGCTGCACAGAGACCTGCAAGGTCCGTCCTACCTGAACGGCTGGAGGACTACAGAACTCAGGTAGGAGCCACGTGGAAATGCCTTCAATCACATCAACATCCCAAGAAAGCAGCTTCCCTGGCCCCCCAGCTCCTCCCCTATGGATGTGGGAAGCCTCTGCCTGTGCACAGCACCTAGAAGGGTGCTTCCCTGGCCACAGCACCGCTACCTAGCAAACAAGGGTAGCTGCAAGCAGGAGATGCTCAGGTAGCAACTGGATGCTACTAAAGCCAGATGAGCAGAGCCAGAAGGAGAGACAGTGGGGACCTGCAGGACTGCGCAGGTACCTGCTTGTTCTTGGGGGAGCAGCAACGAGTCCCCATTCCTGGAGGTGACCACCAAGGCAGGGAGTGCATATTTCAACTGCAACCCAAATCACAGCCAAGTTTCCACTGAGGACAAAGTTCCCGGGAAGTACAGCTCTCCACAGTTGGTTTCTGTGCATTCGATCTTCCCAGGAACATCACCAAGCTCTGGGTGACATAAAGTCTAAACACCGTGCATTACTCGGCAGTTTCGTGAGAGTGAGCTGTGTCCAATGCAGTACTCACAGCTACTCGAGAATCTGAAACAGACAGTTTATCTCTGAAGAATAACACGGGGTTTTGTACGCCCAAAAAATGGGATCTGAAACAATGAGCTCCTTTCAAATTTCACATATTCGCAGAAGAGGGTGTTTGTGCAGAGGACCCCACAAGCACATCACTTCTCTAATATGTGCCCAGTTTAGTTTCACCTGTTTCCATGCGCTCCCTTCCCAATTCCTACAACCTGCTTGCACATCCTGTTTCACTATGAACACGAGCTTCTGCCTCAGGGCAGCACTGCCTTCACTTCTCCTCGTGGGGTGAGCTTAGATAACAGTCAAACTGGGAGGGAGAAAAACCCAAACAAGTTTAAATGAATTCTTTTGTGAGCCCAACCAAGCCATTGCCTGATCAAGCCATTGCCAGGGCCGTGACAGCTCCTCACCGTGGGTGCTGGGCACTGTCAAAATGGCAAACAGTGACAGGTCCATCATTAGTCACCATCAAGAAGATGCTAGAGCAACCTCTGAAAAAACAGCACAATGCAGAGGAGGTTTCCCAGAACAAGGGGGGTCGAAGAAAACAAGAGAAGAGACTTTGTAGTCTCCTCACATTGTAGTGATGGGAAGGAAAACAGGGATGCTGGAGGTGAGTAGAGACCTGAGGAACAAGGACAACCAAAGTCGACAATCTGAAGAAGTCAAGCAGAAGCTGAAAGGTGTGGAGGAGCCAACTCCAGCAAAGAAGGGTCAAAAACACCCTCCACCAACAAGGAAATCAAACAGAAAGGGGGACGCTTTTCACTTGAATAAACACGACGCGTTGCATGCCCCTGTCAGTTGTCACCTTAGAGGACTACAAAAGATGCAGGTCTGCATTTACCTACAAGCAATCACAATAATGGTCTTCCTCTTGCCAAATGCTTGTGCTTTCTTGATAGGCGTCTTCCTTTGAGGACTTCTAGTACTGTTTAAAATTCACCTTTTTATTAACAAGATACAACTTTGCATTTTAAATGCATGCAGAAAATTTGCCCCCAAAATGCCTTTTGTTGAAAATTAAAATACAGACGTGAAATCCTGCCATGCTGGCAACAGGGATTTTCCGTGTCTATGTGCACAAACACATGTATGGGCACAAGCGGGTGCACACAAACATATGCACACTCACACCTCTGCTACAGATTTTCTGGAAAAGGACTGTTCCCCTTTGTGTCCTCAAAGGGAGAACAGAAACACGGGGACACAGCCACAGTGCCACACTGCGCTCCTCTGCTCCAACCTCAAAGACAACCCGCACCGACAGCAAAGTCCCATCTTCCCACAGGTCCTGTCGGGTCTCTCCGCTCGTCTGCAGGGGCTGGCAGGGCGCAGGGCTGGAGGCACCCCTGTCCTTGCACTGCTCTGGTGACAGTGCCATCGGCCACAGAGGAGGAGGATGGTGCCTTCAGAGCCTGGGACATGGTAAGGGGATTTTAAAACGGCGCTCAAGAACACATCAGGACTCACTGATACTGTTCTGCTGAGTTACCAGCATCGCAACCCTGCTCCAGACCTGGGCTCGTTTCCTTACCTTGTCTTCCCATCCCAAGTGAATTTGATGAGCAATTTTAAGAAACAGAGAAAAAGGTTGTGGCCAATTTTCAGGCCTTTTGATTTTGCCATTAAAAAAAAGAAAAAAAGATAATCCTACAACGTTTCCCTCTTGTTTTTCTAAATAAAAATAACGTATAGCCCTAACGTGATAATAAATATGCTCAAAAGCTGTCCTTAAGTAAAAGCTTTTGATAACAAATTGCCTGTGCTAACTGCTATTTTACTGTTGAATTTTTTATTGTTGCTTAAGCACTGCAATTATGCTAATAAGCCTGAGAGGATGGTACACTAAAGCATTGAATGTGACAGATATAATACTCAATAAAATGTTAATCTTACCTGAAAATTGGAATCAAACAGCCTTATTAGTATTTATGGATATGGCATCTCCAACATGTTTCTTAAGAGGAATATATATATGCAAAAGATATTTCCAAATATACCCTGCTATTTCTCATGCCTCCATACGATGTAATTCAAGGTGGCTATTCCCCCTGCTGCTAACTGCCAGTCCCTTTTGGAATAAGGAAAAAAAGCGTCAGTGTCTGGGCCGTGAAAAACTCCTGCATATTGTAGGGTCTGTTTTTCCCCTTGGCAGCTCCCCAGCTCACGTCAGGGACACTGGGATTGGGGGGGTGCAGCAGCACACAGCAAGGGCACTGCTCTGCCACGCTCAGCCATCTATTTTTCCCCCCAGTATCTCTAACTTTATGTGCAAGACAGGTAAATCCAAAGGGTTAAGTTATTTACAGGCCTTGGAGAAACAGCTTTTGGGTTTTAAGATGGGACTAAACACTTGATTATTTTGTTTTTCAGTTTCTCAGTCGATGATGAGGAGGAGCCAGTCCCATCTGTTTCGCTGGAAGTTCCGGCGCTGCAGCGCGGGACGCAGAGCTGCTGGGCTGCGGCAGGGGATCTGTCGCTGAGGTGCCACATCACTTCCCACAAGTCGCATTGCATTCTGCACCGTTATTTCACCACCCAGTCCAAGTCTGATTTCTCAACTGATGGCACATTTTTTTCAGGAAACAAGCTGCCTTTCACTACATGTAGCTTTTTTTTTTTTTTGTGGCCAAACCTGCGGGTCTCAGACCCAGCCTTGGGGCTCCACCACCATGCACCTTCCCGTGGGTAAAGCAAGAGGTCTTCAACACCTTCTTGTCTATGAAAGGAGGAAAAAATTACTTCAGAAGAGCCACATGCTTCTGAAAAACAATATTTACATCCATGACCAGGATCTAGAGAGAGACTATTTCTACACAATGGACTGGTGTGGTTTTCAAACACTGGAGGTTAATGCTTAAATAGCAGTTGCTGGCTTCCAGCTTCACTCCTCATGCTGCTCTCCCTCACAGAAGTCAATTCTGCTGACGGAACCCCAGAAACATCAATAGCCAGCATTATACTTTCTGACAGACAAGCAAGATTCTTGCCACTAAATGCTGCGAGCCTCCTTGGTGGCAAGCGTTGGGTGGGAGATGTCTAGGAACTGTTTTGATGTATAGTCGCAGCGGGGAAAACCCAGCCAGCTGCCCACCAACATCTGGGATTCCCAAAGCGCTCAGAGATCACAATGAGAAACCCACAGGGCGCTGCTCACAGCACACCGGGATGGGAAGGGATGGGACTTCCTCAGGCACCGCTCTCAGCGCTCGCTGGCTCGTACTCCAGCTGCAAGGAGGGAGCACAAGGATGGAAACGGGGCTCTTTGCAGGACACAGAGCTCAGAGCAGCTCCACAAAATCTTGTCTGCAGGCGTAAGCAAGGACCACAGCATTAGGGGGAAAAAAAAAGAATTTTCAGTTGCAAAATCAAAGAAAACTACTAATTCGCTAAGCGTGCACCTCAGAGAGCTGGGAGATGCACCTGGGGCTCCTCTGCCCCAAGTTAACCCCAGCACGGGGTGCCAGACACCAAACCTTCAGGCGCAGCCAGCAAGTTAACCAGGCACACGGCTGTGATGTGCTGCGGGACCATAAGGCAACCCCTCTCATCAAGGTGGCAGGACTCGTCTCTCCCATGTTAAGTGAGTCTTGTCATTATTTTCCTCCCTGTAGGGAGATCTAAATTGAACTTTGGCATATTGGTTTCTTTTCCTAAGCAGCAACGTTTGAATGTTAACTCCGGTCCTGACAGGCATATTTATGGAGTACTCTTTGCAAATAATCTTACCCTGACCAGTCCGAAAGGTCAGAAGCATAAAAAATAACAACAACAACAATAAAAAAGCACAAGGCTGGAAAACCATCACTACCATTGGCACAACCTCTCAACTTATTAACTGTCCTTGCAACAGGGTGAACTGCAAGGTCTTGGATTTATTTGATGGATTGAGATCAAAAGATCAGGGGGCACACAGTAAATTGTATCTTTCCATGAACGCATTTTGCTTTCAAGATTTGAGCAGATAGTTGCATAAAAATAAAAGCTCAAGAAGAAGAAGAAAAAAAAAGAAAAGAAGAAAAAAAACACGTACAAAGGTGACTTCAGAAAGGCATCCCCTTACTTCTCTCTTACCACCATCTGCGTTTTGCATTTCTAAGAGGTATTTGAAAGTTTCTTCCATGTTCCCATACCCCTGTGACACAACAGCTTATCTCTGCTAAACAGCAGATGATAATGAACAACAAGACACTAGTAGAACTCCAGGGGAGACACCAGTATTTGCTGACATTAAGGATGAAAGGTAAATATTAGAGAAACCAAAAGCATCCCAAACAAAGTCCAACAGGAGGTTGAAGAATTTCCCATTGAAGTTCAGATGCCCTATGAGACAGGACAGATATCTAGCTGTCCTTCGTAATTGGGCCAAGGAAGATGAAGCACCCGAACCCCATTCCTCACGATGCTGGTTCAGAGGCTGCCCGAGCCCAGGCTAGGCTTGTCATCTGCAGCTCCCAGGGGAGCGAGGGGGAAGCAAGAGAACTAAATGAGCAGCCATCTTCAGGACATAACTTCAAGGCCCAGCTGGTGAGCCAGCATTCTTAAACATAGAAAAAGCCTGCTGCGTTCACTGTCAAGACAGGAGAAAAACACAATGGAGAGCAGGAACAGAAGAACGAGAACAGAAAAATGAAACTCTGCTCCATTTCATCAGCCCCTGGAAAAAAGAGAGGAAAAGTAATCATTTGGTTCCTCTCTCTGTGTTCCACACGATATTTGTATTTTGCTCAGTATACCAGGATCTGTAGCATTGTGTTCTCATGTCACTGTAAAATAGATGAGATTAACCACCACAGAGTAAGAGGAAAACCCTTACGTGGATCACAGAAGAGACTCAAAATCCTAGGAACTTGCTACAAGGGAACCAGAATTGATACAACCTCCTGCTTTTATCACAAGTTTACATTCCATGCCAACAACAGAGGATCAAACTCCTTTTCCATGAGCTCACACTTCCCTCCAGAAGAGTATCACCATTCAGGTAACAAAGACGCTGAGCACCAGAGTTAATTGCTGTTGCATCGCAGCTCATCATCAGACCAGGCAGCTCCTTCTGAACAGATACACTGAGCTTTGTCTTTTACCATATCAGTTTTGAATAAAGTTAAGATAGGAATTTCACATACTCCCATTTCTACCTATCACTTGGTTAGGAGGATTCTCCAGAAGTCACCTAGTCCATTTCTCCACCACATGGAAGGATTCGTTCTTCTAAAAGCATGTCTGCTAGAGTTGTTTTCAACTTGTTCTTAAACCTTTCCAATGATTGAAACTGCCTAAGCTGATTGGGAATTCACTCCAGAGCTCAGCTATTCTTAATGCAGGAGATCATTTACTAATGTCTCGTCTAAATTTCTTTTGCTGCAACTTAAGCTCATAATTTGTCTTATTTACAATGAGTAGATTTACAGTTTATTCCTTCTCTTTACAACAAGTTCACCATATCCACAATTTACAAGCCAAGGCACCAGCGTGGCTTGCCCTCTCCCTTACATTCTGCTTCTGCTCAAAGCACGTTCTTAATCTAGTGTCTCTGCATGCGTATTTCTTTTCTTACCCTAAGAGAACAGGCAGCTAGGATATCACAAGGCCGTTTCAAGAGAAGACGCTTGCGTCCAAAGGCTGATGCATTCAGGCACACCCAGTTGTAAAGTACTCTGAAACAAGAAAAAGAAAAGATTTGTCTTTAGGATGGTAGGCAGAGGGTTCAGTAGTAAGGAAAAACCATCAACTCTGAACTGCAGTTTCTTCCACCCCATTATGTAACATTCAAGCAGATCTTCCAAAGGAACATCAATGACTGTAGATACATCATGCGCCACCACTCCAACTTGGCCGCATTTTCTGACAACCACCATAAGGGTTTGATAAATCTGTGTTCTAGGAAATAAAGTGCTCACTGACTTTGCAGAAAGTTCTGCCAAGCTATAAGCAATACCCAGCCCACATCAAAATGAGATGGCTCCGACTCCAAAGCTTTATTCATCGTGACAGAGGACAAATCTTAATGATGCCACCGACGACTTTATTTACAGCATCACTGAAACCAACAGAGGCAAGGTTTCTAGTCTGCTTTGAGATTTGAGTGCATGCAATTATGGGACAGACCCAGAGGAAAAAAGTCAGGTCTGATGAAAGATTGAGTAACTTTTGTGTTCACAACACAGTACTTACCTCCTGATCTTCAGGATATTCTACCTAGCAAAAAAAAAAAAAAAAAAAAAAAAATCTTCCTTCTTACCCTGAGGGTTTGGTGGCAACAAGGAAAGAGTAAAATAAGGACTTACATGAGCAGTGTTTGGAAACTGAGGGGAGAGCTCTCAACAACAAAAACATCCCAAATTCCATGAGAGAGAACAAGCAACTGGGGAGTGTGGCAGTAATATGTTTCCCATCCTACTTTTAGGGGCTCTTAGAAGAACAGGGCTAGATGGTGGCAAACAGTTTGCAACAACAGCACCCTTCACCGGTGGATCACCTTTCACACCCCGTCTCACCTAAATTCCCGTCTCCCCTCAGCAGGGGCCGCTGCTAGCCCCAAAGGATCAAGGGGCTTTTTAAGAAGAGTGCCTTTTCTGAGAGCTGAAGCCAAGAAACACCCAATGTGCTGTGAATATAAAATGCCTGTTGCACATCTAAGGATATGCCAATGCAACAACTCATGCCTTCCCTCTTGCATGTACCATCCCTCTGACTATTCCTTTTGCTACTACACTTTGTCTCCAAGTTTCTATTTGGGATGTTTTGGGTTTTTTCCTTTGCAATCCTTCCCAGCTGCCTGGGGCTTCTCCCTTCCGTGATCACTTCCACTCTTACCACTGCCAACACCTCCAGCCAGCCCAACTGCTGTCAGCACAGGAAGGTGACACACTCCTATTTAGCAGATCTGATAAAAGTGTGCTGCTTCCAAGGCTAAAGAGGAATATCTGCACCAATAATGTCCCTACAGCAGCACACCGTAGCTGAGAAGACTGAGCAATAAATGCCTGTTACTGAAGATGAAGAACTCAAAGTAATCACAAAATGTATGATGGCCACCTAATAAAAGAGTTTAAATGCATGCCCGTCTTTAAGGGTGAAAGTAGCTCCAAGGACTTCAGCTCCAAGATCATCTGCAACAGCAGACACGTTAACTCCCAAAATACTAGTGAAAAATGGATGTTTAGCAAATGATAGAGCTATGAGGAGTGTGCTTCCACGAAGAAAATATACCCGTTTCTACAGCTGAATTACAACAGCTGTTGAAAACCATGGAGCAGCATTGAATGGCAGCCCAGGACAGGGAGCCAAGAAGACTACCACATGCAACTGAAACTGCCAAGGGATTAAGTTAGGTCAAATGTAATTACACAAACTGGAACCTGGCCAGAGTACTGGCCGGTTTAAGAAAATTAAAAGAGGTGTTCAAAAGTTTCAGAGATGGAGTCCTCCTCCTGTTAATTATTTGGTGAGTCAGCCACTGAAGTCTCAGTACTCTGGGAGGCTGTCTGAAAAAGGGGAAAAAATGAGGCATAAACTTGAAAGGCATTAGAAGTGATTAGCAAAAGCCTTTGTTCTCCATGGCAATCCTTGCTGCACTAGCGCGCAAAAGCCTTTCATGTTCATGCTGAAAAATGGCCTTAGTGCCTTTGATACATCTGGGAGGAAGCATTTAAATTTACAAATATCCCACTGTCAGAAGTTACAGACAACAGTCCAGGAACTTCTGCATATCCCAGCCAGGTCGTACCTAGCTCTAAAGCCAGCACTGAGGCAGGCAGTGCTCCTGCTGAAGCGAGGAATGCAAGCGAGGACACATGGAAGTTCACTGAGACCCAGAGCAACCATCTACTCTACTTGCTAGTACTGTACGAAAGCCAGGTCATGAGGAAAAAGAGGTTGCAACGATGTGGGACAGCAGCCTCCTCACCTTCATTCAGTTTGCAGAAGATGGGGAGCATGCAAGGCAGGCAATGGTACGGAGACCAGAAAGGATGCTTCATGGTCTGGCAGCTGAGTGTCTCTTTGAACGGGTAGATTCTGTGTATGCCTCTGCCACAAACCTCCTGAACGATAAGAGGAGGATCACATACATCACATTTTTACCAGATATTTATTGCTGTGCCTTTTCTGGGTAACTAAAGACACAGAAAGACCACATCCAGAAGAGACAAGAAGTCCTAGTCATGGATTGAGATTCTCGGTTCAATCACTGACTGAGACTTGTACTACAACCATGTACAGCGCTACTAAACATAAAGTGTTCTGAAAAAACAGGCCTTGTAAGTCTCAGTTTTGGCACCTGAAAATAGTAGATGCCTCTGCTACCTCTGCATCTGAAAGTCATCATTAGAGACACACTCATTACTGTCTTTGAAGCAGCTGGATGTGACAGTAAAAGCAGTACAGAACTGGAGATTAACCTTTTTGGGTAGCTTATTCAGTGAAATTTTCAGATGATGCACATTAAATAAAGCAATTTTTTGACTGATAGGAAAAAACCAGAAAGATTAAATAACTACCTTCTCAACAAGTGCTGTACACCAGGCGTGTTGAGTGACACGGTTTCTTCTCAAAGCGACAGCAGGTGAACACACAACCAAAGGCTCTGCCATACTGATTTCATGCACTTTGGGGTTTTCTTCCCCCTTTTCAGAAAACAAGCCAGGAAAAGGCAGACATTTCACAGCACAGGTTGGTGCAATTTGTGCTAACGGCCTAAGTGTAGATGCAAGCAGCAGCTCGCTTCTCTTTGTGTGGAACAGTCAACGGGGAGAGGTTCTGGTGGGACAACTCTTACCATGGCACACCTTGCCCAGCCCAGAACACCTCCTCCAGTGCCGGCTTCATAAGGAGGAAGGCAAGAACTAGGAGCACAGCAGAAAGTCTGTGCCGTTTTGCAGTGATGTGCAAAAACCAGGGGTAAGCAACTGTGGAAAAAGGTTGCGGTCTCTGTTGACCACGTGCAAGCTGTTGCTCTTCCAAAGTGTAGTCAAACACTCCTTCAGATAGCAAAACCCCAAACGCCCTAAATCCCTCATCCTTGGCACTCCTTTGACAAGGCAAGTTAGTCCTTTGTAGTCCTCAGGCACCACAGAGACAGCAAGGACACAGATCTCTCTCATAAATAGGAGCAAAACAGTACTGCAGTTCTTCCCATTCTTCCCAAACGCCTTCCAACCAGCTTCCTCTGAAGCAGCTCCACTGCTTTAGCTGGAAAGACCCGCAAAAAGAGGTTCTGATAGAAGCAAAGATCTAGCACAGAAAATCACAGCTAACCTGGTACAAGCCAGAGAAGATTGCAAGCAGCAGTATTATAATGCTTTTTGAGTTTAAAATATTCAGGAAGGTCAACGCAGAGCAGGTAGTTATCTCCGGGCTTGTATACGCCCCAGGCCATACGCACCGACAGCGTGAAGGCAGCCACCTCAGCCACAATGGTCTCTGCAGCAGAGCCACCAGCAGCCCTCAGCACCCTAATTAGCAAAAGGTGGAGAGGACACTTAACGACAGCATCCTTGCCCTGAACAGGGGCATGCCTCAGCCCTTCTCCTCAGCTTGGGATGAAAAGCCGAGCCGTGCATTGCCGTTGCAAGGAGCACTGGCCCTGGCCCTTGATGCCCACCATCGCCAGAGCCAAGCGCTGGCATCACTGTACCTAAGGAGAAAACCCAGCATTGATGCTATGTAGACCACAAAGAAATATATTTTTTGGCATGACTGCACGCAAAGCCAACCCACACAGCAGAGGCTGGGGAAAAGCAGGGCAGCCTGAAGGGTCTCATGCTGAAGAGGAACGTGCCACCAAGAGAAGGTGGCCAAGGTGGCCGGAGCATGAGGGGGGGGTCTCCCTGCGGTGATTAACCCGTACTGATAATGGCCTCTAGTGCCTGAAACAAAGCACAAGGAAATGGCAGAAGGACTAATGTCAAGCAGTAATAAAGAGAGTCAGGGCTGTCGCTCAAATAAGAACATTTTTTTTGGCTAGGTTATTTGTTGTTTAAAATAAAGGTTTCCGCATGCAAGGACATCCTATTCGCTGTATTAAATTAAAGGGATGATTCAAGAGGGAACAGCTTTTGGTAGGCACGGGGTGGGGGGAATCAATTTCAGGTTGCTACGGACAACTGGGCTGTCTCCTGTAAAACTAAATGGGATTCAGCTCTAGCAACCTGAACGCTAAACATTCCCTGAAATACAAGACACACATGCTCTCTAAATAAATAAATACAGTAAAACACAGTCTTGTGTCATCTCCTGGCTTTATTTTTGCTGAATTAAGGACATGCCCAAACCTGCTAATTACTGCAAAATACAGGACTGAAGTTTTGGCTCAGCAGTGAACATCTGACTGCCAGTTCAACACCAACTGTTGCCTTACAGGGAAAAAAAAATTAATAGCAGGGTGGCATTTGGCAAAATGAACCAGAGGAGCGCCCAGATTCACCTCGCTCTGGGCCCTTTCATCTGCTCTAGGCTTGCAGCAGGTTCCAAAACAACGCTCTGCTGATCCAGGCTCCGGCACAGCTCAGCTAGCGAGGGCTGGAGAAAGCTCTGCCTGGGGCTTTCAAGCCTGTCCTACCTGATACTGGAGGGAGGCAGTTTAACCTGCCCCTGGTCCTTGAACCGCCTGAATAGAAACAACATCCTCCACCCGAGCTGGTCACAGCAGCCAGGCAGGAACCTCGCACGGTGGGACCACTGGGGACAACACGGTGTCCGTGGTCTGACAGCTGTCCTCTACCCATACCTTGCGCTGGAGTAATTTCAAACAGGTTTTAAGCACCATCCCCACTCCCCACAGAAAGTAAAGACGGGTGGGCACAGGGCTGCATCACCAGCGGGACATCCTCCTCCAGCACACCCTCCATCAGCAGCCCAGAGCAACACACTGAGACCCCACCTGCAAACCACAGATGCCCCAGTCCTCACACCCCCCGAGCGAGGAAGGCAGGGAGCAATGGCAGCCCTGGGAGCCTCACCATCCCTCTGTGCCGGGCACGCTAACCCCTGCGGTCCCCGGGAGCCTGGGGCAATTGGGAGCTTGGGAGAGACAAGTATTTAAGAAACTAGAGGCATAATTTGACAAAGATCAGAGCCACCGGTCAGGAGCTGCACCTCCCAACTCCAAATGCCTAGTCAGAAAGGACGGAGCAGAGGAGATGAGGCATCTGATTTTGTACCCTTCCCCAGTAGATAAGCAAGCAAATAAATCACAGAATCATAGGGTTGGAAGGGACCTCTGGAGATCATCTAGTTAGATAACCTCTCCATCAACACAACAGGAAACATTCCCAGCCCACGATACTATGAGTCTTAATTTTAGAGAGCAGTTGATGTTTTTCCAATGCAACGTACCATTAAAATATAAGATTTTATTAGCAAAATCAATGATGTGTGCAGAGACAGTACCTCACGGCTTTAAAAAAAAGAATCTATTAATAATTATAAAACTGATAGCAATAGAGAACATTGTGCAATTATTACAGCTGTTTTACTGGATTCTCTAATAATGATGGCCCCTACTTCTGGTAAGACACCTTAAGGCACTACCACAAAAAAAAAAAACATAAATAAAGAGCAACAGAAACTCAGCATTTCCCTGCACTTAGAGGGTGCAAACGTGTTGCCTGCTTTGTGTCTATTGTATTGCCTTTTTTTCTCCCAGCAAGAGGAAAACATTCTGGAAACAAAAACACGGCAGCATTTACAGAAATATTTACCACTCGCCTGTCTCTTTCTCCTTCTCCACCAGTTCCAGTGTGTTTTGTTGCATCCGAAAAGTAACTGGGGGAGATTTACTCCCACCTAACCCTAGCAGAAATGGATGTGAGAGAGGCTGTGACCTTTCAGCACCTACAAAATGCATGATGGCCCTTAACCATGCGCACAGGCCAGGCAGCACCAGCACCTGAAAACCCTCTGCAATCAACACACCCACCGGGAACACAGGAGTCCCGACACCTGATTCCCCCACCAGGCTCACTGGTTTCCACAGTGTGCAGCCACAGCTCCCTGCCAATGATTCATCCAGCACCAGCTGTGGCAGACAGGACAGCTGGATCTCCCGACCTCCAGGAGGAAGCCAGATGCACACACGGACCCAACTACAAGCCCAGCACCCCAAGCAATCGCTATCCTCACCTCCCACGGGACGCTATGAGCAAATCCCAGCCTGCCAGTCTCCGGTTCTCACCTGGTAGCCATTGTCCATATCAATACCATTGTGAAGAGCTCAGACAGTCAAGAAATGCAGGCATTCCAAATCCAGACACACTGACCAACTTCTCAGGGAGCTCTGGGTAACACGCAAGGAGCACCATTAAGTCCCGGGAATTGCCAAGCATGCAAAAATGTGCTGATGGGAAGTGGTGCAGAAAATGACACCTGCCAGTTCCACCCCAAATGTTTTGCCTTGGACCCACAGCTACCCATTTGCAAGAGCCTATTTCTTCCTCTGAGTGGACCTTCAGGTCCCTTTACTCCACCTGGCTTTAAACAACCTCCAGGTGCATGTGGGGATGGATGAGGAAAGAGTAACAAGAATACTCAACAGATGTTTTCATTAGCACAAATTTGCCATTCTTTCCTCTTTCTTCTACCATCAAACTCCTCTATTATCCTCACTGGATAGTTTACAGCGCTTGTTGCAAAGTACAGTCTCTGAGAACAGAGACAGCACGCACTTGATAATGTAGAGTTCAAAGAGCTGAGCCACGCATGACCTGCAAGCAGATTGTTGCTATTTCCTTGCCTGTATAAAAGGGCTTTGCCTTCATGCAATGCTGGAACTTGTCATCATGAAACACCCTCCTGTTACAACATGGCCCAGAGGAGCTACTATTTTGGGTCCTAATAACGTGCTTGGTTTTACAGGAAAGCAAGAAGGCAAGTAACATGGAACAACCCAGCTGTCAAGTAGAGAAACAGATGGGATCCTCACAAAGCTACACAGATTGCCTTAGTCAAGTGCTGTCACAGCCCATCCTCAAGACGGGAAAGCACGGTGCAGGAGCTAGATGAAAGGAGCTTGTGAAATTAAGCAGCATCATCACCTCTACAAGGCCTGCAAAGAGACAATAGACAATTGCTTTCCAGGCACTCTGATCCCAAGGCAATAAAACATGACTCAAAGTTGTTAGGCTGTTTTTTCCCCTGCTAGAAATGCCTTTTGGCTGAGTGACAATTGCACAATTCTCCCACCTGCCTGTCCCCACGAAACACAAGACAGCATCCACGGGAAGATGCACCAGGAAGCACAGGTCACGTCCGTGGTCCTGGAACAGCTCTCCTTTCGGAAGCGAGCGCAAACAAGGTTGGCTGGAGGTGTCCCTGCCAGCGTGGCCCCAGGTGCTGGCAGGCAGGCAGGCTGCCCGTGCACCGGCAGCACCGTGATTCACTCCGCTGCGGCGTCTAGTCCACAGTTTGGCTTCCAAGCAATCCAGGAAACCACAGCACCTGCCATGGCGGTTCAGCTCCTGTGTCACTGAAGGACTTGTCTTCGCACTCATGAGTCAGTGGCAAACCAGGAGAGGTGATGGACTAGCCTGACCTTCCTCATTCAAACCCTCGAGAGGATGCTAAACCCAAGCTAACAAACCAGTGCTTCAGAAACCCGGCATGCTCGGAGTTATCAGGGCCCATATCTAATAAATCCAGGGCCTGTGCTTCACACCTACAGTCCAAGCTTGGACTAGAGCAGCCTCTGAGCACAGCTGGCCATTCACGCCCGTAGTTATTCAAGCAATGAAGGCTGCAGGCAAGAGGGAAGGCTGAAGCCAGATTATGAATGAAGTACCGGCATCGATTCCCCTATCTACCCTCCGCCTCTCACTAACTGGAAGATGCTATTCAGGGAAAATACAATTTAAAGGCAGAGGCTAATGATGAATCAGATTGATTTTTAGGACAAGAAAACAGATGTAATTGCAGTCTACCTGCTTGCAGCTTGCCAGGAGTCATAAAAAGTTTCAGGACAACCCGGCCTCCTCTGCACTTGCTCATCCGAGTCCCCTTCCCTCCTCTGTCCCTCTTCCTAAGAAAGAAAAAACCCTTACAGAAAAGAAATTCCCTGACAATTACGTGTTGCCAGGAGCCAGCTCAATGCTGGCTTCCCTCTCCCTGCTAAACAGTACAAAGCCTCAATTAATGGATGTGCAGAGGGTCCACTTTCTGGCAAAAAGCAAATTCCGAGCATGCAGCTGGGAGGAATGCATCGTATGTCTGGTATTCACGCTGTGCCTTCTTTTCCTCCTTTTTTTGGCCGTATAAGGAGCTATGCACAGCAGGCTGGGCCGGGGAGCACAGCGCTGCCTGCTCAACGCCGTTAGACTTCTGACTTTGTTTGTCTTTACTGGAAATCCAATCAATACATCTAGGAAAAAGGCTAGTGCATTCACCGCAGAGCGTCAGGCTCAGACATCACGCTCCTGAGATTCAGGATAAAAAGAGGAGCAAGCTGAACTAGACCAGGCCAGCAAGGGCTCCTGCAGAGATGCATGCACACGTACATATGCACAGGCAATAATTTTCTTAATTATACTGGAGGGAAGGGGGGTGCTAACTTAAAAACGTGAGGCTATTACAGCTACAGTCCTAAAGGGCTGTTTCCCAGGTTGGCAGCGCTCAAGTCATATCTGCACAGGCAATAAAACCAACCTGGCCTTCAGTAAATCACTGAGATTTTTTTCTAAAGTCCCGATAATCTCAAAGTTCAAGTCTATTGCAGCAATTTCAGCAGCGGACCGGGATTTCCATATCCAGGACACAACTGCAGTACTACGTTCTAAAAAATGAAACCTTTTTCCCATTGCTGCTTCTACTGTAAACAACAGGCTATTCCTGCAGGCTTCCAGGACGCTGCAGGAGCACAAAGGAGAAGAGAAAGACATTCTCCTCTGCTAAAGGCAGGAAATCCTGGATCACAAATATCCAGGAAGAATCTGCATCAACTGCCTATCCACTATCGGAAGAGCAGCTCTCATTTCACCTTTCACAGGAAAGTGGCGACAACAACCACAAGGGTGGGGAGACAAACGTGGGATCGATCACCATCAGAGCATGGCAAACAGCCCCAGGAAAGAAGGAAGCCCACAGACAGAGTGCCAATATCTGGACTGTCTCCAGTTCAGCCCTGGCTTTTCCTCCCATACAGAAGGCCTGAAAAGATCTGCATGACCATCTCTGCTGTACCTTACCCTCAGCTACTTCAGAGCAACGTGCTTCTCTCTGCTTTCCTCAGCCAGGCATCAGGGTCCCATGCAAGGCCACGATAGAGCTGGCCAGAAAGAAGATGGGGAACCTTAAAGAAAACAGCACCTTGATCCACTTCCCCAGGGCATTTTCTTCAACCCAGCCTGGTCCTCACTACCTTCAAGGACGATGCAAATCCTCTATAACAGGCCAGGCTGGCAGTCTTCTGCCCCAGATATCATCTCATTTCAGCGTCCAAAATATAAAGACTGACTTAAACCTGAGGCCGGAGGTTAAATCTTGCTCCCAAGTGTATTTTGTTCTTTTGCCAATAGTCGTTAGTGCTGAAATAATTATTCACACACACAGAAGCACCCAATCTGCCTTTGGATCTGAGGTCACTGGCCCCACAAGCCTCCTCTAGCAACAACCCTCGTGCTCCAAATTATAGGTCAGGTGACAGAGTTTTGTTGGATTGTTTTTTTTAAAAAAAAGCTTCCAGATTCTCATGTTTCAGCTTCAACTGACCATCATATGTGTCTGTATCGGGACAAGGAGAACAGACACACTAAAGCTGCCTCACCTCTTACAGACATCTCTCTGTGCTTCAAAGAGGACAATCACAAACATATTTAGAGGACAGGACGCCGCCTGGGCAGAAGCGAGACGTTCCCCATCAGTACCTTGCTAACTTCCCTCCCTATGGAGTCTGAAGGGTGTTACCCTGTTGGGTGACAATACCGACCATCACAGCTCCTCATGCTTGGCCCCAGGACCCCAGCAGCAGGGAGCAGTTCATGAACAACCCAAATCCACTCAACCACCCTGTCCTGTCCTCCTGCCTCTGTCGAACATGACGAGTCCCATCCCCTGCCCAGCACCAGCACCTTTGGGCTGTGGTTCCCCATTGCCAGTCCCTCCTCGGAGGTCCAGCCCCACCTCCTGTAGCTGCCCGCTCCCAACCCTCCACCGGCACAGAGTTGCCTGCACTGGGGAATGGGAAGGACAACGGCCAGAACCTCTTCATGGCATACAAATACAGCCTTCAACCTTCCACTTGTGGTACTGAGATGGAGACGGGGATGCTCTGGAGTGACTTGGATGAAGACACATGGTTGAAACTCGACAGGGGGAGGGGAAGATTTCTAGCCTCATTAATAACAGCCTGAAATTAAAAGCAGAGCTTGTAGTACAGCTGCAATTCCAGCTACCCTGCTGCTTGTGTTAACAGTGTGGCTTTATTATGGTCAGGGATTAAAAACAGCTCCAACAATTAAAAGAGGGAAAAAAAACCCAACCAAACAACAAAATGACCGAACGAAAGAACCACCAACAACGAAAATCAGTAAAATAAAAAAATTCCTGTGGGCTGGAATGATTAGCAAAAAAAAGTTGTGTGTGAGAAGCGAGAGTGAATGCTTCCTTCCCTGCTGGCAACAGGGCCCAACATGCCCCCTGCCAAGTACATTTGTCCCCTACCCTCGGGAAGCCACACGGTGCCCTGTGGCTCAGCATCAGCCACCGTCGGACCCCGGCGGGATGTCACCTCCCACCCAAGAGTACGTGCTGTGCAACCACCCTGCTCCAAGTGGATGGCTTGGAAACCTTCCTCACTCACGCTGCCTAAATGCTACGGCATTAAGGAAAAAAAAAAAAGGAAAAGAAAAACCGTCTTGCAATAAATGACTAATATGCCTGGAACTTCTCAGGAGGCACCAGTCCTCGGCGAGCAACGAGAGAAGGAGGTGGGGGCAAGAGGTGGGGAAGATCAGCAGACCCATGTGGCCTCTCACAAGAGCCGAGCAGAAGCATGCCCGTCTTTCTTGGAGGTGAGCTGGTTGCCCAATGGCTCCTGAAAAGGCAACGACCCTGCGTGCCCCGACGCCTGCCCACAGCGGGATGAGGAGCCAGTGGGAAGCCTCAGTTTGTCACGTCTCGTTGCCTTTGAGGGCTTGGCCAATAACGCTGAGATTTGAACCTACTTTCTCTTCTTTATAATAATTAAAAGCAACAATGAGAAAGAGGAAAACTATCTCCTTCCCCTCTTTCTCCCCCTTCCTGACACAGAACGTGCCCCTCTTTCTTTTCAAGCACTAGCAGCTCACCAATAAGCCCAATCTCGGCAGCCAAGCCACCGACTAGGAGCAGGTTCAGCAATCAGCTGGGCTGCAAGTCCAGCCCTTCCCGAGGGGAGAGACCCCTGGACCTCCACAGGAACAGCTACAGGAAGCAGGGGCTACAGGGACCTCAAAAGCCCTGGGAAGCAGTTTGTAAAACTTCTGTGTGAGCAGGAGGGAAAATAAAAATACATTAAAAACAAAGAATCGCCTCCATGCATGCACATGAGCCAACAAAGAGAATGGGAGCTGGCAAAAGAGACACTCAAAGCTGTTTCTCCAGGTCTCCAAGGATGACTGATTCTTCACACCCCAAAATCCTGAGGAGGGGCAGCCCCGAGCCAGGGCAGGGGACCCTGAGGAGCAGCCCACCCTGATGCCCACGTGGGACATCCCACCATCTTAGGATGAACAGCAGCACTCACTGCTCCCCTCTGCTTTTGAGGAGCACAGAGGCAGGAGGTCCTTATTCAGCAAGGAAAAGGTGATCTTTCACCCTTTGTTTTTACCATTAGTACTATGAAAATTACCATGTTTTTAAGCTTGGCACCCTTCATCTCCTTCACGATGCGATAAAAAACAAAGGTGACATTTCCAGGGAAATCATCTATTTCACTGCAAAGCTACTGAACACCATGAGTCCTTTACAGGCCAAAAATATCACACGCAAGGCTCACACCTGCTTTTTCTCAACGGTGTTTCTCCCCTCTGCTCTCACAGGCTTCTAGTCCAGTTGCCCAGAATCTTTGGAGCCTGGGATTTCTTTTACTTCTTTTATTTCACTGTTGCTTTTGCCTTTAACAACAAAAGAAAGCAAGAGCAGCCACAGCACCGTGGGAAGGCAAAGGTTTTCTCTCAGCCAAACAGAGCCACACCTACAGCTCTTCCACCACTGCAGAAGGTCTGGCCTTCAAAATCAGCCCAAACCTTGCCCATCAACCAAAGACGCCTTCTTTGCACTATGTGGATATAAACCCAATGACCACAGGACACGCATAGAGATATGCTCTGGGCAACACATTCCTGCAGCTACCACAGAGCTGCAGTGCCCCAGAGGCAACCTCCTGACACAGTGGTGGTCATCTGCACCCAAGACAACAGGCTCAGATTCCTCCAGTGGTTTCCCATGGCGCCGCACAGGAGAAATTTGGTTCTCATGGCTGCAGCACCTCACCAGTAAAAGCGACACTGGGAGCACCCAACAGATCTGAGCCCCGTCCTTGCTCCAGGACGGACACAGAATTGCTTTCCATAAGGAACTGAAGTTCCCTTACCAGGGATGTGATTATTAGTCGACAGAAAACATCGTCACCATTTTTGTGGACAGAACGGTGGATTCAGGTAAGTTTTCGCTGCTGTAATGAAGGATGATGATGCCCGACCCAAATGAAGAAGATCCGTCGTTACATTACAATGCATGTGTCTAGACAGCTGCTCTCAAAAGCCTGCCAAGAACATTTTACACTATTCATTTTCATAAGCTCAGAAACTCCAAGCCAAGCGGTACAAACCCTTTATAATTCCCTTCACTGTAGGGCTACAAAGAGCTTCAACAGCATTGCACTTGAAGCCGTGTCTGCAGAAATATCACAGCTAAGGTGGCAAATCCCCAGCAACCACACAGTTGTCTGCACCACGTCCAGGGCCAGTTTGATAGGGTAAGAAAACCAAAACCTCCCTTCTTTTTCCCAGCAGAAGTCTCCGAAAACATTAAAATTAAAACTAATAAACTCCACAATATACTTTCTTTCTCAGACACCGGAACACTTTCTAAATACCAAAGTGACTGCAACCAAAAGTCACCGCGGCTTAACAAATTTGGGTGAAGTGACTTCTCGGTGGTTTCAGCTAAAGGGCTTTGCTTGGCCTCTGCAGCAGGCTGGGCGCACACACGGCCGCCGCAGCTCAGCCAATGTTCAGCTGTGATAACACACTGCGTCCCTGCAGCCTCGCAGCCCCACAAAGGGAAGCACTATCCCACTCTGCAGACAGGAGAAATGGAAGCTCCAACACAACAAACCACCCAAAAAAACCCCCCAACCAATCAACACCAAAAACAAAAAGGAAAAAAACCCAACCAAACCCAAACGGTGAAGTTTGGAGCCGTGCTGCCCCATCACACTCACTCCTGGATGGAAAAGAAGGGGATACTTGAAGGACATGGGATGGTGGCTGCACCAGGTACAACCTGGTAGGAGGTAAATGGGCTGGGGCTTAGGGAAAGCACACAGGACCAGGAGGAGCTGAGCAAGCGCCAGCCAGCAAGGCAGATGCTGTGACCACAAGGCACATGGCAAAAAAGAGCTCTTCTGAAGGAGAAGACCTCACAGTGGAGCTGGAAAATGGACTGAGGACGTGCAGGGCAGTAACTGGCCCTCGGGCCCATCAGCCGGTCCCAGGAAAGTCTCAGCACATTGCAATCAATCATGTTTTTAACCAGACCACTCATAACCTCTATCAGGGCAGAAGCAATAGGTGTCACCCAGCTACTCGTGAACAGGAGGTGGAGCCCATGGTGTGCCTCTTCTAGAAACGGCCAAAGTACGCTGTACGGATGTTTGCACTTGGACAATTCAGATCCTGTCCTTAAAGTAGATCCTACAGTCTTTATCCAACATAGGACAACTGCACTGAGAAAGATTCCCCCTCTTGCCCCAGAATTTGTGAGCCTCAACATCACAGCTTTTTGGCTGCAAGTAATGTCCATCCCTGCACAGGTAGATGGGGTTCAATGCTTTGGCTGGGGTCCAGCAGGGCTGCTCCTTCTCTTAAAAACCTGTGCTTCCAGGTCCAGCAGAAGAATCCCCACACGGTCAGGCACTCTAAATAGCCAAAATCAGGCAAGTGCTGAGCACTGCCTTCCCTTAGACACTTTACCAACAAACATCTGAGTGGAATCAGGATGGGCCTCTTGCATACACTCCTTCTAAAATGCATTCAGTTCAAATCCACTCCTCTTTCATCTTCTCTGACACAAGTCCGTACTTCTCCATTAATAGTTGGGCTACTGAAATCCCGAGGAGGAGGGCGATCCCCTTCCAGAGCTTCAAAGTCCCAATGAAATAACCACCTGCAGCTCAAGGTGGAAATCAACACGGGGACCAGTAGCCTTCATGAACTAAAATAGCTCTAGAATGTGATTTAGAGAGTTATTGGAATTTATCATGTTAAACACGCTAATGTATCAAACCCACCAAGGACTTAAAAACTTCATACCCATACAATGCAAGAATTTGTCCATTAAAAATGTCATAACACGCCCACAATAAGCTATTAGTGCATTTCCAGAGAGGGAAATTCAGGCACCCAGAGCAGCAGCGGATTGTCACTACAGTCAAGGAAAGAACTCAGGTTCACCCCATTTCCCAGCCTATCACAGACGTGCTCTCAAGAACTCAAGTCTTTCCTCATTAAACAAGGCAACAACCATCCTTCTGGGGTGACACCTCAAGCTTTGTTTTTTGTTCTAACTTTAGGATGTGTAAGCCATGAGGAGCTCAGGGAACCTGTGAGCGGCTGCTCCTCAGAGACCAGAAGGGAAACCTTCCAGCGGCCCCCCCAGTACCTGCAGGGGGCCTACAGGAAAGCTGGGGAGGGGCTGTTGGCAAGGGCATGGAGCAACAGGACGAGGGGCAATGGTTTAAACCAGAGCAGGGCAGGGTTAGATCAGACATTAGGAAGAAGTTGTTTTTACTGAGGGTGGTGAGACAGTGAAACAGGTTGCCCAGAGAGGGGGTGGAGGCCTCATCCCTGGAGACATCCAAGGCCAGGCTGGATGAGGCTCTGAGCAACCTCATCTAGTTGGAGATGTCCCTGCTCCCTGCAGGGAGTTGGACTGGATGGGCTTTAAAGGTCCCTTCCAACCCAACACATCCTATGATTCTATAAACAGCACCTCTCAGTAGTTCAAAAATAGTCTATGGTCCTCCCTCCTAGACTGACAACCCTGCTTTTGCACTAGTCCTCTGATGAAAACAAATGGACCTCTGATGCAAATAAACATGTATTGGTACAGCTACAAGATGTCAGCACTGTGCAAACAAGCCTTCAGCTCCACATCATGTGTGGAGAAAAAAGCTCTGAGGTGCTGTCCTCCTCTTGGTAAAGTGCCATTTGTATTAGTGGGACTTAAAATGGATTTTAAACATTACCTGAGAACTTTCCTCTATAAAGGAGGTCATCCAGGCACGTTCACGGGAGCAACCCTCCTCCTTAGGGTAACCTGAAGTTGGAAGGTTTTGCTCGGGCCAACACTGGAGAGAGGACTCTATCAAAAAAGCACCCAACACCACTGCTGGTCTTGGCAAGGCTGGATTTACTACAATGAGGACTAGAAAGAGGATCTGTGTAGTCTGGAGGCCAGAGGTCCAAAAGGCAAGCCAAAAAGTAACTCGCTCCCTTTCCTAACAAACTGTGTTTTCAGCTGGAAGTTGCTTGGCAGCCTTCCTCCCAGAGGATGCCGCAGGTCAAGACAAGAGTACATTCCCGGTCAGGCCGAGTGGGGACACGAACCACAAGAACAGACGGCATTTTCCAAACAGGGGCTGAAACACCAGGAGGACTGCATCTGCTGGGCGCTCCCGGACAGCAAGGGACGCTGCTGGGCCCCTGGAAGCACCGGCCTGCAGTGGAGCATCGGGGGGGAAAGTACCGAGGCACGCAGAAAAATAGCCAAGGCAAGTCTTCAGGCACCCATCTGCACCTCACCTGCCTCGTGAACACCTTTCTTTGGTTTCTCTTCTCTGTGAAAATCAAACACAGTGGCATTTTATAAGAAAAATGTCACTTAAACGCCTTATTAAAGGTAATTTCCTCTCCCACCCCTTTTTTTCGTTAGTAACACTCAAGCGTTCATCAAATGATCCTGTTATTTCCAGGCAAAACGTTAGTCTTCTTGCAAAGAACCTATGTATTAGCACCGTCTATTGTTATAAATGTAAAAAGTTCTACCAAAAAAATCAATTCAGAAGCAAAGTGTCCCATCCACCTGAATAGGAATTTACTTAAATAAACCTCACACACAGGGAAACCTGTAAGTGCTTTGCGAACAATGCTCACTGGGGGAAAAGATGCAGCAGTAACCATATTACTTTTCCCTTCTAGGCAATAGCTTTCCACTTAAATATTATACAATGCACCTGCTTATTATTCTTATTACACAATATTACATTCAAATCTATGCTCCAAGCACCCCACTCACCGCAACAAAACTTCAGGAACGAAAGAAAAAAAAAAGACATTAAAGGAAAGTAATCTATAGTAGCACATTACACCGCACCAATTTCAAGCAGGCTGTCGTTCTGATCACACCAGATGGCATTTCGACTCCAACAGTATCCTTCAGTGAAACATCCTTGTTACGGCATTTTTCTTGCTACCCAGAGCCCTTTTGAAATGAGTGGTACAAATTCTCTTAGTCATTTCAAAAGGACTGTGTTGCTCAGAACACTTTAGCTTTTCATATCAGCTTTTCCAATAATTTGCAAAGCAAAGATGGCCTGTTTTGTCCTTACCAAGGCAAGAATTAAAAATAAATAAATCAGGGCCTGTCTTGGAAAAAACCTACAGAACAGAGCTGTGTACCCCCAAGTCAAGGGAGCCTTATCCGCCATTGCAGATCCAGGCCAACTCCGAAAATCACTTAAGTACGTGATTAACTTTAATATGTGCTTAAGTTGCTTTGACATCCGTAGGACTTAAGCATATACTTACTGCTCTCCTGTACAGAAATATTCCCTTAAACCAGATCCGGTTTTGTAAGGATGCTGTGTCCGCACACACGTCCGTGCAGCTCCTGCCCTCAGGCACGCTCTGGCTCCTCAGCCCAGCTGCAAACCAGATCGCCTCAATTTTGCGCCCACCTATGGACCAAAATGCTTCACCCAGAGCTTTAAATAACCACCACCCTGACGTCCAGAAGTGCTTTATCTGGGGCAGGGACTTTAGGAAGGGTCAGCCTCAGGTTTTAGACTCGGTAAATGATGCAAAGATAGTACAGCACGGGGTTGCAGATGCACCCAAGAACAGAAGGGTTCGGCTGGGCTCGGCTGCTCTGAGCCGTGCTGTGGACCAGCCCTGGGCCGTGCACACACAGCGGACACTGGGACGAGCTTTCACTGGTCCCTTCCGAGCCACAGCTTTGCCTGGCGGAATACGGGTTATGGCTCAAAACGCCACAGAGTTTTGTCTACGTGTACAAAGACATACAGACCCAGGACCAAGAAGCCTCTTGGCTGCAAATGGGACACCACATTTCAACGCCTCTCCAGCTACCCAAGTGGGAGTCAGCAATTCTATCCCAGTCGTCCACCACACTTCCTCACCGGGCACCTGGAACTGCTAAACTGGTCTTCCGGATGTCTGGGGTCTTCTGTGGTCGAGGAAATGAACATAAAGCAGACATCAGAAAAACAGGCCTACCAGGACTCCACCGCATCCCTCCTTACCAGTACGCTGCCTGACAAACTCAGTGGGGTCCTGGGATTCCCAGTTCACTGTGCCACAGAGAAATGGGGTTATGGCACGGTGCCTGCAAAGGACTGCAATCACTGCCCACGTTACACCCACAGCCACTGCCATGCACCCCAGCATACCCCCCCCGCGGCAGCTACTGCGGCGCCGTCTCACACCGGCACCTGCCAACAGCCAGGAAGGATGCAAAAAGCAGCAGAAAGTAGCCTTTAGTTCTGCCCAGCAAGGTGGGCTGAAGGACTACAGCAACGACCAAAAGGCGTCTGAACAAGTCCTATCATCGAGGAGCTCTCGTGTTTCAAAACAGAACCTCAGCCAAAAAAAGCCCCTTTGCCCAACCTCTCCCCTCACCAGCTCCTCTCTTGTTATTACAGTTAATTGCAAGCACATTGTTCCCACAGCTTCTCTGATAGAAAAGAACTCCTACTACACAGGGGCTGGGTTTTCCCATTTTGCCCTTCTCAAGGCAGTGCAATAAATTATTATTATGTATGTCGGCTTTGCAAACAACTAAAGCATCCATGCTGAGTGCCTGCATAGGGACATGCTGTTTCTCAGTGTGATTCAAAATAGCCAAGATATTAAAATCCCACAAAGAACTGAGTTTCTAATGGAAAAATTGATGGGCCAGATGTTGACACTGATGATTGTTTTGCTAGCCCAGGGCAAAGCCCAAACCCCTCTAGGTTAGAGGCCCTCGCCCTTCCCATTTCCTCAATGACCCACATTACCGTCTAGCTGCTCCCAAATCCACCCACCCCTGGGGTTACCTGCCCAGAAAAGCGATGCACATTATCCTTTCCAAGCCCTGCCCCTTCCCCTGCATTAATCATCGCTTCCAAAGCACCTGGATAAGGGATCAACAAGCTCTTCAGAGCTGAACTTGGCATGGGAGAAGAAACACTCCACAGTAAGGTATCAAATGCTGCGAACAGGCTTTGGATCCCACTAGCTCTATGGCTCCACACTACCCTCCGTTTGAGGAAGCCTCAACAGAACAAAACTCAACTGCACTTCAATACTCTGTTCAGCAGTGCAGGATGACTTTATTTCACCTTGTGAAATCCCTCTCTTTCTTTTGGATGCCACCTGGTTAAAGTACTATGATGAAAAATCACTGCACATTCAGGATCTCAAGGTCTTATGACTGAGCTCTTTGCTGGGCAGCAAGAAAGGATCAGGGGACTGAAACACCTCTCTTGTGAAGAAAGGCTGAGGGATTTGTGTCTCTTCAGTCTGGGAAAAAGACAGCCGAGGGGGAACCTTATCAACGCTTACAAATACTGACAGGGGGGTGTCAGGAGGATGGGGCCAGGCTCTTTTCAGTGGTGCCCAGGGAGAGGACAAGAGGTACTAGATGATCTCCAGAGGTCCCTTCCAACCCTGTGATTCTATGACAGCAAAGCACATACTCCCGGTGCACCTACAACTTTTCTCTGCCTGAGTTTGGTGTCTGATTCAAACCCATACTGGCCTTTTCAAACTACTTCCCCCCAGCATGCTGAAACTGGCTCCAGGAGCAATGGAGCTGCCTGATCCGTCAGCTTTGTGCCTGAAGCCAGCACCAAAGGTGCTGCTTCCCAGGGCTGCTGCACAGAGGGGTACCAAGCGACATCAATCCCTGCTGCAACACAACTTTGGGGCTCTCCCCTCACCCTGGGACCTCCCACACGGAGGGCAAGGGGGTCTGAACCAGAGAGTCTCTGTGCGAGTCTTGTGTTGAATATGAGATGTACAGTGATGAGATGTACCTTGCTGCAACTGAAGGCTAAATGCCTGCCTTGCCCTCTCAAAAAATACCCAACCAACTAGATGTCAAAATATCTGCTGATCAGACAAATTACAGAAACAATTAGAGACACACAGTGACTGCAGGGAGAAGGAGAGCCATCACTGCAAGCCTGCCCCAGGGCCAACTTGCCACGAGAATAAAATCAAGCCTCATCCAAAAGTGAAAAGAAAACAGAAAACTTTACTGCCTGTGTCATTTAAATATGGATTTCTACTACAGAAACACACCAGGATCCTGCCTTTCCCCCTCAGCCCCTTCACAGAAACACATGAACTTCCTCTAGAGGTGACAATAGAGCAAATAAGACCAGGAGTGACAACGAGGCAGGAGGAGGAGAGCTGCGGAGTGCTGCAACTTCCCATTGCAAAGCAACAAACTCTACCATCAAGTTCAACTGAGTATCGATAAAGGGTAAGACTCTAGAAAAATACAGGTAGTTTCATGACCTGTGCTTGTGCCTTGCTCGTCTTTTCAGTATGTTTAAATAAATAAATTTAAAATCCAGTGGGTTTCAGTAGTTTCTTTCTCTCATGGTTGCTGTGGGAAAGTCTTGCACAAACTACTGGAAAAACTACTTTGAAACACAAAAGTGACTGCACGTATCTATTTAACATGAAGCAAAACTGAAAAAAACATGGCTTTCCCCAAATTATAGTGTGAAATTTTGATAGAAAGGAATGTAGTTTGTGTTTTCTTTGAAGCCAGCGCCGTCCTTTCAAGTCGTGCTTCAGTCGCCTGAATCACGTGCCCGAGACCACCAACGCGATGCAATTTCCATAGCTGAAGCTTTAGTCTTGTAGGATTTACTCGTTTAATCTGTGAGAGACGGAAGCACATTACATACTGCTGACAGCGTGCCTTTGCACGTGTGAACACAGATGAGGATGAGGTGAGATTAGGACAAGCTTGCAGGGAATTAGCCCAGTGGGTTATTTATTCCAGTACAGCACAGATTAAAAGGGCTGACTGTCCCTTTGGCCTTACGAGCACTCACGTGAGTTATCAAGCACGTTTTACACTGGAAGGAAGGAGAGGAGATGTTATCATCCAGGTAAATATCTCAATAAACAAAGAGTTGGTGCATTCAGTGAGCAGCACTTTGCATGTAATTAGCATGACACCTCCCAGGATCCCAAAAACACTTTACAAAGAAATGCTCTTTTTAAGCCTCCGTGGGGTGGGTGGGCTGGATCACTCCCGGCTGACAGGTGGATGTGGTCAGTTCAGAGGGACCTACTCCCCAATCCGTCATCTCCAAGTCCTCAGGCAGGACCAGTTTTGCCCAGTATGCTCCAGTTCAGCAGCATCACCCACAATCGAAGCCTCTGAGTCCTACCGCGGTGCAGACAAATGCCTTGCTTGTGCCCTGTCCTACTAGACCAGGCTTCAGGCTCTCGAGGGATTTAGTAGTAGAAACCAGGCAGCCTCCTTCCTACTGACCCATTCTCACCGTAACATATTTCCCATTTCCGAGCGACTGGCTGTTCTCTCTCAGTTCTGGTTAATATTATTTGTGTTTTAATGCTTTCTAGGAACCATTCCAGCTTTACATCACAACAAATACCACTCGGTAGGGGAAACACTTAATCTGCCTGGCTGTGCTTTGGGTACTTTTGCTTTAGGAACTGGTCCAGGCAGTCAGATAAACAGCAGTGCCTGCTCCATGTCCACAGCTCTCCCCCCACACACTCAGCCCCACTGGGGACGTGGTCCACGGGCCTGAAGGCGACTTTCAGCAAGGTTGAATTCTGGAGCTCCTCCAGAAACGCTCCAAGGAGCATGAGCAAGCAAAATAAAGAGAAACCCACAAAGGTCTGAGATCAAAGGACTCTTTGGGTTCCTTTTCTTTGCAGACGCATTGGGTATTTCCCGTTTTCTTCCTCTTGGTCTCACCAGCAGCAGGTCTTTCCGCAGCCATCACTGCCATCGCACATCTCTGACTGAGGCTGAGCTAGTGCTGTACAACACCAGGAGTTTCCGCAGCACCACTTACCAGAAGGGGAAGCTGAGGCAGGGAGAAGCATGGGAGGTGCTTTTCCAAACTTAAAGAATCGATTCACTGGATATTATTGATTCTGGTACTAACTTTGAGCCTGGCCTTTCTAACTTATGAATTTCCACATGAACCCCATCAAAACACAACAGTCACACTGGCCTTCTGGGAAGCACTGAAGGGACTCAAAATTACACCAGGAATCAGTGACAGAGCTGAGAACAGAAATACTGGATTTTGTGGGTTTCCAATCCAGCTTACCCTATAATATTAATATTTTAATTTCTCCATCTCTCAAGGGAGTCTGTTTTACAGGATTCCTGTGATTTTACACACAAAGTGGCACACTGGACAAACAAAACAAATAAAGCCCTTGGCTCCAGCCCAGGTTGGTTATGAAAGGCTTTTTGGAGTGATGTTTCTGTTTGCAGCACACACTCTGCTCAGGTCAGGAGGAAGGAGGTGAGCATGTGCCAGGCACATCCACCACAGAGGTCTGGGTGCTGCTGCTTCCCAAGGCAAGTTTGCTCTGGAAGCTCAAACCAGGCGTCGGGTGCAGCTGTTTCCATAGAGTGCCTTTATCCTCGCACCAGTTTGAGCCGAAAGAATTCACTTTACCTTTGCAGGGATGTAACCAGATCAACAAAGACTTAAAGGTCAGCTCCTTGTTTGCAATTCCAGCTCTCGTTTGCCGTTTGTGCGTTATTTACTCTCACAAAGAGGTGGCAAAAGAAAACAAAAAAAGAGAAGGAGAGAACCCAGTCAAGGAGATCTGCTCTTTGGGACAGGCAAGACAAGCTCAAAAAGGGTAATATTCACCGTCATCAGTCAGCCCCAGGGAGGGGAGAGGAGAGGGGGAGCTCAGTGTTACGCCACGTTAATTATTTACCCACAGATTTTCTCAGGAACTTGTAACCCACACCCAGCACCTCAGGAGAACATCCGCAGGGTGCAGGCAATGAGGAGATCGGGGAGGGAGAAGAGGAGCAGATCAGCAGGAAAGTATTAAGAGTTTGAGGCCAGGGATTATCAACAAAACAGAATTATGCGGTTACGCAGCTGACTGGAGGAGGGGGGTAAAAAACCCAAGGAAGGTAGAGCGCTGTTAGGTTCCCAGAATACACAAAGCACAGAGAACAGGCACAATCGACTTGAGGGCATTACAAGAAAATACCCAGCATTACTCGGCATCCACCAGCATTTTAAAAAAAAAAAAAAAAAAGGCCTCAAGAAACTTAATCTCTGTCTTCCCAGCAAACCCACACACAGCTCTGCCACGGAGCAGCAGAGAGCATCTCAGCACCTGGAAGTCTCCCATCAATTTATCTCCCACCACCAAGAACGACATTTGTGCACAATTTTTAGTCAGTATTTTGGTGTTCTGGAGGAGAGGGAGCTTTGTGTCATACTGTTTTATCTTAAACCAAAGAGGAACTAGAAAGTTCAGACTCTGGAGAGGTCTGTGGGTTTTACCCGGGGCAGGGGGGAAGGTGTTTAGGAGTTATTTTTTGTCAAAAACAGGACATGCTTTTTTTCCTGTTTCTTTCTGAATTTTTTCCCCCACAGAAAACACTTCCCATTTTCCACCCAAGCGCTAGTTTTGAGCCGTGCAGAGCAGCAGCCTCTGCTCCACCAGCGGCAGCGGGGAGCACTTTGACAGCCTTGCACTACCCCAGGATTTGCAACATCCTCCTTCCAAACTCCAAATTAATCCCCTGCTCACTTTAACATTAATTTTTTTTCCATCAAATTAACCATTGCTCCTCCTCTTATATATTATTAACTACTGGACTGAATCAACACGTCTCATTTCTGTGAAGAGGAACCATTTATACCACCTTGTTTTCACACTAGAACCACTGACTGTGCCACATCCAGCCCCGGCACATCGCTCCCCTCCACTCCTTCCTGGGCCAATCCGGCCCCCAAGCATTGTTTTTGTGTAGGTCATACACTCCCACCTACCACACAACGTAGTAAATGCTTACTTAGACTTTTTGGTTGGCTGTGTGTTTTTTTTTTCTTTAACCAAGTGACATTTTTCAAACCAGATGACTTTTTCCACTCTAAATGTTAACAAGAGAGTGTAGGGGGAAGAAACGGTGAGGAAACTAATCAGTTCATCTTTCTCCTCTACCTTCGTGCAACTGCCCGTACTCTCTTACGCAGTAGCAGCACTTTTCAAATACATTTCTTTCACCAAAATATTTAAATACTCCAGCAGAATTATCTACTAAGATATACATTCTCTCTTTTCTATCACTTTTCGGTCAGCATTGCTGAATGCATTAGCAATAGGTTCTTGTGTCTTTTACCAAGCATCTTCACATCGTATACCATGTCCCTTCTTTTAAGTGCCACAAGGTGCAGAGCAGCTCAGGCATCAGAACAGACACCAGATGACTCCTCTAAAGCCACTGCAGGCTAGTACACAGGAATCAGGAGTGCAAGGTTTAGGACTAAAGCTTTTTAACTTATAAAGTCCCTTGTGTTGTCAACAAAAGTCAGCCAGAAACCCAAGGAAGGTGGCAGCACTTGGAAAGTGGAGCACTGGAGCATCAGCAAATGTTGGACACAAACCAAAGGTAATTTGCCCCCTCCTAGACACTCCAGTGACAACAGGTACAATTTTTAGCCCAGCTCATCTTCCTGCTTGAACAGGAACCATGCACCAGTCGGTCCCGTCAGATGAGAGCACCTCATGTTTGCCAAGGTCAGCAATGGGGAAGGAGAGTTTCTTTCGCTACACAACACAAAAGAGGGAAACGCACAGTTCTTGACCTCGATGCATGGAGCAGCTTTCACCACAGAGACCAAGAGATGTCCAGGACAGCAAGCAACTGCCTGGACACAGGGAGAACAGGGAGGGGAACTGCCTCATATCCAGAGCAACTTCAATATCTATCTCCTATGCACGGATGCAATACTTTTTGTTTTCCTCCCTCTGCAGATGCTTTCCTCCCAGTCCCGTAAGTTCCTACAGACACATTGCCTTCTCTCCTATAGCATACATCAATATTTTGAGTGCTCACTGCCAAGTCCAGTCTGCTCCTGATCCCAACAAACTGCATGGTAAACCTCCCCCTGATAACAAGCCCCCGCGCGCTCCACACACCACTCCTAAGGCAGCTGAGGTTATCAGAGCAACCCCAGGAAAACAAAGGTAGGTCCTCCCGTCAGCCTCCCACACTGCCAGCCTAAAATGTTCCTTAACATTACATTTAGCTCAAGTCTGTAAAATGCAAGACTTACTTAGAATAAGATGAATGGCAGGATTAGACCACAGCAGTCACCACTGTACTCCAAGGCCCTTATCAATTTCCACTCCTGCTTTTTCCTCCATATCCTTGCCCAATACAATTTCCATTCCCACAGGACGACCCCCCAAAAAAATCAAGCTTGGACCTAGCCTAGATGTTCTCGCCATACGATCTGTCCAAAGTCTACAAAGTACTAATTTGTGGTCACATAGTACATCAAGAGGACTCAACCTTGCAGGCGAGCTGTAAAACCTCATCTGTTATATTACCCTCGTGGTGATTTGCTCTCACACACTGGTGTGTCCATCCATCCGCTGCCACGAACACCCCAGCTCCTCAGCGCTGCCCTCCTTCCAGCGGTAAGATGTGGAGCAGGCACCATCTCTCATGGTCAATCTAAGAGGAAACCCAGCCTGCACGTTTCTGTTACTGTTTAACCAGCATCTTGCCTTCTGGACCAAGGTCCAGTGCCCAAAAGCAAGGATTTGCCATCATTTCTGTTCCAGTGAATGTTTTTTTCATAAAGGAAAGGAGCAAGCAGGAGAGGATCTCCAGTCACCAGTAAGGAAAGCCACTGGCTCTCCATCAGCACACCCTAATGTGGTCACTGGGCTTGCAGGGACAGGAGGTGGGGACAAGCAGTTCAACCGTTAACATTGGGAACCACGGAAATTCAGCTTTACCTTTCCCCTTCAGTCCTGCTTTGTCCCTTTCCAAAAAGAAAAAAAGAAAAGAAAGGAAAAAAAAATAAGGGGAAAAAAGCACTCTGGAGGTGCCAGACCACTTGTGGGAGATGAGCGGCAAGCTCTGCTGTGGCATTCAGGGGTGGCAGAGGAAGAGGAAGCTCTGCCACCCATCCCTCTGATCCGAATGCCTACACGTGAGTGGGCAATTAGCCAGTTATGGATCTCACACCATTCGGCTCCGCTTTCTCCTGGGAAACATGAGATGGGGGAGATGCAAGCCTGTTACCAGAGAATCTATGGCAGTTGGGTAACACCACACTAAATGGAGGCAGGAAGGGTTACACAGCACCGTGGGAAAGCAAAACCCAATCTCAACATCCCCTGCTCCCCGGCAGTCTGAGGAACGGGACGGGACATTTCAGGAGCCCAGGCTCTGCTGCAGAACACCGACTGCCCCTCAGCCACCCGCTCCACCGGGGTTCCTCGCCGGCCACGAGGCCCAGGGCTGCTCGCAAAGTCACGCTGTCCATCCAGAAAGGCACTGCTGAATCTTACTCCTGTTTTCCGTGAGCTAAGATAAATGGCTTAAATATTACCCAGCACTGCCAGTCCTTGTGATGGGTAAATGCTTTCGGGATCAGGGGGACATCTTTATTTAAATGGCATCTCAATGGCAGGTGGAGCATCAGCTTCATCACCCAATTCATGTGTGCCAACCGGGCGCGAGTGCGCCCTGGCACTCACCCAGCCTGCTCATCCAAAGGGACGATGTGCCAAGCCAGGGCACAGAAGGCAAGCATGCTGACCCCTCGATTAAAATCAGCATCATCCAGCTTTTTATAGGAAACAGCTGGTCTCCTAAGGACTCCCTGTTACCATAAAATGAATCGCAAAAATTTCAGTACCGGCTGCATGACTTGGGATCTGCCTGCCCAGGCAGATCGGTAGCAACTTCAAAACACAAAAAGCTCGCAGCAAAGATGCCCAACGCGGATCACCTTCTTTCGAGAAGAACAGAGCTTGGTTTTTTCTTCCATGTTTTAGCTTACTCCACCTTCCAAAATAGCCTGAACTAAGACAAAAAAGGCATGTTCATTTTGGAATGAAGCAGCACGCATATGAAGCGCTCACAGAAGAGCTGTGGCAGAACAACTTGTTCCTCAATAGCTATTCTGAACCACGGCTCAGTAACAGATCCGGAGTACGTCTCCCTAAACGAGACGTCGTGTTGATCTGACAACCCAGTTAAAGTGGTGGGCAGAAGCTTGAAAACTTTCATAAAAGCATAAGCTGGCAATTCCCTTGAACAAAGGGCACATCGACCCCAAGAAAAATCAGAAATTATTCACTTCTTTTCTAGAGACCTGCTTTCCGACCTCAAGTGTTCAAAAACCGTCAGTCCAGTCTCAAAGTCGGTAAGACTGGCTTAAAAACTAACGCAATAAAAGTCAGTCTGTTTCAAGCTTTTCCTCTGTTGGCACTCTGTGTAGACAGCCCTTCTCCCAGCGCTTTCCTACACAACCGTGAGGCCCAGAACCTTAAGTTTATTTTAAATGAAAGATTAGATATTAAAGCAAATTACAGATTTAAGGGAGCAGGAGCTATAAAAGACTTGATATAGGGCAGAGCTTACAACAAGATCACCATCAATAGCAACCACTGAACACCTTGAACATTAAAGCTAAGACACTGGACATTTCAAATTAAAACTCCATTTTGCTTTTTACTATTATTTGTGATTTCAAGGTCCCAGATCAAGAAGTACTTCAGAAGAGGGACCTTTATCCTCGCTGCTTTCACACAGACTGAACACTGACTTTCCGAAGGCAGACAATTTCTTGAAATATAGTGTTAGTAATTTTCTTTTGTTATTTTTCTCCCCTTTCAAAATTTCACTCAGTGTTGCAAGCACTAGTTAATGCAAACCCCTTCCACATGCTCCGTTTCACTGTCCTGCTCTCAGTATCCAGGTCTGTGGCATAGTGGGAAAATCTTTAGGAAGTGACACTTAAAATAATCTGCAGAATTTTTTTTCCACAAAAAGGTTTCACAGGTTTAGGGGTTTATACAATAGCTTGTTTTTACAAAATGTAAATTCAGGATCCGGTTTAAATCGGTGTCTCATTACAGCCACCCTGCCTAAAACATGCACTTATTTCCTCTTGGGCACCGTGAATTTGTTCACCTTGGCCAACTCCTACCACATCCATATACTAGACAAATATGCATATACATATATAGGCGCGTTCTGCCTCATCTGGAGCTAGCTGTGACCGACACAGGGCTCGTTCAGCCAGGAGAAGGGTTACTAAAGCGTTATCTGCACTCGAAGCGGTTTAGTGTTACTGGGCTGAAAGGAAACAGAGAGACATCCTGTTTATAGGCTGTAGAGCCCCAATGGATAAACAAGTGCACCTCAGTTAAAAGTAGAGTCAGGGGAAAAAAAACAGGCAGAAAGAGAGACTTAGCGGGTGTCAGGCTAACGAAATACCAGCTAACAAAGTACGCGGCATGCCTGGCAGCACAACCCAGGGCTGCCGGCGGCCCCACGTGCTGCGGGGCTGCAGAATGTACAGAATGTCCCGCCACGCCGGGGCTGCCGGCTCCTCCGACCCCACCGCGGCAGCCGGACCCTGCTCGTCTTTCACCTCCATGCTGGGACGCTTCCTGGCACCCGGCGAGGCGACACCAGAGCTGTTTTTCCACCCACCCCCCCTCCTCTGCGTTCTCCCAACGCACGCTCAGGCTGCTGAAGCTTTCTATGTATTTTGGTTTTCACCCCCCGGCAGGGCCGCACGGTGGATGCTCGGGGTTTTTGCAAGGTCAGAGCGGGAAGGGTGTCGCGCAAGGTCAGCGCTCGCTGCGGCCATGTCTCCCTGCTAGAGGCACGGGGAGGCCTTTAGCCTCCCCTCGGCACCCGCTGCTGGCCATGGGCAGGGGGGGACTTTGGGCTGGATAGACACAGCCTGGCCTGACCCAGCACCTCTGCTGTAAACCCAATCCCCCGCCACATCAGGGAGGAGACAGTCCCAAGATGTGAACCGTCCCACTCCTCTCCCAGCAGGAGAATACTGAGGTCCATCTCCAGGTTAGACGGAGATACCAGGCTTATTCTCGTTTGAATTATTGTCTACATACACGGGCCTGGCAAGAGCAAGTAGGGCTGAGCCTGAATTCTGGGATGGATGCAAGAAATGGGAGATGTACAAATAAACCCTACAAACGTCCCTCGGCTTCTGACATCATCAGGACCGAACAAAGCGATAGAAGAAGTTGAGGTCCTACCCTGGTCCAGATCCAAGGGTCCCTTTGCCTCCAGCGAGCACAGACCCACAATACTCACCCACTCTTGGGTTACCCTTAAACGGGAAGCAGAAACTCTCTGTCCATTCGATCCCTCCCCGAGCACCAATGCTGTGGCAACGGCAGCTCACTCGGCGAGTTCCTGGGAGCTGCTACAAGCCCCCTTCAGCCTCTACAGTAAAACCTTCCCCCAGTAACAAGCCACTCTGGGAAGAGCTGGCAGACAAGGATGCTGTGTCAGCGTTGACAACACCCTACCAAGGCACAGGCAAACAGGGCAGGGAACACAGCCCACCTGCCCGGCTTAGACAAGTAACAAGCCCCACAGGGAAATTTCCTACCTGGACAACCTTCGTAAGAGCTGACTGCTTCTAATCCCACTTCCCACACCTACACCTTTGTTGCTCCACTGATCATTCCTTCCCCTCACCAGTGAACGTGGGAGATGGACCCACATCCAAAGCCTCCACCCTCACCCACCAACACAGAAGGGAAAGTTTTGGCTCCCCCACTCTCAGTTACAGGATGAGCGTCCCATCCCAACGTGCAGAGGAGGATCTGAGCAGCAGAGCACCAACGCCTCACAGGATAACCCAAAACAAGAGACCCAGGTCAAGGTGTGACTTCTCACATCTCTGAAGCCTTTCTGGTTTTCACTGCCTTGCTCTGTTTGCGAGCCCAGGAACTCTCTGCAATGGAGGTACAAAACCCAACACACTCTCAAGCCCGTCCCATCTGAAGGGCTCCCCCCAGACCTGCTCCAAAGCACGAGCAGCAGAGAAATACCCCCGTGCGCACAAGCAGAGCTCGCTGACAACGTCAATATTCGCCCTCCGAGCATTTCCATCACAACTTGGCTGACACAGCCAGTGCTTCACAACCACCACAAGAACCTCCCAGCCCCGCAAGGACACACGTAAATGGGATTTGCTCATGCTTTGGCAGGTCCTGGGGATGAGGCAGCGCTGCCGGGTCCTAGGACAATGAGCCGAGGCCCGGGGAACCTGAGAGCTGCTCCGAAAAGAAAGTCCTGAGCAAGTCATTTCTCATTTGTTTCCTATCCTACTCTTTATCTCGTGCAGCCGAGATGGGTCTGACTCACACGGGTTTCCGCGGGGCCTGACACAACAGGCTGACGGACTCGCCTCGAAATAAAACAACAGCAAGCGTGAGATGATCGTGTCTTGGCCAAGGAGGGCCCAAACTCTAGACAGCCCTCAAAGGCACAACTCTGAGGTAAATAACTGGTAATGAACTCCTTGCTCACCAGCTCTGTGTAGTCCTGAAGCCTTTATTTTGCCTCCCTTCCAGCTGGAAAGAAAGTTCATTGAGAAGGAAAGCTAGTGACTCGCAGGGAGGAGTGACAGATGCTGCCTGCCTGCATGTGTGAAAAAACTCTGACAGGCAGAAATAACGCATCTCACATGTCTTATTGTGGCAGTGAAGCAATAAATAATCTAATAGACTACTAAGGCTCATAGTAATCGTGTTGTGCTCCGTTTTCAGAAGCCACTCCCCACGCCGGATGACATCTGCCATGGTATAGATGTTCCTGGAACAGGGAGATATTTTTAAATCTCTCAATGTGGCGCAAAACTGTGAGTGCATCAGCCAAAATACCAGCCACCATAGCGTTTATATATAGCCTTGCACATACCGTATATAGATGGGAACACAGACAGATACGTGGTATCTAGCAGCATTACAAACACATTCTTCTGCTGGTCTCGGAGCACTTGAGAAGAAACTTCCCAGCTCGCAGCTCTGCCCGTGTCACCCTGCCCCGTGTATCTCTCCATCAGCTCCTGCTCCTCAATTGTTAAGTGCCGCGTCTCAGTTCTTGAGGATCATCAAAATCCTGTCCTTCCACCTCCCCATGTGCCCCCCTTGCTACAGGGCGCTGCAGTGCCAGTGACTGGGTTGCCCCGCTCCCCTGAACACCCCTCTGCACATACACCTTCCGAACCGGAACGCAGGGGCCCCAAAACTTCCTCCCCCCTTGCTGAGATAGGTCCTGGGCAGGGGTGAGATGGTCTTCAAAAGGCAGTCCAATTCACTCAGGAACACCTCCATCTAACAGGTGCAAACTCCAGGGATGGTTCCTAATAGAAGAAGGAACAAAGAGCTGCTCGTGAGAACATAAAAGGATTTGCAAGCTCAAAACCAGCAATAGCTCCCCACGAAGCACCTGTAACTGCTTCCCAGGAACTCTACTGACACCCAAGTCATTGCAGGGGGAAAAGGAAAAAAATAATAATTTAAAAAGGGGCTTGAGATAATGCAATACATTTTCTCACGAGCATCAAACATGCATCAGCATTTCAAACGGAGCGCCGCAGCCTTCAGAAGCAGGCTGATGTCTACGCTCTTGATACAGTTATCTGCCTAATAATAACCCCAAAGAGCACTCCTTGCCTGGCTGCCTGCCAGACCACATGCAGCCTCTCTGCCGTTTTTTTCTTTCACTTTTTTAAACTTTGTCAGACATGGAAATGTTGACTCTAAGAAATTCAGCCTCTTCCGTGAAACAGATTGGCTGAGACTTCTTTTTTGTTGTTGAGGAAGCCATGATTTGGGTCCAGGGAGGGGAAACAAAAGGGAAAATTTGCGTATGTTTGCCTTCACGTGTGCTTTATTTTCTCCTCTGTCAGGAAACAGTGAGAAAGGATCTGACCCAGTTGCCGTCAGCTGCGTTGGAAGTGATTGTGTCAGCTCCACCTGCTTTACATGGGTATTATTCAAGAGTGCAAGGACAATGATTTGGAGACAAATCAGCAGTGCCTGGTGCGTTCTCGAGGGACAAATGCAACACACTCGTGCATGACAAGCAATCCACAGCAGCGGGACGGTCTCAAGGTTGGGAGGAGGAAGGAAAGCGGGGAAGGCTGAATATCTCCCTCTGTTTGTCAAGGGAAAAAAGAGATATTACAAGGAGATCACAGCTTGTTCAAACATTTAGAGTTTGCTCCACAATAATTGCAGCACTTGGGGGCAACAAAAGAACTGCAGAGATCCAGCAGCTACGGCTCGGGGAGGAACATCGTGTCTGTGTCAAGCTTTCAAAGCCTTATAAACTGCAAGGAGTGCAACACCGTTCCTTCATAATCAGAGAAGAGCCTTGTCAGAGCAGGCTGTGAGGTACCGCGTATTGCTGTTTACACCTGCTATGGATCAGGCCCCACGCAGCACAGAGCTCAGACCACTCCTTAAAGCTGATCTGCTTGTGAAAAAGGAAACTTGTGGTATCAAAACAACAAAGGAGCCTCCAACAACCATGTGGACAACGGTACAGCGTGAAGGAACTGCTACTGAAGCACCACAAAGGCACTTAAATGGCATCTTTCAAAGGAAAAGATAAAAGGAAAAAAGGCAAAAGTGTACCTTTGCATGTTCCAGCACAAGCGGAAAGCCCCGGGTCACGGCTGTAGCTAACCAGGAGGGTGACAGTGGTGCTCCCGGCACTCTTTGAAGCTCAGGGAGGCTGTTCCGAGCAGGTGCCCCGCTGTCATCGCTCAGCACAGTGCTCTGAAACATCCTCCTGCCTTTTTTTTTGTTTTTTTAACTACACACAAACAGCAGCGTGTTCACAGCAGGCTGCTGCTATGGCATCCCTACCGCCAGTAAGACCCTGTGAAGTCTTAAAGGGTAGGTCATATCTGCAATGGTTTTGTCACCGCCTGCTCTGCCTCCACCACGTACCCTGTTCTGCCACCACCAAACACCCCCGTCCCCAGCAGTTCTACTCTTGCAGCTTCACAGACTTTCACCAGAAGAGCTGCTCAGCGACAGCAGCCTGCTCACAGACACAGCACGTAGGGCTCAAACGGAAGGAAAACCCTTTAGCCCATTCTGCACCTTATTCCTCCAGGATTAGAGTAAATAATAACATCTTGGTATCTTGTCCAAAGCCCTGAAAAATGCCAGTGTGCTACACCTGGCCCTTTCATACTTAAACATACCTACTTAAACATATATACCCTTATACACATATGATGATGGCAAATGACACTTCAACAAAACAAACAACATCAGGCATCAGACCCTGATGACCCCAATGGGTGAGTTTTCATATGAATTTACCAGTGTTGTCCCTACACAATCAGGGAGATGGAAGCAAGCCAAGAATGAAGGCAGGCATCGCCCTTTGCAAACACCTAACAAGCCTAACCGAAAACACCAAGTCCAGCACCTTCGGAGTCATCCCCCGCCCACCCTGCCAGGGCAGGCGGTTAAAGATGAAAAAGACTCACCGGGAAAGCTCTTCCGTAAGAGCTGATATTTTAGCTACTAAAGAAGTTTCTGTTTAAACAGACATTAATTGCATACACTCAGGAATTTCTGAGTTTTACCACTTAAAAACCACCCAAAGCCACTTTAAGGCTTTTCCTTTTTTCTCTCCCACCTTTATTTGCTCTGTAAACACGTTTGTGTGCACCCTGGATCCCGAAACATTCAGTTTCTAAGACAGCAGCTTCAAAGTAGAGCAGCAGCTATCCAGGCAGCTCACCAGGGACTGCCAAGCATCCTGATCCTGCCCCTGCCATCAGGGCGCACCACGATGCACAACTCCTCGCAAGACCTTCTCCTGGTCCAGGATGAAGTGGAAGATGCCGTTGGTGCCGTTTGTACTTCCAGATAACATTATCAGGAGTGAGTGCCCACGAACTCAGCCACCTCCCTGTGCAGGCTGAATTTGTTGCAGCAAAACCTTACCTGATAGCGGTGGGGTTTGTTAATTAGAGCAGCGTTGCAAGTTTTCCAGCACATCAAGGACACACTCGTGGGAGGTGGAAGATGTGCTATAACCGCAAATACGCTGCAGCCTTTTGAAGAGGCCACTGAAGTCAGCCCAGTGAACTCGCTGGGATTATTTCAGACCCCACATGCCAGGTGAGAGCGCTGGGTGGGCATCACCTGGTGGAAAGAGCCTGGAGGAGAGCATCCTCCTGTGCACCAGCATAGTTATGACTAGCTGCTACAGTAGGGCTGCCCATAAAGGTACCCCTGAAGATCCCAAGATGGAGGAAAGGACAAATGCGGCCAGGAAACTTGGATCATTTCTTGGCCTCGAGTGCTGCGTTCAGTTTTGGGCCCCTCACTCCAAGAAGGACATTGAGGTGTTGGAGCGTGTCCAGAGGAGGGCTACGGAGCTGGTGAGGGGTCTGGAGGACAAACCTTCCGAGGAAGGACTGAGGGAACTGGGGTTGTTCAGCCTGGAGAAGAGGAGGCTGAGGGGAGCCCTCATCCCCCTCTACAACTCCCTGAAAGGAGGGTGTAGCCGAGGGTGGGGAGGATCTGTCTCTTCTACCAAGTAAGAGGTGACAGGACAAGAGGAAACAGCCTCAAGTTGCGCCAGGGGAGATTTAGATTGGATCTAAGGAAAAATTTCTTCACTGAAAGGGTTGTCCAGCATTGGAACAGGCTGCCCAGGGAAGTGGTGGAATCACCATTCCTGGAGGTATTTAAAAGACACGTAGATGTAGTGCTGAGGGACATGGTTTAGTGGTAACTTGGCAGTGCTGGGTTAACAGGTGGATTTGATGATCTTACAGGTTTCTTCCAATTAAAACAATTCTATAGTTATATATATGTACACACACGCGCATACATACAAATACTTTAAATAGATGTGCACATCTGTGCAGCTTCGGGCAAGTCCCTTACCCTCCCTCCCCTGCTGGTCAGTAAACGGAGGGTAATGTCACTGCCCTGAACATACTTTAGAACCCAAGGATTGTGTAAACGCCTGCAGGCAATAGAAACCCCAGCACCTCTATCTCCACTCCATCACTGCAAAGAGCAAGAAACCTCAGCGAGGACAGAGCACTGAACCGTCTCAGCAGGCCAAGGGAGCCATCAGTGGCACCAGCCCACAGGGGCCGCTGGCAGACATCCCACGATACTTTCTATTATGTCCCTTTCTATTGCCTTACGCTTTGCGCATCCCTTGGCCTGCCTCCCAAAGAGGAAGGCTGGGAGTACAGGTCTGCTCCATGCCTTAAGCAACGTGAAAACCCCTGAGAGCAACCAGGAGTCTCTTTCGCCGCTGAAAGCAGGTCACCTCCACCATGCTCAGCCTCAGCCCACCCAGAAAGTAAGGTCTGACCCAAAACTCAGAGAGCCTTTTGCTGGGCTGGCTATGCCACCAACCCACAGGCACCAAGAGACACCACCACCAGGTCTCACAAAGCAGCCTCTGCAGCATCTCACAGGAGGGGGAGGGCCTGGGGGGTGGGAGAGGGGAGTCATTTTTGGCCATGAAAATGTAATGGAACATTTTGTATCGATCTGTTGTGGAATGAGTCATTTTTAGAGCGACTCGCCTCCTCTTCCCCTCACTTCCCCACCCCCAAATTATGGACTGCAAGAAATGAGCTGAGATAATGGGCAATTTCAGATGTTCTAAACTCAGGTTTTTCTCCTGCTGGAACAGTGTGCCACAAGAGGAGATGGACTGAGCTCCAGAGGAGATGCCCTTCATGTTCCCACACCTTTTACCGGCTACAACAAAGTTGTGTCTAACTAATACATAATTAGGAAAGGACTAGAAGGATGGGAGACTAGTTTGGAGAGGAAATGAGGAACCAGAAGGAAGATCTGGAAAGCATCAGCAGTAAAAGCAGACTCAAAAAACATACGGGGATCAGACACTAGCCCACCCGAAAAAGATAAGCAAGCTGGAGGGGGATCAAATTGGGGAGGGAAAAGGGTCTAGATGAAGCTACTACTGCTGCTTCAGGAGAAATCTGTGGACTATCCAAGTCTACAGGCACTTGCCAGAGTACAAATGCCAAGCCCCAAGTATAACCACTTCCAAAAAAAGAGAGGGAAAAAACAATCAGAGAAAAGGAAATAAGACTGGTGACATTAAATTCTTCCTGCGCTCCTGCAGTCCTTGGAGATGAAACAAAACCCCTAAGGGAGCTGTGTAAGTCCCAAGGTCTTTTTAGGGAACCAGAGGCTGCATACATAAGAACCAGATGACCAGGGAGTTTTCCCACCTCGGTTCCATGGAAGTTAATACACGAGGACCTTTGTGCAAAGATTACTGCTCTTTCACTGGGGAGTGGGTATGGCGTAACATAAACCACTGATCCTACCCATATCTCATCAGATGTCACTACAGTGCAGCCTGCTGCACTCAAAAACCTACCCATCACATATACATTGATATTAAATATAATATATATATAGACACGCGCACAGCCAATCTCTGATTTGCTGTCCAAGTCCCTCTAGAGGACTAACTTTGATGGCATTAGGCTGAAGGTGGTAAGTTACTGATGCCCTTGCCTGGTACGGTTGGCAGCGGTGCACACACAGGATCCCACGGCGTGTAGCCACCCAGCACCCACCAGACACACGGGGCGTTCCAGCCCGGCCAGGAGGTCTGGCGCTGGACTTCAACCAGGACCAGTACTCTCCATTCAGAGAAGAAACTGGTACTTCATACCCTGGGAGATGACTAATCCCAGTAGCTGAGTTACAGCATAGCTTTTAACACACCACGAAGAGACGTTAAGGTCATCTCGACTCTCATCTACAGCATCCCACAGCGTCCCCTCCCACAGCTGACTCGCTGCTCTTTTTTTCCTCCTACTCCTTTTCTCGCTTTCTACCCTCTACTTCATCCTTCTTTCCTTTCAGGTCTTCTCACCTCCTTCCGTACCCATTTGCCCTCCTCTGTCTATCCACTCCGCCTGCACCTTAAACACCTTTCTCCTCACCCACAACTCCCACCTCACAACTCCTTTTCTTCTAGGAATCCGCTTTATCTGGATTTCAATCTCCAGCAATACTCCATGCCCTCCCCCAGCCCTCAAGTGCATGTTTGTCTGCCTGGGATTGCAGGCTCTTTAGGACAAGGACTGTCCTCTTCCCCACTTTACAGCAGGGTGTACATTTATGGGGCAGGTAAATGATAAACAAAGCAGTCTCAGCTCAGCGTCGGCTCCCTCCACCGAGTTCCCTGGGTGTTTGCCTTCCCTCTGCCACAAACTAATCAACCCGTAAGACTTTTTGTTTCTTATCTCTCAGCTACAAGGCTATCGCTTATATTTATCAGCATTCTTCAAAAAAAAAAAAATAGTTAAGAAAGGGAGGTGGGGAAACAAAGAGCCTTTACCAGCCCTGCTCACCCGTAAGCTCAAACCCCAAGATGTAGAGGAGCTTCTGGGACCACTGCGAGGGGAGAACATGGCCAGAAAGAACTCGCTGGGATTATTTCAGACCCCATATGCCTCATTTCTTTTCAGTTTTCAGTGAGTTTCTAGATGAGCAGACACACGCGGCTGTTTGCTGGGGGAGCATCTGTCACATCTACATTGACTTCCACCATCCCAGTGTCCCTTTGGAAGGAGGTTGGAAAAGAGACACGTGGGCTGTCGAAATGGAAAGCTGGGGTAAGGAAAAAAAGTTACGAAGAAAAGATTTCCCACAACACATAGGGCATCAAGAGGTGACTAAGAGGCAGCCCCTGTTCCAAGGAAAATACAGAAAAACAGTGAAGGCAAAAATCCCCCTCCATGTCAGGGCTGAGCCGATGAATCGAATTGCCCGGCTGTTTGGCAACAACGCCGATGTGTGATGGGGGATTTGCATAGCAGGAGTAGCACTTCTCAGGAATCAACGTGATAAAATGCTCATTCAAACAAAAAAAATAATAAAAAAAAAGAGGGCAAGAGTACTTGCTAGACAGTTCACAGAGTTGACGCTATCAGCTGGTTCCTTATCTCATGAGAACCTGACTTGTCTGGGGTTTCCTAATGCCCCAAGTTGCCACTCTCTGGCCCCCCACACTCCTCCGCCACGTGGACTTCACCCCCTGCCTCCCCCTCACCAGCCCCTCGCCTACACGAGGACATCGCCGGTGCCCGCCCAGCTTTGAGAAATTCTTCACCGGGGACATGCTCAAAAGCCACGTCCTCCTCTGTCCCTACAGTCGTAACAGCCTCTACAACACTATCTGATGTAGCTTCCTTACACTCATACATCTCAGCGGAGAATTAGATGATAACTAACAAAGCACCGCGGGCAGCGCGTGCGTCAGGAAGGATGAGCGATAACACCGTTATGCTGCAAGAAACCTCACCCAGACCCTTAGGAAAAATTACAATTTTTGTCACCGGTTTCATCTGAACTCTCCAGCTACCCTCAGACCACACAGAGGGGAGTGCCTTCAAGTAAATAATTTGCGGGGGGCACTCAAACCACCCTGTGATTAGTGACTGCAGGCAAGCCAGTGGGCAACACGGAAGATGCACAAAAGTCGAGAACAAAGCAATAGCCTAAAAAGCAACAGTAGATCACACAAGAACACGTCGAACCGCCACGCACCCCTTCCTTCGCGCTGGATGCGCTTTTCTGTGTAGCCGCATTTCACGAGGTAGAAACTGAGGAGCTGGTGCTTCACGCTGCCCCTGGAGACTTGCCCAGAAGTTTTTACATTCCTCAGCACCCTGCGCATAAAAGGGCAGCACCGGCAGCACTCCTAGTGAACTCCCGCCGGCCAAGCTGTCTGGCAGGTATAGCTAAAAAAGCCATTTGGGGAAAATATTGCCTTTTTATAGCTTATCTCAGTGCAGACAGCTGCCTCGCGTCTCTAGAAATAGCAGGATTTAACAGCCACGTTTGCAGGGACAGATTTTAAAGGTTCCACTTCTAAGAAACAACCTACACATCCAGAAACAGGAGGCCAGATTTGTTTTGATACTGGAACCCCCTTCCATATGCTAAGCGTGCCCACGGATTTGCAAAAACCCTGCTCTGAAAATGGGATGTTCATTCAGCAACAGGCGACAAGTAACTCATGTCTGCCTTCCTATAGTCTGCTCCCAGTGCAATCAGCGGCAAAATAGCACACGATTAGGCTGATATTGGCTTTTGCTGAAAATCACTGGCATTTTATAAGAAAAACAGTGGTGAAGGAGAGCATTAAACACCGGAAAAACAAGACTAATAAGTTAAGTAAAAATACCCCGCAGCTACAGCTGATCAGCACCTCTCTGTTGTTGCTTTTCGGAAAGAGCGAGCCAGGATCAGATCCCAAAACGCTGTTATGATTCCTTCGAGGTGATAAAGATGGAGCGTGGGCTGCGTTCCTGGGTCGGTCCCACGGCTGCAAACCCCAACCCCGTGAGCCTGGAGGAGCCTCTCCAGCCACTCGCCTCCATCACGTTTGTAAGTGTGATGGGGATAAACGTTATTTTCCTACCTTTTAGCAATAACAAGCTTTTTTAGATTAAAAGCACCAAATTCCCATGAATTTCACACTGGAAGAGCTTATGCTAAGGACGTAACAGACCCCTGCAAAATTTCAATACTATCACCTTTTTACTAGCAACAGTTGGACCAGTTGTGTACAGCATCCTCCTCATTACGAGATTCTTTATTTATTTATTTAAAACTGAATGAAGGGGTACTAAAGACAACGACCTGCTGTGAAATGACCGAAATTCCCATGCAAACAAGCCATTAGCAGTGTTCAAATGCAATTTAAATTACTAGTTGTTAAAGTGCTCCTCAATTTCATGGTAAGTTTCCAAGGAAAATTACATGCTATGTACTATTTAATTGATTGTTTTCTACTTCTTAACACACATTTATTCCCTCCTCCTGTCTTTTCCTTAATTTCAAGGGATGATGATGACTTTTCAGGGAAGAAGGGGGAACAGCTAATGGAGTTGAAGAGGGATTTATTTACCTGAAGAACACAGATGTAGGAGGGAAGCAGCTGCAAAAAAGGGCAGTTTCACTGGACTCATCCCTGTGATATTTTCGCAGTAGGGGCGTGAGACAGCAGAGCACAAGGACTCCTTTCCTCCCCCACCACAGGCAGCCAGGCTTTTGGAAACTGATGTTTCTTTAAAACGTAGCCATCCCTCCCATGGAAAGCAATAAGCGACTCGGGAGCCTTACGCACAGTTAACTATTAGGAAAAGGTGGTAAAGCAACAAGAGCAACTTGTTTCCTCCCCCCAGGCACACTAGTCCTTGAACCAACACGCTCACTGGAGGCAAACAAGTTTTTCTCATCTGGGAGATCTCATCCCAAATGCAAATACCTAGTTTACAGGAGCGCATTCCCCCTGCCAAAGTTGACTGAAGAATTAGGCTGCCAGTGAGACCTCCCGCTGCTTGCAACAGCTGCTACACAAGAATGTGTATCATAAACCTAATAACAACAGACATTTCTTAAAAGCCCGCGCTCTGCTCAGATCCGAGGAAGGAGCAGCGGTACGGTTAGGTAAGGTGCCATCTGGAAATTCCTGAACTAATGATATGTGTTGGGATCATGTCACACACCAGCAACATGCATCAACTTCACGACTTGGTTTACCTTTAAGCAAGCAACGCAGAAATACTTTGTGCTCAGAAAGGATGACTTTATTAGAGTAAGTGAGATGGGTTTCACAGAACTGCCCAGCACGAGGCTGCAAAGCACCCGCCTGCCTGCGGGAACTGAACGTGAACCATCATGTAGAATCCAGAGATCTGTACTTTTCCCAAATCTGCCATACGGTGCCTCAGTTTCTACACCTGCACAGCAGGATAATACAGCTTTCCTTAGCCTACAGGCACGCTTTAGTGTTCGAGGGCTGTGAAACCTTTGCCTATAGCAATGCGGAGTGTCAGATGTGTAGAGCCATCCTAGGCTTGTCACCTTGTCTCGCCTTCATCCCTTCCATGCCCACATGAGCTAGCTCCATGCTTTCCGGGGCAACTCTCTTACCTGCTGCGAGGCACGTACACCCAGCCCTTAGTGCACGCTAAATCCCCCCACAGCAACTGAATCAGAGTGACAGATCACCATTTCACCACGTCCTCCGCCGTGCCAGCCCTGGATCGATCGGTGCAACAACCAGGATGAAGAATGGGCTGCGAACCAATCCTCCTTACATGGGAGCTAAAGCAAATCCTCTGTGTTTAATACATCATTAGAAGTGATTGAGAGAAGCTTAAGAAAGGCAGGCATGGAGCTCTGCGAGCACGCTCGAGGTCCAGCGCCATGGAAAGCTTCTCAGACTGGAGTGTTTACAGGGTGCCAGGCTGCAGGAGAAAAAAAAAACCTGTTTATACACAGCTGTATTAATTTACAGGTCAGCTCTTAATGGCTCTGTTCTTGGAGCAGAAGAAAGTCCGCTGTGGATCCTGGTTAGCATCAGTGATCACTGGATCTGCCCAGGTCCTGGAGAAATACCAGATGGAGAGCCCTGGCAGCCCGCGGTCCCGGCCCTGGGCAACCTCCATCCTCTGGAGCTTCTGCAGCCCTGCCCAGCACCCATCGGGGGGACACAGGAGGCACGTGGGAAGCTCATCCTTCACTGTCCATCCAGCTCTCAAGTCACATCCTCGCAGCGATGCGATGTTGCACAGAGAAGGATGGGCACGTGAAGATCAACAGCCCCAATGTGCTTCCCCAGGGGTGCCAGAGGAGCACTGCCCGGAGCCCTGGGTTATGGCACCCAGGCACTGCCCATCCTTGTCTTCCACCAAGCAGCCTGTCCTGGCGAGCGGGAAAGCGGGTGAAACTGCGAGGGGAACAGAACATCGTCATTTCCAGTCCCGCCGTGCTGTCCCCGAAACACCAAGCTCGGCCACAAGCAGCTGGGCGAAGGCTGGACATGCCGCATCCAAGCGCCACCAGGAGCAGGGGCTGATCCAGGGTACATCCGCGCAGGGGCGCGGGCATCGCCCCTGGCAGGGGCCACATGTGCTCGCCCAAAGGTGAAGCGCAGCACAGGAGGAGCGACCCCGACCACCGGCTCGCTGCCTCCCACAGCTCGGCACCACCACGGAGGACGGGAGGCTCCTTGGCGAGACACTGGGCCGAGGCCTCGGGGGCAGCAGTGGCTCCGTAGGCAGCCTGCTTCCCAGCCCATCACCGACACCGGCTGTGCGCTCTTTGGGACAGCAGTCCTGTCCTTCACGCCGGTACCAAGCCCAGCCCAGTGGGGCTCTGACCCCAAAAGCTGCCATAATCCAAGCAGCTTGTTGAAACAACAAGGATTAAAATCCAGCGGAAGTCTGCAAGCTCCCAACGCGTCCCACCTGCAGGAACAGACTCCAGCAGTCCCTCCATCACCTTTTGGGGCTGAGTACTTTTCACATCCCACCCTCCCGCAAACTAAGCCAAATATCTTTCCCTGCCCAGAACAATCAAGCCAGTTTCACACCTCAAGAACCTGCCGGAAATCCACATCTCTGGGGAAGAAAAAAAAAACCAAAAAAACAAAAAAACCCCCACACAACCAAACAAGCCTCACATTGAGTATTAATCTGTATTTAAAAATGGCAAAAGAAAACCAACAAGAGATTTAACTTTCTAACAAAGGTCTTAAAACAGGGAGAGTGTGCTAACAACAGGTTTGAATCAGCCTAAAAACACCAGTTAGCTGAGAAGATCCAAGCATCGCTAACCAGCAGTGGGAACTATAAAGGGATTTTCACCAGCGCCCCTTCCCAAGTGAAAGGACAAAGCGCAGTGCTTTCTGTCCGAGGCACAGGACCGGCTGCTGCGCAAGCCCCGGCGCAGCGCTGAAGGCACTCTGTGCGTGTTACATGCTCCAAATGAGAAGAGGAATGCGGGACGGTGGATCGCTGCTCCAGATTCCCCAGCACGGTTTTAGCTGCCATGAATAAAACAGGAAGCAGAGCATCTTCCAGGTTCCCCCCACGCCCCTGACTGTCTGGATGAACTGTGGTTTCCTTTCAGGAAAGAGAAAGGAAAGCGGGGGGGAGAAAAAAAAAGAAGAAAAAAAAAAAAGTAGCAGCCAGCTGCAATATCAGCCAGATTAAAAACTTCACACTAAGGAAAAATACAGAATAACAGGAAAAAACAGACACTGAACCTTCACCCAGTTAGCAGCTAAACTCCTTCAGGTCCCTAACAAAACAGAGTTAAATATTAACATTTGAGAGAAATATATCCGTACGTTATGCAGCCCTTTTAACACGCACTCTTGCTTAGGAGACAGAAATCACACTTAAGCTCTATTTTACTTGCTGACCACACACATATACTCCTTTAACTCTGCAGGGCTCTGCTGCCTTGCTGCATTAGCCAGCGAAACTTAAAGGAAGAGCGTGACTGACCGGGAGCTGCTTAAATTATCTTTATACCTAGGCCTGAAGAAACATTTTGCCTTTGAGACCAATCCACTAAGCGAACTGTCCCTGCTACGGCAGGTTTCACTGGGTCCCTTGCTGCTGGCTGGCGATCCACATGCCCACTTCCACCAGCAACGCACACGCTTTGAGGCAATCCATCCCACTAAACAAAATAAAAAAAAGGTAAAAAAAAAATAAAATCCCCAGTTGCTCGCTAAAGCAGCAATGATGCACTTACCAGCATCCAGGCAAGCTCCTTCGCTACCACGCTTCCCTCTCGAGCAGATCAAATTTGGAACAAGGTCCAGGAGCAAGAGAACTGAAAACTGACCACAACAGGCTTCCAAAACAAGAAAGGGGAGGGGGGGGGGAAACCTTACTACAGGAATTCAAATCCTGCTTCCACCAGACCCTGAGTCACCTCCCCTCCCTTGCAATAGATCAGAGCAATGGGTAAACATTTCCAAATATGGAGATCAAAACTCCAAAGGAGGTCAAAAAAAAAAAAAAATCACCCTTCTCTCCCTGGCTTTGGCAGGGGGATGACTTGCCCCTCTGAAGCCCGAGCTGAGCACGTCGCTGCTGCTGACCTACACACAGCCCGGACACGGGGCCGCGCGTCGCCCTCTTGACCTGCGCTTTGGAGGCTCCTGGCGCAAGGGCTGACACCGCACCTCTGTCCCCTCCCAGGGATGCACCGGGAGATGCAGTGGGGCAGGTCCAGGAGCCATCATCCCTCACCCCCTACAGCAAACCTCCCTCTCATCCCTTGACTCATCAGCAGAAGACCTCCTAGAACTATTTTTTGGAGTGCTCTTTTAAGGCAAATAGGCAAATTCCGGCTGTGTTTATAGTGACACCAGCTCAGCAGAGCTCAGCCATCAGTCCCACGAGAGAGGTCCTGCTGCCGGGTCCCGCACCGAGAGAGGTCCTGCTGCCGGGTCCCGCACTGGCTGCTCACCGGGAGCAGGGAAATCTCCCCCGCCCTGGCTCATCTAGCTGGTGCTTTGCAAAATGCGTGCATTTGATTTCGCTTTACGAAAAAAAAAAGCAAACAACCACAGGTCTGTGGAAAGGAGCAGGGCCAAGGACCTCCAGGGCGGCAGCACCCCTTGATCCCTGCTGGGACACACAAAGCAGCATCCCTTGGCAGGCGGGAACAGGGGAGCGGCCAGCCTCCCCATCCCTAGGAAAGGGGCGTGAGGGTGAGTGCTCAAGCCCTTATGGCAAATTTAGGAGGCAGAACAGTTATGCTTAGTGGGCTCAAGTGTCCCTGCAGAGCCCACCTGCACATGGGAGCCATATACCCAATGCCACTGCTCCGATGGGCATCGCTCCTCGGCTGCAACAGCCGATCTGCGGGCAGCAGGGAGGTGACTGTGCCGGCCGGCACTGGGTGACAGCCTCCTTGTAGCTGCAGCCATCCAGGAGCAGGCAGCCTCTCAGGAATGTGCACATCAGGACATTTTCGAGGGGAGCAGGCTGCTGAGGCGATCCAGCCAGACCCGAGTGATTCCTCGGCACCACCCACAAGATGCTATTGAATTTATAGGGAAGGAATTCCAGAGCTGGCTCTGCCCATGTATGGCCAAAACAAACTGTAAAAAAGCGACGTTACAGTACATCTGGTTTTCACTGGTACTGGAGCGCAGGCTTCGGGAGGAGCCGAAATCCTGCAGTGAGAGAGGCTGCACAGTTACCTCCAGTACCGAGGCAGAGGTCAGGGGCCCGTGGCAGCAGGAGTTTAGCACCCAATACCACAGGTGACAAAAAGCATGTAAACCTTTGCTTTAGAAGAAAACAAAGCTTTCTGCCTTTTAGAATAAGAACCACATTTAACTTAGTGCCACAAAAAATAAACCTTGCCAGGCAGCACCAGCGCATGTCCCTTACGCTGGTGGTTATAAAAGGCCACTTTAAAGAGCCAACAGCCCGGGTGGCACCCTGTGGTACACCAGGACAAGGTCACTGCCGTGCAGGCCGGGACTAGCTCTCACTGGGCAGACAATCAGTTATTTTTCTAAAAATCCACTAAAACCTCTGCCAGAGCCACGCACCCCAGATGGCAGCTGGGACACCAGGAGCATTCTCCCAGGTTAGAAGTGGGAGATACTCTGCACGCTGTGGGCACCATGGTGGAAGAGGCTCCAAAACCAAGGTAAGAAGGATCAGGTAGGTGCAGGTTTTACAAACTCTGACAGAGTTTTCCAGCCTCTTGCAGAAAACGGATCACAAGGTATTGTTTTCTGCAAGGACAAACAGCATGATGAAGTAGGGAATGACAGAAGTCAAAGAAGGGAAAAAAGCATGGAGAGGGTTCACCTGGAGCAGCAGAAACCCCATCCCAGGTGTTGCCCAGCCCTTGCTGCTCTGGGGTCCCACAGCACAAACAGATCGAGGTTCCCCATAACAGTTAAATGCCACTATGTCGCCTGCCCTGCCAGCGAGGGAAATATTAGCTGTGTCAGCTCGGGAGGCAAAGGGCTTACCGAACCGGAGAGGAATGCAGGCTGCAGTGGCACAGGCGCTGGGGATAGGGCAACGAAACCCAGGGGAATGCGGGCGGCTCGCGCTGCCTCTGCCTTTGCACGGGGGTCAGGCAGGGTACATCTGATGGCTCCCGGGCTTGAAACCTGGGACTAAGGTCTTCGTGACCTTAGAGGTACTCTCGTGCCAGAAACAAATATAGCTGTTAGAGGGGCTGGGAGGTCAGGGGCCTCAGCGCACAGGAGGACAAGCCGTTTCCCAGCTCCTGGCAGGCAGCCCAGCGCTGCTTTTCAATAAGCGCAAGTTGTACCCATCGGACCGGGAACGAGCGCGTGTCTCCTCCGAGCAGCATTTGCTGACGGGAGGCCCACAATGTCGCTATTCCCCCAGCTTCAAGTTCCCCAGGACAGCATTAGAATCTCCCCTCAGTTTCCCAGCTGAAATGGCATTATACCCTCTTCCCTTCCTACTGTGCTCACTTTAAACAGCGGCACCTAAGCAAGAGCTTTCTGTGCCACTGCTTTAAAACACCTTCCACTTCGAACGACCGGAGGGGCAGACACATCCATATCCAACCACAGCCTAACCAGGAGCTCCCTGCTACGTGGCACCACAAGTCCCTCTCCCTGCCACAGCCCTAACCCTGGAAAGTAAGAGCTTGGAGGCCTGGGAATAAAATCCAGCTCAAGCCTCCTGCACAGCAGCAGAGATCATTATCAATCGGCCATCAGGTCAGGCGTGGCTAATTGCATTTAAATGACATTACATAAGCAGGACCACTGAGAATATTTGATTCATAAAAATGTCTTGAAGGGGCAGAGCGCACAACCTGCGTGGCATTACGGAGCACAGGGGCTGCTGCAGCGTCACAGGAACACGGACCACCTAATGCAGACAGCAAGGACCGGGGATGCTCACACGCACACATGCACCGCCAGGCACACATATGCCTCCTCCCTCGACATGCACAAAAGCAGACTTAGGACTTGCAAGCTGAAGTCCCGCACAGCCAAAAGTTAGCACAAATGTTTGTGACAGTTCCACTTTGCAGGCAAAGGCAAAAACCGGGTGCAGAGGAATAAATATAGAAAGAACTCAGGCAGGCAAAGCAGGTGCTGGCTTGTAAAACCTTGGCTAGAAAGGCTCCCCAGGAGGTTGAATCTGGTAGTTTTGCAACAGCTCCACAGAGAGACATAAGAGACAGAAAAAGAAAAAAAAAAATAGAGAACATAATGCATATGCATTCTTTTATCACCATATATAGTATATACAGACATTTGGTATATACACCCCCAAGCTCTCATACACCACCACATAACATATACTATACAAGCATTGTGCATCTTTTTTTCCATGTGCCTCGATCTGTACAGAATATATGTATGTATGTATATATGTACGTAGGTATGTGTGCGCATTTCTCGTGTGTGCATGTGTCATTACTCCCCACATCACCTATCCGTGTGTGCTGTCACATAACTCACCGTCCGACAGAGTGCCATAGCCTGGGATGACTTCTGAACACTCACAGCTTCTCGCTGCTGAGCCCTTCCCCACCAAAACCTCTGGCTGCAAGCACCACCAGGAACCATCCGTTTGTCTCGTATTTTCCAGTGATCCCACCCCCCCACCACACTCCATTAGTAGAGGGCTTTATTTATTTTTTTTTGCAGAGAGATGTGAACAAGGTGCCACTGTCAGAAAAGCCACAGATTCTTCTGAGAAGTTGCCCCTTGTGCCCATGAAACGTGTTTACATACCAGTTCTCACGCTGCGCAACCTTGCTGGTGGGACAAACTCGGAGCGGGGCTTTTGGAGACACGCAGGGCTCTGCCGGAGTCACGACTTTGGGTTTCTTTCCCAGCCCTGCAAAGAGAGAGATACCCATGTGATGCACGCCGGATGGGCCTCCCAACAGCTCATCTCCAAAACTTGCAGTTTAACCCACACAGCTTCTGGGAAACGCAGCATTTTCCTCCCCAGCTTTCTAAGCAGAAGCCTCCATACTCCTGGACTCCTTTCGGTACCCCCTAAAAGCGAGCATCACCACCTCGAGCTGGGCCAATGACCAGCACCAGCAGTAGCTGCCACAGCTTGGCCAACAACTTGCACCCCCTCAAGCCACAGCTCCTTTACTGCTCTGAATGCCCCTGAGAAGAGGGAGGTAAAACAAGACGTAAAATGAGGGATAACAAAACAGGGTGAATCCATCACTCATCTCTGTGACCTCGGGCACGGTGAGGGAGCTGGGAGGCATCATTTAATTTGGTTTGAAGCTCATGGGATTCACCACGACCACAAGCAGAGCTACACCACAATCCCATTCACTCTGTTCCCCACCTCAGCACAACCTTTTCTCCTTGGAGCTCTGCCCAATTCTCATTGGGAACCACCTTGCTCTTTCCTGGAGCTGCAAAGCAGACACGACCCTTTCCTGAAGTGACAGACTCGCTGCTGTGTTTCCCCCCTGCAGAAGATGAAGGTAGAGCAGAGGGGACAGCCAGGCGATGTGACCGCTGTCTTGCACGTGACATTGCCAGGACACGTGGCAGGGTGCATCCCACAGAGATAGGCGGCATCTGAATCACACACTCCTTCCTGCCCTCACCAGCCCCCGGCCAGCATCCCGCCCCCGGCCACATCCTGGTCGCCCTGACGGCCCTATCTCTGCCCATGGCAAGGGCAGTCTTGCCTTGTCATTGCCACTCAGCAGAGGACGTTACTGCTATTTGCTGCTGCAACGATGGAAATGCTCAGTTCAGGCTTGCATTTGCTGTACCTGTGCTGCTCATGAGGACGCACGTGAGTCCGTAAGTCTACAACCAACACGCACAAAATGCAAGAGTGCTGGTGGCTCACAGTCCAGGTCCCTCCTCCCTGGCACTCAGTGCGATGGCTTCCTGCCCCTGCCAGCACCCTGTGTCCCCCATGCCGTGCCCGATGCTACAGCAGCCAGGAGAGAGACCAAGAGGCGGTAGATGTCCATTGCACCAGCACCACAAGAGCATGATGAGACCCAGGCAGCACCTTCCCAGCCCAGTCCCATGGTCCCTGTGGTGGCCTGAGCAGGTATAAAAGTCCCCAGGACCCTCAGTGCTCCCCCTCAGGTGTGATGAGGACAAATTTAACCAGAGATTGCAATGGCTTCCCTCATTTACTGCAGGTTTGGGATGAAGATGAGTAACTGCAGGGTTTTACTGCTGGTGAACTCAGCCAAGGAGCAATTTCTCTCCATCCATCAAGGAGGAGACAAGTACAAGCAAATATTATGGTTGTGCATGTTTACTTTTCATTTTAAAATGATGTAGAGTTATATACAATCTAGGTCCTTCCCACAGGCTCCTGGCAAAATGCCCTTTGGTCTTATCTGCAAAGGCAGAAGACAACAACATACCCTGCTGCTTCCAAGACTGTTTCAATTCAACCCACAACAGCACCTCCGGGAGCTCCAGGTAAGACAATATTTCTTGGGACCCAACCTGTGTTTAAATGATCTTGGCTCAGGCTTGTCTTTCACCAGGTTTAACTCCAGAAATGTTTACAAGATGAGTTAGAGGGCTCACAGACTTTGCTAGTTGCACCGCATCTGCCCGACTTCACCTTCCACTCTGCCTGTGCCCATCACCGTGTGACCGGGACTCCTGCAGCAAAGTGGGCAGGACCCCGCGTGTTCTCCCCAAGCCACCCACCTGGAGCCGGCTGTGAAACCACCCTCCCCAGCAGCAAGACACGCTGCGTGGTCTCAGAGGAGCAGCAACCCGCTGATGTTTGGGCACACACTCCCTCCTAGCCCCGCGTCCACAGCTGGGCAGGACAGGGGCAGCCTGACCAGTCACAGCAATATCCACCCGAGATGGTCTGTCAAACCGCTCCGTTTGTGACCCCGTTTCTTTAGCAGAAGGCTGCCAAAGTCAGTCTGGGTCTCTGAGCACAGAAATACAGATAAGACAGACCCATGGTGCCAGAAGAGCTGCAAACCTCCTGCATCACAAACTATCAAGCCATGACGCCACCACCAAATCAGACCTCTTCAAGACATGATCTCAACAAGCATTTCTTGGTAGGAAGCTTTTCTCGAGACTCAAGGGCCCCAGACTCCAAGATCAGCAGAGCTCCTCTCCCCAGAGTCCCTCTCCTCCGCTGCCCGTAGCCATCCCTCAGCAAGGAGCACCCCCGAGAGCCTCACACCAGAGAGGACTTCACAGTAAAGCCATGCCTCAACAACGCTGGTTCTGCCGGCGAAGCAGCCAGGAGATACAGACCCTGAGAGACAGCAGCAACTCCTGAAAAAGGGTCTGTCCCTGGCAGTCATGCCTGTTCCTGCTTCGGCGCAGGCAGGGAGAGACAAACGGGTTCACAGCAGAGACACAGTACCACACCGCTGCCATCCACCCCGGCACAAGCCTCTCCCCCACTGAAGCCCCTGAAGAAATACATGTAAAGAGTGTCCCTAAGGGGCCACCTCTGGCTTTCACACACTCCCCAACAACCTTCACAGGGACCATCCGGGTGCTTTTAGAAGAGAAAGAGTAACAACAGGCAGGCTTTCAGCTCTACAAAACTGAGGTCCTCCTAGTTCAGAGTCACGGCAACAGACGCCCAGTGATCTGCGCACAGCTAATCCCGATTTTCATCCTGCAACAAGAAACCCCAGCTTTCTCCCGCAGTCCTGCAGGAGGTAACAGCAGGGAAGTCTCTGGGGTGACAGAGCTTTGCGCCGTCAGGCTCCCATCCGGCAGGACTCAGTTCGGCTCCTCTGCCTGCAGACCACCAGCTCCAGCGGCCAAGGCGTTGGAGCCCGTGGGCACCGACGCGTGCGCATCTGCACCTGCGTTTTCATGCTCGGCACAATACAGATCACTTATTTTAATGCACCATTTCAATAGGCAATTTATCTTAATAGTGATTTAAAGCAAACGCCCAAACAGCAGGAACCAGCGATCACAGCCAAAACCTTAAGTAAAGTCTGTGAACAAACTACTGGAACACGAATTTACCAAAAGAATACGACTTTTGCAAAACAGTTTCTTCATTTTTTTTTTTCCACAAGGCCCAGTTCATAAAAGGCCAAAAATGTGATTAGAAGTTAAAAAAAAGCCATTCCAAGCTGAAAGGAAAATAAGGGGAGAGGCTGAGATCTACAAACTTTAAAATCCTTAAAGACGCTATCAGACATGATGATCAGAAATAGTCCATTCACTCACTGGCTGATGATACCCATCAACAGTAAAAATCAACATTTCTCAAGACAAAAAAAATAATACAAATTTAACACACGGGTATAGTATGGAAATTAAGGTTTTCTGTGTGCGGATTTCGACCTAAAAGCAGTAGTTTACAATGCCTGACATCAATCCTCTGTTATGGTTTGAGTTTTCTCATATTGTTCAGATTTTTCAGAAATGGACACAGTTTAAAACCTCTGCAAGAACTTCCAGTTTCAGACAAGCCCAGTCAGCACTTTCAGAAGAACAGGCGCCCCTCACACAACTTTACTGTGGTCACTTGGAAATAACCAGAGTCTCCAATCCCTTTAAAAGAAAATCTTACCCGTGAAAATAATTTCAGCAAGTGTTAATTACACTTCTCGCATAACAGCCTGGCTGAATGGCATCTGTTTTTCTGACTGTTCAAAAGTTGCGTTCACTTCTAAATCTCCTTTGCACTTGAAAGTATTACCAATATTCAGAGCTTAATATTTTTTTCCTTTAAATCAGTATGGTTATACTTGTAGAAGCACAAGCATGAACACCAGTTAAACTGGGATAAAGCAGCCTTGCGCTGGGATCCTTCGTTCCCATTCCTACGTGCAGCAGAGGGCTAAGTCTGCCCGCCAGAAGGAAAACTGTCGGTTTTACCGTTCCAGTCATCAATTTTTAAGCGCAGACAAGCTCCCGGAGACTCCGCCATCCGCACGAGCTGACACGGGCTCCCCCCCCATGACTGGCAGGTGCACATACGGGTCCCCAGATGACAGCCCTATTCAATCTGACCTTTTCATTTGAAATGAAAAACACTTTATAAGCCTGCCTTGTTCTGACATATGTATTTTTATGTCTTTCCCACGTTGTGCCAATATATTTGTTATTTGCTGGCCAAAGTCCCCAAACTCAGCAATCTCACGTTATCCCCTCCACTGCGGGAGCCCTGATCCCCAGCCGACCTGGCCACTGCCAGTGCCAAGGTAATCTCCCCCTTGGGAAGATTACAAGAATGCCGCCAGAGCGTGCAGGGATGAAACGAGGAAAGCCAAGGCCGCCTTGGAACTAAACCTGGCAAGGGATGTCAGGCTCAACAGGAAGGGCTTCTTCAAGTACATTGGAGGAAAAGG
>VXBO01008761.1:96198-114729 GCA_013400135.1 Rhinoptilus africanus | reverse complement strand
AGATGCTGAGGGGACTGGAACATCTCTCTTGTGAAGAACAGCTGAGGGAATTTGGTCTCTTCAGTCTGGAAAAAAGACGGCTGAGGGGGGACCTTATCAATGCCTATAAATACTGACAGGGGGGTGTCAGGAGGATGGGGCCAGGCTCTTCTCAGTGGTGCCCAGGGACAGGACAAGGGGTAACGGGCACAAACTTGACCAGAGGAAGCTCCACCTAAACCTGAGGAGGAACTTCTTTCCCGTGAGGGTGGCAGAGCCCTGGCCCAGGCTGCCCAGGGAGGTGGGGGAGTCTCCGTCTCTGGAGACATCCCAAACCCGCCTGGAGGTGTTCCTGTGCCCCCTGCTCTGGGTGACCCTGCTCTGGCCGGGGGTGGGACTGGGGGACCTCCAGAGGGCCCTGCCAACCCTATGGTTCTGTGATTCTAAGGGAGCCATCTAAAGTCTCCACGCCCTCACACATGGGAAAAATCAGACCCTTTACGGGCAAACCTCGATTCAGAGTCCAACCCCGACTCAGAATTCAGCTTATATGCATGGGTGGCTTTACACCTGAAGACAGCCACCTGAAGAGATGGTCTCATCTTGCTATCCCTGCAGGATCGCGCTCCGACTAACAGCTTTCAGCATCTTCCTCTCTGCTTCTCGAGTTTCATTTATTAAAATTAAACTGCTCGATTCAAAAGTCTGCTGCTGAAGTTATCTAATAAAAAGATCACGCACGATAACAAAAGCTTTTCCTCCGCTCTGCTGCCAGCAGCGGCACCTGCTCAGAGAGTCCTCAGTGCAAACAGCTTAATGCTGCTTGTCCTGAGGACTAACGCAGCTGCCGCCTTTGGGGAGGCCAGATCCTGGGCTGGTGTAAAGCAGCAAAGCCCACGAACAGCAAGTTTCGATCCTCAAGGAAGCACACACCCCTCCTTTATCGCACCCAGCACGGAGCTGCTTTTAAATCTGCCACAACCCCATGTGTCAAAATTAGCCCTAATGGGACTTAATCGCTTCCGAACTCCTGGTGCGGCCCCGGCGCTGGAGGAAGGTTGATGCCGGCTGCAGCACAGACCGTCAGCTCCGATGGGGAAAATGAGCTCCTGTAAAAGAGCAAACTCGCCGGCAGCGCCTGCACACTGCGTTACAGCACTGCCCGCCGGGAGCCCCGGGGGCCGGCAGCGGTGGCAGACCTGGCTTCAAGACTGGGGGGCTTATTTTATTCTTTGCTGTCACTCCTGATTTTCAGGTTTGTCCCGGTGTTCATAAAATGAGATTAAAACAAGAAGGGAAAAAAGGAGATGGGGACTAAGGGGAAGGAGAAGGAGAGGCAACTCCAGCACAATCCTTCAGGCACGGCAGCTCCAAAGGGATGGGACCCAGCTTGCACTGATGTGACGGGATGTGGCTTTCCCAGATGGAGACTGCTGTATTACAACAAACGAAAAAATAATTTGAGGCAGGACAGATTCAAGCAGCCCAGGAAGCTGTGAGACAGCCCTACCCACAGCATGCTGGCGGCCAGGAGCCACCAGGCAATGGCTGGGTACCAGTATATCAGCAGGACCAGCCATGTCGCACCCCTGTTATTTTAAATGCAGAAGGATGGCTAGGAAAGAAGGGCAGCTATGGAACGAGAGGGATTAGCACGCCTGTGCCAGAAAGCCTGTGGGTCCCATGCTGGAGCGGCCTTTCAGCAGCTCCCCATCGCTGCCTGCGCGTTACGTGTCTGTAACTAACACCAGGACTGGACCCGGTATTTTCACCCACAGGCTACCGGCCTCATGATGTTCACACTCCCTCAGTCTACTGGAAGATTTTCAAAACAGCCTTATTGATTTTTTTTATTTTTTTTTTTTCCTTTCCCTCCACTGTTTGCTGCCTGCATTTCACCAAGCCTGGTCTGAGCAAGAGGGGGGCAGTTTCACTTTCTCACTCGAATACACCCTGGCTTCTTGATCAAAGAAGGATAATTGATTTCGCTTTCAAGTCCTCATGCAGTATCAGAGCACTACAGAGCCTGGGTTTCAAACAAAGGTTAATGTTTTGCAACTCAAAACCAAAAAACTGCCTTTTTTCCCCTCTCCCAAGGAATGGCCATCCTCACCAGGCAGCACCAGAAGAACACGGCCCTAACACACCTCCTGCGTCTCAAGATGCTCAGTGAAAAAACACAGACCAACAGCGACCAAGAGCAGAAGGGAGCAGCGGAGAAGTGCTGTGTCCCAAGGCAGGGGGGCCAGGAAGGCGTCCGGCTTTCCCCATTCCCAGCACAGGGTCTCCTGCGGCAGAGACAGCATTTTTGTGCGCGTTGGTTCAGGTCTAACGGTGCTGCTTAGAGTAACAGCAATGAAAATGGTGAGTAAGTAAATTTTATTATAAGAGATTATGTACCTTTAACCATTTTCATTTTAAATGGCTAAAATTTGAAGGCAAAGTTCACCTTTTCCTAGGCTTGTCCGTGTGCCACCACAACAAAACCCTTGGCCCTATGGTGGGCTCTCTTACCTTTCTACTTAAAGCCATTTGTAAATGAAACTTCTAAAACTTAGAGCATACACAACCAGACAGTCTTTGTGTTCAAGGCTTCTGTTTTATACAGTTCTGGCCACATCATTTGAAAATAGCAACAACAAATACCTGGCAGCCAACGGGATTCCCCACTGCCGTGCCCGCTTGGGCAGGCACGGTATTTTTAAGACAGTTATAATCCATCGTGATGTTTAAAAAAAGCACAGTCAGCCAGGACCAGTAAATCTCTCTGGTTTAGAAATGTCTGTCCAAGGACAACCAAGCATTAGCTACCTTCTTTCAGTTTTATGCCTTAATAGCAAACTGCCCCAGTTTCAGCCTTGGAACAAATACTTTCAGGTGGGATGAGCAACAAAGGGCTTTGAACACCTGGTATTAAAGAAGAGTGTCTCAGTGTAGCTGCTTCTCTTTCCAAACAGCTGGATTCAGAATCTGAGGAAGCATATTCCTTCAAAAAAAAAAAAAGGGGGGGGGGAAAAGCCCTGATGGAGCAGAGTGGCCCAGGTTAACATGGAAGCGTGGCAATCAGCCAGCAGAGAGTGGACCAGCCTCACCACGGACTGTATTTCATGAAAACATTTTTGTTTTCAACAAATGTTGTTACCATCACAAATAGAAGAATAAAAGAAAAAAAAAGCATAAACTGTTTTCCCTTTACAAAGTAAGAACTGAGTTGCAAGCTGAAGCTTCCCACAGAAAACTCCACTTTGAGAAAGGAGCCATTTATACCAAATATAGACAAAAACTTCTGAGGCTATTCTGACAAGCCCTAATAACTGCTCTTATTACATTTCAAAACTAGGAGGACCACAGATGCTTGTGGATGCATCTACCTCCTGAACAAGAAAGTATCATTACTTCCATCATAGATGTGGACCGAGACATACAGAAAATACACTAAAAAGCTGGTTTAGTTCCTAAATTACCCCAACTTCAGCTGAAAGCCAGGCCTCGCATTGAATTTGACGCTTATCACCAAGGGAATTAAAAAAAAAAAAAAAAAAGTAGAGTTTTCAGGACACTGATAAACTTTTCCTCCCTCAGCCTCAGCCCAGCACTAATAACTAAAATAAGGGGACAGAGAGGGTCTCCAGCACACACAGCAGCACGGCAATGGGGAGGAAAGGACGATCCTCACTCCCCGGCTCAGCAGGACCCTGTGGACGCCGTCCCATGGCACAGCTGTCAAACACCCATCTGTCTCAGCACAACGACCTGGTCACCTGCCTGCAGGACAACACGCAGCTCCATGCACTTCCAGAGAGTCCTTCTCCCCAAAAGGAGACAGTGGTGGGAATAGCGAGGACATGTGCATGTACTATACCCAGCACTAGACACACTCCCATCCTCCCAGTTCGGCCTCAAGCAAAGGCAAAGCAGCAGAGCTCGGACATCCCTTCATCACCTTCTGCAGGAGAACCAGCACACAGACTTCCACGGGAATTATGCAGATTATCCTCACCCAGTTGCCTGTAAAACGGGACTGTGATTTATCACAGAACACAGAAAGACTGTCACATCTTTCCTCTCCTTAAAAACGAAGCAAAAAAAGGCTTTAGCCCTTCCGTGCCATTTTGATGTGGAGAAGTTTATACGCTGGACTTGCTTTGGATTTCCTTGATTTTATATATATATATATATAGCACCACCAACAACTACAAAATAGTACCCCTGGACCTGTATGATTCGGTTCACTTTGACTGTGCTCCTGTTTCTTGGTAGAAAAAAAGAGGCTTCTGGTTTGCAGAATGGCAAAGTTAGCAACTACGCATCGCTCAGCACCTTTACTGGATCTCATCGGTATTCACAGGGAGAGATCATGCTTCTTGCCTTGTACCTGAGGGTTTCTCAGCACAAAGTTTTCTTGGCTACTAATTCTTCCAAGATTTGCCACACGAGATCCTCCCACCTGCTGCATCCGAGCGCTGTATTTTGGACATATACTTACTTGTTTGAAACGCTAGCTAGCGTGTGGGTGCAACATCACACCAGAGGCACAAAACACCTGAGACCAAGAAAGGTCTCTTCAACCTTCTTCCATCGTGCTGGTGTGATTCACGGGAGCACCTAACAGCGTAACACCCCCATCACACCCGTCCTCGCCTACTCCCACCCTACCACACTGAGCTTGTCAGCAGGAATGTTGTCCCCAGCCCCGAAGCCCAGATTTACGTTATCAAGCCAAGTGTTTATATTTTTTTCACTTGGTGATGGGGGAAAACAGAAAGGAACTGCAGAAGCTTTTGGAGACAAAGATCCCTCCAGGACGTGCCAGCTGATATTTCCAAAGACTGACTTGGCGCAGCATGAAGGGAGCCAGCATCCAACATGCAAGACCAGCGCCATGCCAGCCATCAGCCAGGCTCAAGGCACGTTAGTGACTGCAGTCGGGAAGGAGGAAGGCGAAGAGGAGAGAGGAAGACAGACTAATCTTGCACATGTCACAAGAGGTACAGCCACATGCCTGCTCACCACCCAAGAAGGAAACGCAGAGAATAAAATGAGGGGAGATCTCTGCGAGCAACCACGGTGCCTCAGACAGCAGTGACCGTGCACAGGTCAGCGCTCGCCAAGACCGACCACGCAGCGGTGCATGAGATACCACACTCGGCCTCCAGCCTAGAAACAGGAGACACGGGTGGGAGGCTGTGGGGGAAGAGCTGGCAAGTGAAGACCATGTCCTATCAAGCCTGCAAATCTGCACGTTGCTCACAGCAGCCTCGCACAAACCACTCGCCCGTAGCCACCACACACCCAGTTACAACCCCCAGAAACACCGCAGCTGATCACTCGGCCTCTGTCAGCATTCAGAGAGACCAGAGAAGGTCGAGAGAGCCATCAACCAGGAACAGAGGCCAAGCACAGCAAGCTCAATGGGAGCCTGACAGGCCAAGAATGCCTGCAGTCATGGAGGACCCAGGAGAGCTCGCTCGCGTCGCCCTCTTTTTCTGAGGCTCTCAAAGACGACAAAACCTCTGACCTTTGATTAAACCACGCTACTCGCAGAAGAGGGGGCAGCTTAGGGGCTCGGGGACTCAATAAGAAACTATTTATCTCAAGGTCGTGGGTTCATACCCTCTTCAAGTTCTTTTTTCCTTAGTCAATTAAAACAGGGGACTCGATCTGCATTTAAAAAAGCCTGTCACTAAGGGCACAGCTAAATACTGCCTCGTGAAACAGGCAGATTAAGAAAATACAGCCCCTTTGCTGCTCCTTGCAAGCCCCGCAGGCAAGGACGGCAACTTCGGGAATGGTCCTTGTGCAAAGCAAACACAAGTCATTTTCGAACTCAGCAGAGGAAGGGACTGCAGGTTAGGCATATCCCCGTGAGGACCGTTATGGATGGAGCTGATCCTGCCCCAGCCTCTGAGCCTGGTCCTGGGAGACTTCTGCCCACGGCCGTACCTCTGCGTGGAGAGAAGGTAGGTTCAGCTGATGACCACTGCCCAGGCGGCTATTCCTCCTACAGCCGGCCGGTGCTCGGAAGCCAAAACCTCACCATGAGGTCACGGTGGGGATAAGTAGCAAGACTGGAGATGTGCTTCCGCCTTTGCAGGCACAGAGCAAACAGCATCCACAGACCCTTGCTGCCCAGGAGCCTGACCACTTTGGACTGGACATCTTCCAGCCCTCAACCCGGCGGTGACCTCGGAGAGCCCCTCCGATTCGCACTGAAGCAGCACAAACACCTGCATAGAAACTTAGGACCAGACGAAGGGAAGAGACACTCTGTCCTCCTCTTGCTGCCGGCCCAGCCCCAACGGTGACAGAAATGTGACAAACACCGAGGCTGAGCAAATGGGGAGGGGAGGACACCTTCCACCACACCACCAGGCCCAGAACAACGCGTGAATCGAAGCTAATGTGTATCTGAAACCAATTACCGACAGAAACCAAACTATCTAGGAACTCCAGCTGCTGCATTCAGGTTTCCCGGTAGTGAGCACAGAGAGAGTCAAAACCTTTCGTTGTTGTTTTTCAGCCCATAAAAAGTCAAGATAAAACCGTGCTCCCGCACACGGAGTGCACACACTCACCTCCGCTGCCTTTAGTGGCTTCCAACTGAGAAAACACACCTCACCAAATACAACTACATGGCTTCATAAAATTTTTGGATAACTCCATGCTTTTCCTGTATTTACCCTTTGGGCCAAAAGCAGAGGAAGGGTTCATGCACAAACCCCCCATGGACCAGGAGTCCTGGGGAGCGCCGGGACCCTGCCACGCACAGTGGCCAGCGCAAGGGTAACGCAGCAGAACAGGGGGGGTTGGAAACAAACGGGAAGCAGGCAGTTTTCTTCCATTCACCGAAGATGGTAATTATTTTGGAGAGGACTGCATATCCTTTTGGCTTTTAATTAGTGGCAAAGCAAGTCAACCTCGGATCATATGAGTGAGAAACTATTAGGGTCTAGGGATCTGCAGCCAAGGAAAACAAATCAGTACCGGTCCTTCACCCCCAGAATAACTTCTGATTGTCAAGCACAGTTACCAGGGGAATGAATAGCTTCTCCTGCAAGCTCCTCACTCAATTAAGCTAATGCAGACAAAAAGGCCAGGCAGCAGCAGCCAGCAGCACGGTTCGAGTCAGACACATGCACTTGGCGCAGGCGGAGCAACCACGGCAGGTTTGGAGTGATGAGGGAGAGAGGAGGAACGGTCCTCAGCCTCCATCAACACAGAAGACACCCAAGGCTTCTCCTTGAGATGCTGAATGGCAAAATCTGGCAGGGTCTATGCCCTGAGGAGACTTCAGGAAGCTTTAACCGAGAAGACAGGAGTACAGCCTGGTATCCTGAGCTGTCATCCATAATTACCTTGGATGGATAAAGATCCAAGTGAGGAAACACCTAAGAAAAGTCCTTGATTTATTAGTAATCCAGAACTATCCTATTGCTGCCTCCCCCTCCACTCAGCAGCCGCACAATTATAACTCTGCCTAAAAAAAATCAGGACAGCCATCAAGCTCGAGCACAAAATAGAGGCCAGGAGAAACAAGTACAACCCTTGGCCCTTCTTGAGCATGGAAGCCAAGCGTCTGAAGCATCCTGATCATCTCTCAAAGCACCCAGGGGGGGAAAAAAAAAACAACCAAAAAAAAACCCAACCCCAACATTCAGATGCAGCAGAAGCTTGGTTCTGTCCCCAGTTGCTCTTTACAGACCATCCGTGGGGCACCAGTGATCCATATGAAGAGGATCGATTCTTTTTTTTTCACCCCCATGCAGCCGAATTTCATTAAGAGAGTGAATATGGACCTTCGAGGCTACAGTGGCAAACCAAAGACTTCCTTACTCTTCACTCCCCCATGGTGTGCTACAGCTCCATTTTCCCTTCATAAAGTTAGCCAAATCACCTCTTTTTTAGGAGAAGCAAAGTGTCAAGCAGCTTCTGGCCTATACAAGGCTGAGCAAACTTCTCCTGATAAAAAAAGAGGCTGCAAGACATTCATTATCTGAGACCTCTGAACACTCAGCACAGGCAAAGTTATTGCAGTGGAGTTCCCTGGTCCTCACTGCGTTATCTGTGGCAGCTGGCTGGGGCTGCACCTCACGGTGGGATGGAGCAGGAACAGCAACACACATCCATGGAACTTGCTTGATCTCAGGCATTGTGGATCTCGCAACTAAAGGCAAGTAAAGGAGTCAGCCCAGCCATGAGCATCATCTCCACACACCGCCATCAAGGAGGTGGGCATGTCAGCGTGCAAAATAAATCAAAACCCAGAGCTCCCTCCTTGCAATTGGATTATAGTAAAGTGCGAGTGTAAAAACATAGAGACAAAAAAAGTAAATGAAGTTGTGTCTTTGATTTCAGTGGAACCACAGCCTGGCCCTCGCAAACCACTGGAGCAGTGGCAGATGCTCTGCAAAGCTGCACCCCCACAGCCATGAACATGCCCCAGCTTAGATGGGCTCTACCAGCAGGTGCTACTTGAATCCTGGGCATCTCTCTAGCAAAGTGCAATGATATTTAACTTCCTTGTGGGCTCAGGAGGCTGCCAAACATCTGCTGGGATTAGTTGGTTCATGTTTGTAAAGCACACACAAATGCTATCGTAAGGAAGGGGCTGACTTATTTACGGATGTGAATGCTGGACCGAGACCCAAACCCACATGCTGTATTTGCGTATGTGGCCATACCTCCCCCTGCCACATTTTACTGTCTGAAGCTGGGCTGGAGGCACGAGGTGTCACCTATAGCTCACAGCCCACTTTTGGTCACTGGCAGTCTGAATGAGTCACGCTGATCCCTTCCTCCACTTTACCCCATATAACTGCAGAACTGAAGGTTGTAAATGGCCTGGGCCAGGGTCACTCTACCAAGGCTCTACCAGGTAGAGCTCCACCAGGCTCTACCAAGAGCCCCCACGTGCCATATGAGTTGCCCTTTGCAGCAGAAACCCACCTTCGCCCCAGCCTCCAGCCCCCCCTCCCCACCAGGGCTGCAGATCAGAGACTCTCAGCCCACGGATCTCCGGTAGGCTCCCAGAGGCCAGGCAGCAGCAGATCAGACACCCAAATTCCTGGTGGTAAGGGACTTTGCATCAAGTTTCACATTTCTCATGGGTGTCCCTCCCTCCCACACAGGCCTCCTGTGACTAAGGGCTGAGGAATGAGACAGCAAGCGTGCACAGCTCAGAAACCACAGCGATAAACAGCCATGAGGGAGACGAACTCCCCAGGAAGGACGGGGCAGAGCTCCCCAGGTGGAACAGAGCACGTTTGTTGAAGGGATTATAGGTGGCAATGGCTTGTGAGGCAGAGCCATAGGAGTCATACATCCCTGTGACTCAGAATCGCTTTGCACCAAGTTACAAGTCCTAGACACACAGCGCTGCTCCGCCAGAAGTTACTGCTCCCTGCTCCCCTTTCCTCCACAGACACATTTCAATACTTATCAGGTCTCCATCTTAGTCACATTCTGCTAACACACACTTTTTACATCTCATTCATCTTCCCTCACAATCAGTCTCTACGACCCCAAGTCAATCGCTCTGCTCTTCTCTCACCATCCTCCACTTTATCTTCATCTCCCAGGGCAGGAGCTCCTCAGACCCAGACGCGGCTCCCCGGGCGCAGCCTGGGCGCTCTGCTCAGGTTCGCAGGACTGCGGCACGCCTGGTTAGGCACACTCACTGCTCTCCTTTGGGGAGCCTAACAAGTGGCAGGCTCAGCCCAAGATGCTACAGGTCAAATGCAGAGATACAGACGACACAAGAAAATGTCCGTGGGATATGGAAGCAAAACCAAAGAATGAACCTGTGCCCGATGCCATACCCAGAATTACCCATATCTTCATTAGACGGATAGGCCCTGTCTTGTTCTGTAGATCAAGAGCATCTGGAATCACTTCCATTACATATCAGGCAGAATGTGCACAACTAAAACAGGCAGAAAATACTCCCATCCTAGTCGGTGCATCCACCGAGAGAGCTGGAACTAAACCAGATGATCCAGTGAGGGACTTTCTGATAAAACACAGCTACTTTTGTACATCCAGTTCCACCCATGAAGTTGGGCACACCCTTAATCAGGTATGAATCAAATCGTCTGAGACATGAGAAATTTATCAAGAGCTATTGCAAACAACCCGTAAGGTTGCTTGTGCCTCACTGCGCTTCACCTTTCAAGGGACGGGGAAGAGCTGACACAGGCAGACAATCACCCCGAACACAACGAACACGCCGTGCCAAGCCATGAAAGGAGGCACACAGGCACTCCATAAATTCCCATCCTTTCACCAGGACACTGTGAATACCTGGGTGGGCAGGGTGCCTCGGAAAGACACCCTCATTTATATTGTTTTAAGTCCCCCTGCTGCGCTGCCCTCCCTCCCAACTCTCCGGTGCAGAGGGGGACACTCAAGGAGGCGTTACGTGCCAAGAACACCGCACTCATCCCCGCAGCAACGCGGAGGTCCAAGGCGTTTATTCCTAACTTCCAGAATATGCTTCTGCCCCACAGTTCATCACTTCATGCCACTGTTAGAGGCTTGCAACTTGTATTCTTTGCCTACAATATGATCTCCTTCACTGAACAAAGCTGACTCTTTCTTGCAGCAAGGCCCTGGCCATTCTGCATCCTACCCTGCAGCTTCAGAAGAAAAGCAGCCAGGCATCTCCCCAGATAACTTTAACTCTTCTGACCACTGTTTCTTCCCCATCCCTCTGCCTTGAGAGCAAATTAGGATGCGGGTACAGGACAGTGCTTAAACACTTGCTTCTCTTGAGGCACACAAGTAGCTGTGGAGAGTTCAGCTGGATTACTCATAGGCTTGAATTTCAGACTTACTACGCGGAAGGTTCACTCAGCCCTCCATAAATGGCAAAGATGCAGTGCCGTGTTTTCCAGGCTCGGCTCTGTACATCCCCAGGAACCCGAGAAAGAAATGGATTCTCTGAAAAAGCACCCAACTGGAACTGTGCTAGGAAAGGCATAATTCCCATTGTCCAAAAAAATAACCTGCAGGATTCAGAAGTGATAGAGAACTGCCACAGCTTTAAAGGGAACTTAAATCACCCTAAAAAATGGTAGGTTTATTGTACACGGGAAAACAAGCCACTGAGGAAGCGTCCAGCAGATCCAGTCCCCATCACCCTTATTCTGCTCCTTGAAAAATGTTTTTATACATAAGCACCACCTGGATCTTAACCATCTTTGCGGCTCATTTCTGACCTCCCCACCACCACATTTCAGATTCTACAGCATTAAGCTGCCCTGGCTCCTGAATGCCACAGGCAAAGACCAGCTCCCAGACTGAGCGAGGCATTTCAATACCCGCACTAGGTAAGTGCAGGCCTTGCCCCTCAGTCAAGGATGATGATGATGATAATGCATAAAAGGCAGGTAAAAGCAGAAAAGATGAGGGAGATGGTGTGTAAAGATAGGCATAACGGCAATAAGCATTTCAGAGTAATCTCCAGAGTTGTGTGGAAAAGATGCAAACTTCAGTCTGTAATTACAAACAATTCCTTCCAACCATTTCTCTGATTATCAGTTATGACTGCAAACTGAACTGAAGAGAACAACCCTGGTCTAAGCGGCTTGTTTCTCCTGGATTTTAGCAACAGGGATGGCACGAAGCTCCCAGCCTCACTCCTCTCCAAGCCTCAGAGTGTCCCCTCAGTAAAACGGCAAGAGTAATTTTCCTTCGCCTCCGGAAGGCACTGCAAAAATAGTCACCCCGACGGGCAGAGCAGCCCAGCGAAAGAGCTGAGAGCACTCCAGAAAAGCACAAAAGGAAATTAGTAATTCTGCATTCAGTCCTGAGTCTGAATAGTATCTAGTAAATAAGGCCTGGGGCCACACACTGCACAAAAATAAACTGAATAGCTGCTCACTAAGTATCACCTTCCACTCCAGGCACAAAGAGTAGGTGCTCTGGCAATTAAGTGGCTGTATCACAGAATCACAGAGTGGTGGGACTGGAGGGGACCTCTGGAGAGGACCTTATATCATAGTATCTGCTTGCAGGGGTCGGGGGGGACACAAATTAAGGGCTTGTCGGCAACCTTCATTCTGGCGTTTTGTAGCTCTGGAGCCCTTGGACTTCACAACTGTAATACTATTCTTTTAACCAAGTGTGTTGCTAATAATTAACTACAGGACTGCCACATGGCTGCCGCAACCACTATCTGTTTCTCTTGGGAAACCCAGATTAAAGGCTCGTCTTGGCCACAGTAATAGCTTGAGGTATCTCTCAAGATTTGCCCAAACCCATGAAAAGCAAATCAAGGCCCCACCTCAAGCGATGAGGTGTGTTAAATTCAAGCCAGCTGATCTCCTCCGGGCTGAGCTGAAACAGGGCGGCCGCTGACACCCGGGGGAGCGATGCAGGGGAGATGGAGCAGCTGGAGTTACAACCACTTATCAGCTGCTAATCCAATCACTCTCCCAACCCAGTCCGGTGTGCTGGGAGACTCCTCGCTTTCATTCAAGCTTGCCTCATTAAGCGGAGTAATTCAGGTCTGTTAAGGTGAGGTAATAAACTGCTGAAACAGAGCGAGTTCCTCGGGGTACATGCACACCGCGCATCGAAGATGCACGTGTACGTTACCGAGCCATACGCCACCGCGGCTGGGGTACAACGAACCGGGTAACTGCAGCAGGACCGCCTGCAAGCCACCTGTGAAGCAACCCCAGTTTCTCCTCCAAAATCCCCCAAACCTCACCAAACTGAGTTTCGTGCAACCAGCCACACTGCTGAAACAGCCCTAGGGAAGATATTTTAAATTTGCCCTGCGAGGCGTAACTAAGGTTTGGAGCTGGACCGCTGTTAGCCCACCGTGGAGCGCACCCCTACCCACCCCACAGGGCCCCACAGCAGGATCTCGGCCCCCTCCATCCGTCCGTGCATCCTGCCCAGGCTGGTCCCACAACAAGGCAGCTGGGTCCTGGGTCCAAGCCCCGTCTGCGCAGCCCCGGCAGAGGCTCTCCAGCCGGAGGAGAGCGCAGGAGCAGAGGAGATGGCTGCATCTCCCCACAATGAGATCCGCTGGCCTGAAAAAGGGAAGGGGGGGGGAAGTTACAAATTGATGCATAAACAAGACCTGACTGTGTAATTCAGAGCTAACAGGGTAGTTTACTGAATGTTAATTAAATCCTCGGTGACTGTTACCAACTGTGGAGATCAACTTATTTTTAAATTAAATAAGCAATAAATGCTTAGATGAACTTCTATTAAATTTCACCCAGTGAATGAAGTATGTGGGGCTTTTAATAGACATTAAAAAAGATAGTTATGGCAAGTTAGCTGATACTTTATTACCTAAAGATAATGGCTGTATTAAATCTCAACTAACTATTCCACTGGCGGCACAATCATCCAAGACTTGGCGGACGTTTGCCTGCCTTGAAGCATCACTGGGCAGTGGTACCAGGGGGAGGAAAGCAGCCAAGTGCTGAATGGCACCCACTTAGAGGATGCTCAAGTGAATAAACTCACTTGGGCACTAACAGGATCCCTCCCAGCCTGATGTGGAAACCCGGAAGAGGGACGATGGGCTATCACTCAGAAACAAAGCTGGCATAAGCCAGAGACTCTCAAGGATTACACCCACCCCACCCCCCCCAAAACAAAGCAATTTATGGAATTACCGAGGAATCACTGTATTACGAGATTGCCCTTATGGCACCAAGGGCTACAGAAAACATCCTCCCTGACAGCCTGCAATGCTCAAAACTTTTATCTTTTTCTAAGAAAAGGTTATCAGCAGCCCACAACTCCACCGATGTTTGTTTTCCTTTCCTGAGCATATTGCGATAGTTCAGGAGTGCGTCTGAGTGACTCACACGTGTGTCACTGTCACCCACAGATCCCAACAACAGATACCGACAGTCTAAAATGACAGAGACTTGCTGACAGCAACTTAAAAATTATCATTTTCATGCCAGCTCTTGCGCTTGCTCAGAACGTGATCGAAACCAGCAATTCGAGATGAAAGCAGAATCTCCACCGAGGTGTCTCTACCGGTAACCTTAATCACACCATTAAGTGTGGGTAGCAGGCTTGTTGTTTTGTGTTGGTTTTTTTTTTCACACGTGGATTGGAAACATCGCAAGACCTACCTGCCCTGCCGTGCCCAGAAGCAGGAGGAATGGAAAGAGCCGAGCTCTGCACCCCGTGAGCCCCCGCTTCTTGGGCAGGCACAAGCTCTCAAAAAAGCTTTTAAACTTTGTGGGGTTTTTCTGGTCTGTGGCTTTCGGTTTGATTTGTTGTTTTCTTTTCTCTGTTTGTTTCTATTTTACAAAACAAAAAGCTTCTTAGACTAAAAATAGGAAAAAACGGAGCTCTTCATACTTTACTGATGCTCTCCCACAGCATCCCAATGTATAGGGGAAAGCCAATCACAACACCTTCCCTCCAATCCCTCCTCTGGAAGCAAAGTTATTTCAAGTTCTGTATTTTCCTACATATAACCCACGCTCTTTAAAGGTATTGTTCCCTGCAAATCCGTCCCTCAGATAACCGATATCCTCAGCTAAGCTACGGTTTCCATCTCCCCTGCTCCTGCCCGCTTTTGAAGCGTGGCTGCAGTTCCAGTAAGCTCTCCAGCTTTTACCAGAATCACGCTGCTAAGGGCAAGAGCAAAGGGAGATGATGAAGTTACCAGGACAAGACAGCAGGAAGAGCATCGCTCACACGCGCGTGTAGCAGACACAAATGCTGAATCCCAGACTTCTGGCAGGGCACATGGACTTGGTATTCATCTTGCTTCCCTGCTTCTCCATCAAAAAAATAACGTACCTAAAGAAAATGTGTATTTCTTCATCATCCAAATGCCATCTTTAAAACCTCTCCATGCATCCACAGGGATTCCCCTCCACCTGAAGGGATTACAGGGCTGCCACAGACTGCAGAGGGAAGAGCGTGGCCGACCAGCTGGAGGTGAAACCCGGCGTGGTGCGGGGCCAGCCGCAGCCCAGAACCGGAGCCACGACCAGGCCAGAAGAGTTTATTAGGAGAAAGGCAGAGCCGTGTGGGTCAGGCTTTCAGACGCTCGACGAGGAACGAAATGCCACCGAGGATGCATTGTTCACACAACCACGATGGGCAAAGGAATAGAGAAACCACTGCGGGCTCCCTGAGGGTATACGTTTCCACAGACGCATGGAAACTGCCTTCTTGCAAACAATTTGTCATCCACCCAAGCTACTGCTTTTCTCCAGCTACAGTCAGCAAGAGATCTTTCAGAGAAACCTGCATGAAACAGCCTCTTCTTTCCAATTAGATGTTTATGATCTAAGAGCCATCACCCTTAGCTGGTATAACTCTGAATCTACTTGATATTCATACAACCATCCCATCTCCTTTCTTCATTTGGCTAAAATTCTTGTCCTCAGCAACGTTCTGCATGATAAATGCCACCATTTAGTTACATGGAAAGGAACTTAATTTTGTTCATTTTGAATCAGTTCTTTTCACTTTGGCTTGCACTGGTACAAAGGAACAGAGACCCCTTTTCCACAGCACTCACTCTTTCTGTGACACCTTTCTAACTTGTGTCCTTTATGTAGGATTGATCCCAAACTCTTGGTCAAACATCCTCAGGTTTTCCAGCGCTCCACTATTTTTACTATCCCTCTCCAAAATGGCACACACCAGGCTTCGCTGATGAGATGGTAGTCACTTACATTTTATAGTTAGGCATTATACAAACACAAGAGCGACTTTAACAAACAAGGTATCAGTCAGGCTTCAAAATGAAGTGAGTGGTGTCTCCACTCTGACCATGAAACCCCACACCGTAATTTGTACTATGACTAATAATTAAAAATAATCTGATGATCGCATTATATATTTAAAAGCACTCCAGCTCCACTGAGGCTGTAGCAGACGCTACTGGGTGCCTTGCAAAATTCACTATTCCAGCTCTGGAGTTTCACCCCCAAACAGCTGAGAGAAACGAGTGCTTTGGCGAGGGATTCACAACTGAATTTGCACTTTCATTACTTGAAAGCTTGAATTACACCGCACTAGTTCCTGGTTCTGGTAAGACAGAGCCCATTACCTCTCACTAACACAGCACAGCTGAAGATGATATTCAGATCAAGGCAACTTGGAGATCCGATGTGCTCTGTAAGTTTCCATGAGACTAAGGCAGCTAACCTGCACAGGAACCTGGAATTTTCGGTACCCTAACCATGACTGCCAGAATATGGGATCTGAAATCCACTCCTGGCTCACCAGTCTAGAGGCAGACTTTTCCCAGTTTGCCCTGGTTTCACTACAGCACATCAGAGACAATATCATCCAACAATTTTACCCCCTGAAGCTGGGTGACTGCTTGTCCACATGGTGACTAACAGAAAAGGACAGGACTCAGAGCTGGAGCGCACACCAAGATGGTCATGCTCACCAGCATCCTGCCCCAACACCCACGATGGTCTCCAAAGGCGAAAATCTCACTTTGGTACAGCAGGAATTGGAGCTTCTCTCCCAGCTTGGTACCAGCCCCACAGCCCAGACAGCTTACGGTGGAGCATCCAGTACCAACCACACCAGGCGACTGGGACCTGCACACTGGAGACAACAGCTCAACAACAAAGGCTGTAATCCTCACCAACACCGGCGCCATGCACCGTGGAGACGGCACAATGGCGATGCATTCCGCTTCGGGGCGTAGATACCGAATGTTCAATGGGACACAGTTCTAGCTTCATTTTCCTGGATGCATCCTCCCAGTTTACCCAGGCAGCGTACAAGGGCCACGTATCCCTGAGTGGAACTTCTGGACGGCAGGACTGCTGGAAACACAGGACACGTGCGTGACCAGCACACTCGCACCTCCACACAACACACACACTCTGGGGCTGACTCTTGGGAAGAGGGTGTTAAAAATCACTCAAGTGCCCTCTCTGTGCACAAGGAGCACATTTTCACAGTCCAACAGACTCATCGCACACCACCTATGCACTACCAGGCACCTCTCTCCCGCCAAGAGATCCCAAAAAGCCTACAGTGACCTTCAGCCACCCGTGTCCTCCAAACAGGCCTGGGAAAAGAGCCTACAAGGACCAGAAGACACCTGATGGAAAGAGAGCCCCCAGCACCATAACTGATGAGGATGAGGACTTTGCACTGCCACCATCCTGGATCAGGTTCCCCCAGCTTGGTAGCTTTTCCCAACAACAGCCAACACAAGCTGACTGAGGTGGGAAAAAAAAAAAACACACCAAAACAATTAAAGAAAAACTCTATCTGAAACTCAACAATTAGAGGGGAGCAGGGCTGAAGACCCCATTAGCAGCACCACCAGCTGCAGGCAGGATTCAATTAGGGTAGGAGCTCGCTGCCAGGGGGCCACCACCCACACCATCACCTGCTGATGGCCCATCCTGCAGGGAAAAACCCTCCAACAAAGGCTCAGTAACTGAAAGAGAGGCATAACAGAGCTAATAAATCTAGGAGTGAGAGGATGAAAGGTCACGGGGTGGGCAGGGGGAGACAGAGTAGGCCAGCAGGCAGAGAGAAGTTTTCAACAATAAACCTCTATCCTCAGATGGAAATATTTCCCAAGGGAAATCCCGTATTCCGGAGTATTATTTAGCCTTGCCTGGGCCAGTCCTGGTGCAGCAAGGGCGGGGATAACCAGAAAGTCCCTTACATCCCCAAAACGTGCTGCTGCACAGCAAACGGGGCTGCACGCGGGACAGTGACCAACATTTTCCAGCGTGAATGTGGCTGGTGACGTACCAACAAAATGCTGTGTCTTGTTCTCTGTCTCTGAACATCCCCCTGCCTTCCTAATATCCCATATCTGTAATTAGCTGATGAGCCAGCACCTGCTCTATCACCCAGCTCCTGGACATCCAGGGACTCCCTGCTTTCTCAGATCTTGCCCCAAAAGTCATTCCTGGAAAGCATAAACACAGACTCTACAGGTGAATGAGTCCAAGGAATCAAAAAAATTCTCAAATATAGAGTGTTTCCGAAAAACTTCCTTGTGAGACCCTGCATTTCACATAGGCCAAAACGCCTTTGTGCACAGGGGCCAAGGTGTTGGGGGGTGTAGGAAGACACATCAGCGAGCTCCACGGCTCCTGCAACCTCTTAAAACTTTTGTGTTTCAATCGCCTAACGAGGCGGAAAGACACCAAACAGGAACCCAGCCCCAAAACCAAACAACTGGGCCAAAAGGTAAACTTGCACAGGCACAGAAAAGCAAACAAACAAGCAAAAAAAATTTAAATAAATAAAGCAGGAGAAACCAGCGCTCATTTGGTTCACCAGCGGGGCCAAAACTGCACCTCCAGGTACAGCAGTAGCGGGAGCAATTAGGGGATGAGTTTCTCCATCAACACCTCCTACTGGGAGCTGCCTTCTGCCCAGCGCAGCCGCGGGGAGCACCGCTCGGCAGCGGCGGAACACAGATCTGCCCCGTCAGCAGGGGAGGGGGGGGGAAAAAAACACAGATATTAAATAATAATTTAAAAAAAAGCCCAGGGTGACGTAAGGGTGCGAGGAACTTTTACGTCCTTACCTGCGGGGGAAGGGTGGGCCTCCCCTGGC
>VXBO01008761.1:0-87241 GCA_013400135.1 Rhinoptilus africanus | reverse complement strand
AACTTGCTGAGGGTGTACTCAGTCCTACTGTCCATGGCATCAACAAAGATCTTAAATAGTACCGGTCCCATTACTGATTCCTGAGGAACACCACTCGTCACTGGTCACCACTTCTCCTAAACGGACTGGTTCCAGTGCCTTCCGTTTGAGACCTTTCACTTATTCTTTACCTTCAAGGAGGAACAAAAAGCTACTTGGCCTTGCTTTAGCTATGGCGGTGCTGCTCCGGAGATGCCTAGATGAGGTGGCCACTCTGCACACGTGGTAACAAGGCGCTGACAGAGAAGCTGAATGTCCCAAGTAAGCGTTTGAAAGCACTGGGACTGTCACAGCCACCCAGAGCATTGCACCAGGTGACAGTGTTGGCGTTGGACACCAACTGCAAGCTCTGCATGAGGACCTGGGAGCGGTGCACGCCCTGCATCAAGCCTCACCCCACGATGAGACAGGCAGGCAAGCTAGAAAAATAGGGCCCTGGCCCCTTCCTGTGATTAGATCATTAAAATGGGTAAATATTTTCCTAGATAGAGAGCTGAGATAAAGGACTCCTGATGTCTGAAATGGAGTTTGAACAAGACTCAGAGGGACTATCCCTATCTTGTAGTTCTTTGTAGTATGCTTTTACCAAATGAATGCCTTTTTCCCCCAAATAGGAAGGAAATTAAATGGGATCTTGCTAATAGCTAAAAATGAAGATGCAGATCTCACGGAATGTTTTTGATTGAATAGCAACAATGTGGGACCTGCAGCTCAGTTTTAGTCTACAGCCAAACTGTTCACCAGTAAATATTACAGAATGGATTTAGTAACAGGTACCAAGGGTTAATTCCCAGTGGACATTACAGCTCTACACCATTCAGTCTAAATATTTACTGAGGAGTAGGGAAAAGTGTCTGAGTGGCAAAGGCAGAGTCCCAGAGATTGGCTTAGTGAAGTCTCTTTAATGAGAGCCCATTGATGCACAGAAAAATGATTGTGGGGTTTTTTTTCTAGACAAAAATCAGTGCTCTCATGCTATAGAAAACAGTGATAAATCATTCCCTATTCCTTTTCTCTGCATTACTCATGATTTTCTGACTTCTGCTCTATCCTCTTCCTTGGTGTTCCAATCTCACCCTGAGCTTTCTTGGGGTTTGGAGACTTTTGTATCAGAGAAGCTGGTTTATAAGGTTGTCTTTGAGGAACAAGTCTAACTTAAATCTCAAATAATATCCCAGAACGTTCTCTGGTATTTGACCTCTTCATGGCTGAAACAATATTCTTCAGACAGAGTAAGCTTGGTGTTTCAAAGCCGTAACCAGCACCTGTGGAGTTTTCAAACAAATAGGCTCAGGTTTCCGTGATGCTCTCTTCGTTACTGCTCCCACGTTTGATTGCTTTGTAATTATACTTGTAAAACGTGCAATGGGGTTACACATGGGGGGGGGGGGGGGAATAGCATTAAAAAAAACCAAATCACGTTTCAGAATAGGAGGGGATTTATGGGAGCTGCAAGACAAAGGAAAACCCACCTTTCTTTCTTTCTTCATTGTTGTCTTTGGAAGGCAGCCACCGAAGTTTCCTTGTCAGTAATACAGGGATTTGTAAATAGAACAAAGAGCTTCCTCGCGCCGAGGCTCATTATACAACCCCAGCGCGGTCACGGTGTGTCTTTGCAGGCAGTTCCCTTGAACTTTGCATCTCGCTCCTCCTGAGAACAGTCCGGCATGCCAGCTCGAACAGATGTGGTTTCCTTTAGGAAAGGTTTTCTGCTAGGGTCATTCTGACTTCCCTTTCAGAGCTTTCCAGCCTCATGTGCTCTTTGCTCAAGGGATTACTGCGGTGGCCACCGACTCCATGTGCTACTGTTAAGCTTCTCCTCACCTGCTGGCTGAGCTGAATGAACGCCGAAATCTCTGTTCCACAGAAAAATAAGACATTTCATGTTTTCCTGAATCAAACCGGAAAGTTGCAATTTCCTTTGAACCCAAATTCTGAGAAACGTCACTTTAGAAAGAGCAAAACGGCCCCACTGCAGCCTTTTGTTTGGGTGTGACCTACAGGATTTTATACGTGACTTAAACTAGCTTAAAAGGCCTCATGTTCCAAGTGATCCCAAATGCACCTGGGCAGCACCCACTGTTCCTGAAGACACCCAGGGAACTGTGGGCTCTGACAAGGGTGCTCTGCCAGAGAGATGGGGTGAGGAAACACATCTGGAGATGTGACACTGAGCCAGACGTGGCTTTGTCTCACCCTGTGTACTTATTCTAGTATTGTCGCTGCTTTGATTCCACCAGTGCACTTACACACTTTGAGCTTACAAACATTTATGTTCTTATTTTCCAGCCTCACTCAAAGCAAAGGCTTTTACTACATCTCACTGAGCATATAACTCCAAGACAACAGGTTGTACAAGCCCTGCCTGGTATTTCCAACACATCGTGTGCATCTCAAACAACACTCGTTTAAAAGAATGCAGCTTTAGGACGTTTTAACTAAATCAGGGCACAAGGCTGTGCAGACCCTCTTATTTAAGTATCAATAGAACTGGTTTTTTCAGCTCTGGTTGGTTAGAAAAGTTTTTTAAATGAACAAGGATAAGACATTCTACAGTTGATAAAGAGCATCAAATGCAAAAGTTCACACTGGTTGAACTAAGCTGAGATAAGCTTGTGTGTAGGCAGCTCTGAAGCAGCAGCAATACAGCAGGAAAAACAGCCCTACCCTGTGAACAAATGAGAAAAACAAAACAAAGAAAACAATGGAGGAAAAGCTGCTGCTACCTGGCCTTCATAAAGAAAAAAAAAAAAGGAGAAAGAGAGAGGAGAGAAAGAGAAACATAACATACTTCAAGACCAAAATCTCATGGGACTCAAAATCAGTGTAACTCCCACATTGCAACGGTTTGCAGGTCTAATAGACACAAAGCTGTTCCTTCACCCGAAAACCAAACACAAAAGTCACGGAAACCCATCATGCCAATTCTGCTGCTGCTTTCCGGGGCAGAATCTCTTTAAATGTCAATGTTCCCTTTGTTCTGTGCACCCTTTATAATGAGTCTATCATCTGTTTGGTAAAAGATCCAATGAAATATGTAATAAGGTTATCTCACCATCTCTCTCTATTGTAAAGCCATATCTCCTCTTCCACTCATTAATTATTGTCTTCCATTTCCTGTGTCAGGCCCAAATTAGAAAATAGGGGCTCAAGATTTACAAGCTTAACAAGTTACCATATATCAGCTGAGCTGTGGTAACTCTCCATGTGCTCCCTCTTAGCCCGTAATAAACAAACCCAGTGGGACTGAGCGGTGCAAGGGCTCACAGTCCATGCAATTTAGCTTAACCTCCTTTTATTGTCAGCTCAGCTGACAGTGATAGTTACCATGGCTCAGCTGATGTTCGCTCCTCGTATTGCAAGACTTTGCCTTAAAATCTTGGGAGCAGAGCTATAGCATTATAACTATCTGGAAAGCTACAATGATTTATGTGCTGTCAAAATACACTAAAAAAAAAAAAAGGCAAAAAAAGCGCAGCACAATTACATGATTATCAGCCAATGCCCCTTGGTTTGCAGTTTTTCAAGCATGAGCTGCTCAAACTTTGGATCAAGAAGTGCAGTAATCTGTTTCTGAAGTGCAAACAAAGAAAAGTTAGATGATTCTTCTAGCAATTTCAGGCAAATAGATCACAAAAGCAGCATGCTTAGCCTTTTTACTGTGCCTCTGTCTGAGGCTTCCAGTAAGATTTCCCTGATATATAGTAAGAGTCAAAACTCTAATCTGTTTTAACTCTTTTTTATTGTCTCTGCAGCACTAACTTTGAAAAATGGCCTTGTCCCCAAAGAACTGCACGCAGTCCGTGCAGGGAAGCTGTTAAAATAAATGCATTACATAAAAATATTGCAGAGGAACTCGGCTCTGAGGGTTTGGGAACTACAACATACAGATATAAAACAGAACAGCTAAAGTATGAGTGGAGGTCACACTCCAGGAGAGGAGAAGGGAAGTCCCCTATCTGCAGTTGTTGCACATGATCTCCGAAATCAACAATTCCCACTCTTCTTTCTCAGGGCTGTGGTGTTTTAACAAATGACTCTTCTCATGTTAATGTCCTCCTGCCTTCCTCCTCGCTGACCTCAATGCACACCGAGCTGATTCATAAAGTTTCTTCTTTCGCTGTATTTGAGTGCGTTCTGGAGACCTTATTTATGCTGTTCTGCCTGCGAGACATCTGGATGATTTACAGAGACTAAGACACAGCCGAGCGCTGCGCTGGCTGCCCTACCTGAATATTGTATTTCCTACACACGGTGTTCCTACCTCTGCCCATGCCGTGGTCTGATTTAGATAGTCTGTATGTTGTTCAAAGAAGAGAGTGTACTTTCTGCCTTTCAGAAAAGCTTCTGAGACCCTCAGGAGTAAAAATATGCTTTTCCTCCTGTCTTCCTTGAAAAGCAGCGGTATCTGTCTAGCCAGTAATTGTGGAAATGCAGGCAAGGAATAATGTGCAAATGAGAACAGGATTCAGTAGTGGGGAAAACCAGACAAATACCAGGTGTCTCAAAAGGCTGAATCACAAACAAGATGGCAAAAAGATCTAAGAACGCAGTAGGTGATGGAGGAGCTCAGCTTGGCGTTCAACCGTTTATTCCAGCAGGATCTGCAGATTCCACCCTCATGACATCACTGCATCATGTCGCCTCATCGGTGCCTCATGACACAACCCCTCTCTGTAGGGCTGAGTCAGCATCAGTGTGCGATCTCCTCTGGGCCACGCAAGATGGGGAGAAAGTCTCTTCCATCACAGTAGAAAGCTGTGACTGACCTCTCAAGAGGTCCCCAAAGGCATTAAAAAACTCATAGTCTTCTCACAAACACTCCTCCCGGGAAATAACATGGCCTCAGAAATTTTTTCTGTGACGTGACACAGCGCTGTGCTACGGAGGAGCTCCGGCAGTGGGTGGAAGAGCAACTAATATTGTGGGTTGAAACGAAGGACCAAGGAACACCTGCAGTTAGCTCCTAGAGCTCCAAAAGAAGTTTCAAAAAGCTGAGAGAAGACTTAAAGCACCACACTAGCATGGACTACTGCTCCCCCAGGCAAACAAAAGCTGTTTCATGTTTTGGCAAAAAAAAAAACAAATGGAAAGAATCTAAAATCTTCATACATTCACAAGAGGCAATGTAAAGAGCAGCCTTATGCTATAAGGAACCCAGACAGACAAAGATTAAAATACTGGGACACTACCCCCAAGTCTGGTCTTAGACAATCTATAAGGCTTGAATCCCTAAAATCCCTAAAAAACGTACCACACTGCACCTAAGGGTGCAATTCTGTACAGCAGGGCCAGGAGGAAGAACTCTTCCCTGGAAACACCAGGTCCAAAGGCCAGGAGGCTCTTCTCATATTTGCACGTACTAGTCCCTTTTGTTGGAGGATTTAGGTCACAAGAGCGTAGGAAAGGCAGCTCTGAATCACCTGGCCCTTGCACGTGTTGCCTACACATTGTGCAAAGGTTTCTGAACTCAGCCTCCTCTCCAGGCACACCCTTTGTTTGTTACTTTCTCTTAGGGCTTTTTCGCAACCTCATCCAACTGCCAACGTAAACAAGGTTGCCACATCTTCCTCCGATCTGTCTTGCTCTGCTGTGCTCTAATGTCAACCAGCAACATAGCGCTGTTGACTTGCTTAATTGGGGAAAATACCTGCCAATGCAGCCCTGTGTCTTGACTCCCTTTGGGAGAAAGTTTCTTGGGAACGGCGACAGAACCTGCGAGTCGATCTTAGTCACGTTGATACCAGATACCGAGAGCCTTGTGCAGGTAGGATGTGCAGTTGGCTTTGCTGAGCAGCCATCAAGCGTCTGTAAGGCACTGGGGAAGGTTAGGAGGAGCAATTATCAGGGATCGCGATGTTTAGTAGAAGTTGTTTCTGCGGTTGTGGTGCTTTCCAATTCTATATGCACCCTCTGCAGCATGTACCCTGTGCCTCGAGTGCAGGGGAAAGATGCTGCCCTGTGGGTGGCTTTTATCAGCTTGTGTGAAACAACTGTGGGACCTGGTTCCATTCTAATAACGAGGATACCTAGAGAAGATTCCTTCTCCCTAAAGGAATGCCACAACAAACGCTCTGCGAGCACTGCCTCTAAGCAGGTAGGAGACACAGTCACCCTGGAGGCCTTCTGAACTCCCAAATCTTGTCTACGCTAGAAAGGAGACGTATCATGCAGTGAACAGAGGATACCTAGCAAGGAACCAGGAAAATTTCTACCCAGGAAGATGGAGGGTTGCACGGTGCCTGCACTCATCCACTGCACACAGCCATTACAGCTGGGATTAGTACGGCTGCCCCAGGACTTCCCGCGTACGGTGTGTAATAGATGTTTGCGTCTGTCCACGTTTCTGGCACGGCCTCCTGCTCGCTCAGATGGGGCTGTTCGGCGCGTGGGATGGGACAACATCCTGTTGTGCTCTTACCCGATGGGCGCGCTCACCCTGCCGGGCTGTCATTAGCCACCTGAGCCCCTGCCCAGCCTGGCATGCCAGAAGCCAGGCTGTGGGCGGTGCTGCTCGCCGGCTGGAGGCGGTTGCTTTTATCAGCAACCTCGATCGCGGGGATTTTCTCTTATTTCGTTCTCTAGCTTCCTTCAGCGTTGGATTTGCATAAGATCCTGGGTTAGGACTAATCTGATCCCAGGATAAGAATATTGCATCAGGCCCAGAGAATCCTCCATCCCAAACTGTCTCTTGACTGGGTGTGTTGTCACTGGAACCACAACCATGGAGGGACAAACGGTGGCTTGAGCTTTCCTTAGTAATAGGAGTTGCCTTGCTTTGTATCTCATTTAAACTCCCGTGCTATGTGCAGGATTGCAGTGGCAACTCCCAGTCAAGTCTCTGTTTGTTTACAACCCTTGTTGCCACCCTAGCCAGGTGCTTTCCATGTTCACTCCAGCTTGCTGAAATGAGAATTATGTCCAGCCTCCAGGGCTTGCCAACAGCTATTGACTAGTAAGAGCACATTGTCCTTGGTGACAGAAGGTGGCATCTTGCTTTATCTACGCATTCCCTGGCAGGCAGCAGCAGTGGAGAAGTAGAGCTGTCTCACTGCATAGGTAGGAGTTTGAATTCAAGTCTCTCTCGGGTCATGCTGGTGGATGCCCCTCGTTGTAGATAAGTACATGGCCATTCAGTACAAGGAGTTAAAGATAAAGGGGCTGCAGTAGTAGCCATGACACCTTCTGAAGGCTTGTTCGCTAGGGACATGTGTCTGATTAGCTTTTCTACATCCTATCGGATTAAATCCGTGTATATGCTTGGGAAAGCAGGGGTGATCATCCAGGGTTCAGAACTACTTGCCAGGGCAGAGTCAAGGCTGAGCAGTGCCAGGTATCTGATACAGCAACCACCATCTGTCCTGTTCACCTTCCTGTCACCACTCTGTGGCCAAGAAGATGGCCTGAACTCTTCCTTGTGTCTTTCCTCTAAATGCCAGTTTCACTTACTTCAATAACAATTTGGCATCCTAACCTGGAGCTGTTTTCGTAAAGTACAGACCCAGGCATGTGCTATTGCAGGATGTAATATGAACATGAGGTTGTGAATGACACGAGGGTACAGCCCCATGGCCCTACATCCCTCAAGACGGTGCTGGTCTACTGTAATACATCCATTATCTTGCTGCAATGTAAAAAGATATACTTCCTGCTAAAAATGGCACTCTCCACTTGCCAACTCGACGCAATCTAGATCTGTCTCTGTCATTGCAGTATCCAGCACTCAGCAAGCCAAATACTAACAAACTCGGCAACTGAAGACGGAAAAATGACCAGTGGAACAGTGCTGACTGGGTCAGAGATGCTTGTCGGCACAAGGAAATCACCCATCCACTCCCAAGAGCCGTTCTCCAGCTCACAGCAGGTCCAAATCCCCAGCAGTTCAATCATTGCTATCCTGTTGGCTGGCAACGTCGTTATTTCAGACATTATAGTATACGCAGGCTCAGCCAAGATGTCACATCATGAAATTAAACGTGCAATTGTAGTGATGGGTGAAAACTCCAGTGCTTTGTTTTGTATCACCAATGCTCAAAAGCCAAGAGCTCCTGCTTAGAACATCCAAGAAATAAAATAACCTGTATTTGCCCAGTTACAAGCAACGCAGTGGCTCTGCCTCTCACCAAATTGTGCATTCCTCAACACCATATTTATTAGAATGATAGAAAAAGAGAAAAGAATCTGCAGGGGTTTTTTTTTAAGAGCATTTTTTAATCTTAAGACCAGAAATCTAGTGACTGTGGTAGAAGCTTTCCCACCTTGCTACTCAGAGTAGCTTACTGTATATGATTTCAGTAGGGATTTTACTCCATCGAGTTTTAAGGTTTGTTTTGGGAAGGGTTTGTCCTGATGACAATTTTGGGTCGTGCCAAACCTCCACGTGAACACCTCAGTTACCCAGCCGCAGCCCCACCTTTCTCTGCAGAAACACCGAGAGCATTCCTCCCCCTCACAGACAAGGAGAGCGAGCTCTTTGCCCAGAACAACAGAGGAGCCTGGCTTTCCTGGGAGCAAATACCTATTCATACAGTCACTCAAAGGAGAAGACATGTTGGTGACAAGTCTTTTCCTTTTTTTGTTCTTTCTATGGGGAAGGGCATTGTTTCTTACCCAAATTCCGATTCCCTACCAATCAGAGTGGGGTTTTTTCTTTTTTGTTTTCTGACAAAGACATCGCCGTGTAAAGGATGCTAAACTCCTGTTTAACCCTGATGATGGTGGGAGGATGGCATTTTGCTGTTCCGTCTTCTGCAAAGCTAGTTCAGGGAGTTGCATCCTGAGTTGTTGGAATAATAATAAATTGAGAAAAAAGTTTGACAGTTTTACAGCTGCAGTGAAATGACTGTATATGATGATAAATAAACAAACAAACTTAAAGAATATTTACCAGTGCCTTCCCTCTGAGAATCAGACCAAGAGTAATTAAACTTTTCTAAACCCCACTTATAAAGCCATCAACATTTAGGTAAATTCAGTCATAGAGATTTTTGCTTTGGCACAAACATAAGACAAAGCCAAGAGTCCTAACTCTCGTTCCTTACTTCAGACTCCGAGATGCCAACCTTCCTGCTCCATGAGGACAAGAAGAGAAGTTGGCTCTAGAAAATATAGCCGGTGTTTACATTTTATTGAACCACTAGACATTGCTGTTGGCCACAACATGACGACAGCGCAGCAAAGAGAGCCTTTCATTTGCCTGTGCTTGGCAGAAAGTGTCGTTCTTTGGTTACTCAGCCGAACTTGACAAGTTGCCCAGTATTTTTATTATCGGGTTGTCAGCTCAATCTCACTACTGCCCTCTTAATTTATTATTTTGCATTTCAAAATCACAGGTGTGACTCATTGCACAGCCAGAGGTTATAATGAAGTATCCCACTCATCTTTTAGCTCACCCTTTGTTCAAGACAATGCAGATTGCAGAAGGTTTCTGAGGAGGTAAGAGGATTGCAAAAGAGCCGAAGACTCCTCTTTTATCTAACCAATGTGTGGGCAGTGAAACTACCTGATACGAAACCAGTTGGGTGCAAAGGTGGGCATGGAGGTTCATTTGTCATTATTGAGGGTTGAAACTCAGAAGATAGAGCAGCTGTAATTGAAGATGGGCACCCAAACTTAAATCACCTCACCCTGAGGATGAGGCCAAAGAGGGAATCCTAGGATAACACGCTTCTCTCAAGATTTCCTCTGTGCATTAGTTTCCAACGGGACTGAAGATGAAAATCAAGCAGCCAGTTCCTTTTCAACTAAAAAGTCTTACTGTCCGCGTCTTATGATTTAAATTGGGAAGTGACTCTAAGTGCAAGGTTTTGAGGTATTTGTTCTGCTGGCATTGTACAAACAGGAATGTTGCAGTAGAGGTTTTGAAATATAAAAGCATGTTTTTTACATAAAATGTTGCTCTCCTAGGAGCTCTCCTAGGAGTGTCTGAGACAGGGTACTGAGGAAAAGGAAGATGGAGCACAGCTCCATTGGAAAGAGTGTCTTGCTGCTGACTATGAAAATGATGTGGAAATCATGGGATGAATTAAGGATTTGTCTATATGGGAAATTGTCGGGAATGCTTCCTGTTATCAACAGTAGAAGAAGAGCTCTTTTATCCCAAAAGAAGAGCATCCAAATCCAGAGCTATTCTGAACCAATGTGCTCTTTTAATTGGCTTCTACATGCAGTTGGCTCCGCAGCAGAGATGCTGGGTCATGCTACAAGAAAGCAAACTGCATAAACTTGAGAAGATATAAACCCAGTTTGTTTCTAACGGGAAGAGCTTCCAAAGTCACCCTGCACAGTGGCAAGTCTTTATCTCCCTTCCCAGGGGAAAAGGCACATGTCCTATTGCCAGCCATGGTACCCTGCTGCACTGACAGGCAGGGGCAGAGCTATTGGGACACACGGGTCTTTTAAAGCTGCAACATGGAGCTGTGGCAATGCCAAAAGTGCACCTCGAGTGCTCTGTCTCACTGCAGGGGGTGGGGGGGGGAGGCAGGAATTGTGACTCAAAGTTTGTCCAGTGGCAACAGAGAAAATTGCACCAAGAGCACTTGTTCAGCTCTGCCACATCCAATTTCTGTCAAGTGTAGAATAATAGCTATCCAACGAGCTGGGACATGCTTTACCAGCATCAATAGAGTTGTGCTTCAGAGCATCCCTCGAGGTAGCAGAGAATTATTCCCATTTTATAAATGAGGTAACTCAGGCACAAGGATTAAAGCCAAAATGTTCCAACCTGGCTGCCTACTGCTGGGTACCTACACCCATATTTACGCAACTCGTGGCCTGATTTTCAGAAGGGCAGGGCAATGAAAATTTTGGCCTGAGGGATTTGTTCACACACAGTTTACTGGTAACAACGCCCAGGATGGAAGCCTGGTCTCTGCTACCTGTCTTACACCTTAACCACTAAAAACATCCTTTCTGCCACTAGCCAACAGTTGGCAAAGGCTCCTGCTGTCCCCATTCACCACGCAGGAGCTCAGAATGAGCAGTGCAGACTGGCTGCCTGCGTGCTCGCAGCTAGAGGCTTTCAAAGAGCAGCAGCAGGAGCAAAACTGGTACAGTTTCTTTGCTTCCCTCAAAGCTCTTCGGAACCCCGGCAGCTTTGCTTGACTTGCAGTGCTTTGCTAAGCCAGCAAGTCTGCTGTGCAAACCTCTGTTCTAGCTTGTGTCCCCACACTGTGTCCTACGGAGGGTAGCTCAACTGGCAGAGCACAGGTCCAGTGCAGAACCAGTAACAGACCAGTAGGAGAAGGGGGAAACCAGCCATGTGGACATCCGAGCTGCTCAAAACCACGAGCACCAGCAGGAGCGAGTTAGAATCATAGAATCATAAAATAGTTTGGGTTGGAAGGGACCTTTAAAGGCCATCTAGTCCAACCCCCTGCAGTGAGCAGGGACATCTTCAACTAGATCAAGTTGCTCCAAGCCCCGTCCAACCTGACTTTGAATGTTTCCAAGGATGGGCATCTGCCATCTCTCCGGGCAAACCATTCCAGTGTTTCCCCACCCTCATTGTAAAAAATGTCTTCCTTATACCTCGTCTAAATCAACCCTCTTTTAGTTTAAAACCCTTCCCCCTTGCCTGTGTTGATACCAGGGGATTGCACTGACCCAGGTGCAGGACCTTGCACTTGACTGTGTTGAACCTCATGAAGTTCACACGGGCCCACTTCTGGAGCTTGTCCAGGTCCCTCTGGATGGCATCCCACCCCTCAGATGCGTCAAAATCCCTGTGCCCCTTCACACCTCTCCTGCGCTGTCTTTCTGGGCTTTAACTGAGCTTCAAAATGTGCCATGGCTTATGGGAAACTCTTCAGAAGCAAGAAAATTTAGGAAAAAACCCTCCTGCCATACCAACAAGTAGCAAAACCCAGGAGGCAGAGCGCTTGCCGGCTGGTTATAATCAAGCTTTCCAAGTGTCCCTGCTAAAACCATCCCTGCTAGGGGCTAATGTGATGCTTGTCTTAGCTCGTTAGAGAGCCTTGCTGTCTTGAGACTTGCACTTGAAAAATAATGCTGGTGGTTGGTTGCTACCCGAGGGAAGGAGGACAAGGGATCTCAACTGTCTCTGTGGAACAGTCACTGGCCAGGTCACCTCAAGCCTGACCTGCAATACCAACTGCATGCTGCAAACCCACAGCTGTCAGCCCCTGTGCCTTGTCCCATCTGCCGTGGAGTCCCAGCCACCTCTGACCTCTTCTTTCCCTTCCCTGAGGCCGTGCCCTGCAGATGGGGCTCCCGCTCAGCTGCTCTGTAGCATCCCCCCACCCAGAGAAGGGATGAGCGAGAGCAAGCAACAACCTTCAGCAGAGGTTAAGGCTGGAAAAGAAGGATCATACAGCTCAATCAGGTCAGCTCAGTCAGCTGGCAGCTTCAGTAATCCCTCTGCCCCAGGTCCTTGCACGGCTCTTTACGCCTGTGCGCTGGGTGCTACTGTACGAGCAGCCCCCTGCACCCTGTCCCCATGGTACTGCCAGCCTGCAGCATCCGGGGAGGGAGACGGGGAAAAGGGGCAAGGAAGCAGCAGCTGATCACGAGAACTTCCCAGAACTGTTTCCAGCCCTCTCCTTTTCAGTGCTTGTTGGGAATATGGACTTTGAGATAGACCTCACTGCTACTGAAGTTCAGACCCAGACCTGGCACCCCCTGATTTCTTAAGAAGGCTGAGGGCCAGATCCAAAGCAATTCTTGTACTCCAGCTCAGCTCCTTATTCCCAGCAAACCCAGAAGTTTTGAGAAGTGGGTCATGAAATGGCCCCGGTTCCTTCTACCCAGGTCTGAGGTACCTGTTCTGGGATGGAAACAACTGAGTCTTGCCAATCTGTCAGCAACCAGGAGGAAGCCAGGGAACACATGCCTCCCATTCGATAAAAGTTGGTGCTGCACTTTATACGGCAGCCAGCGCATTATTCCATGGTGAAAACAAACCCTATTCTTCTCTGTCAGATAAACACTCTTGATCCTATAAAGAGCAGCGTTTCTGACTGTTCAGCAGCAGCCAAACTCACGATGGGAAAAATAACAGGTGTTTTTCAGGCACTCCTTGTTTATTCACAGTGCTTAAAATAATTGCTTAAAAAAATCCGACAGAGATTTAATTTTCTATGCTCCCACATTTAAAAAACAAAAACAAAAAAACCCCCTAAGCTTGGCTCATGGTAGTTGAAGGCAATTCATTATGAAAGAGGTGTTCTTTCTGTTGTGGTAGCAAAGAAACCTGCTTATGAAAGCTCTAGAGGAGAAGAACAGTAGAGCAAATTCCTGCCTAGAACCAACACATCCCCATGATTTTCATCAAGCTCTCCAGGTGGAAGCTTTCGTTATCAAAACGTGTAATTTTATTGTCAAAATGGGACGATCAGGGATTAAGCTTCTCTGGTCGGTGCCCGTCATTGGCCATCTCCATCACTCTGCCTTTTAGAAAGCAATGAGAACCTTGGGCTGGCTTATGCCCTTCCCTCTTGTTCTGACGGTGGAGCAGGAGGTAAGTGCATTGCCCCAGGGAGGAAAGTACGTGCCAGAGGCACAAACCTTGCTCCAATCGCTGCTTGCTTCTCCGGGAAATAATTGGCAACGGACCTTGATCAACAGACCGCTTTCCAGCGAGGCAGGCTGACACATGGTGCTGGGGGAAGAGGAGAGAGACTCTGTGTCTCCATCCCCGCTCCCCATACTCTGCCTACAGCACAGATAGGGGACATCCCTGAGCCCCTCGGGAGGGGTGAGGAGATGCTGGGACACTCAATGCCTGAGAAGGTGTGTGGCATCTCAGCACCTGGCTGGAGCGGGGTGTTTGTCCTGGGAGACCTCTTGGTGGTGAATAGGCTACGGGCCATTCAAGAATATACCGTCATTCCTAAGAGGTACAAGCTTCATGAGACAATGGCTGTGGTGGTCCTTTGTCCCCAGAACTTTCCCTTCCTACAGGGTAGGCTGTTCCTTGAGCCTGGCCCCCTGCAAGCTGTTGGGAAGAGGCACAGATGCTCGGTGGCTCCCCAGGAACTTGGAGGGAGCCTGGAGCGACAGGAGCCCATCCAGGAGCATCCCAGCGCTCCTGGCGGCTCCTGATCTGCTGGCAGGGGCAGAGGTGGAAGTAGCTACAGCTCGCCTCCTTGTCTCTCACATGGGGCCAAGACCCCCAGCGCAGTCAGCCTGACGCTGGAATAAACACAGCCACTTTTCAGTCTTTACTGTTCCCGCTAAGGTGCAGGAGAGGCCACGCAAACCAAACCTTCTCCCCGGGGGGGATCATTTGTCTCCAAAGAGTGGTCAGGAGAGACGGGCCGGACTGCGGTCTGCGCAGACGAGGGGCAGAGCAGGGGACGCGGCTTATAGCAGGGACATGGCTTATAGTGCTGCGGTCGTTATCTGCGTTAGGGCAGCATTCCCAGCTGAGACCAGGCTGTCACGGTACCGTCAGGCTCGTCACACACAGCAGCCTCCGGCCTGAGCAGAAAAAGAGATGAAATTCATAAAGAGAAAGAGAGACACTGAGGAGAGCAGTCACTTCCCGGAGGTCAGGCAGCAGCGGCCGCCATGCGGAGAGCGGCTGCGGAGTTAGAGAAGAAGCAAAGGCACGGGTCTGCGAGGGCAGCCGGCAGGATCAAACCAATCCGGAGCTCAGCCAGACAGAAGATGTCTGAGCAACAAAAGACCTCGCACTTCTCAAGTGCCGGCCGTGGAGGCCTGCGGGGCACGGCAAGGCTCTCCGCGCACAGACCAAGTACGGCCAAGTCCTGCGTAGCTGGCGCACTGACCTGAGCAAAAAGCAGGGAGCTGGGAAGAAAGGGAAAAAAAAACCCACAGAAAAATCAAAAGGCAACGCTCGTCCCTTTGCTTTGGTGCCTGTCAATCACCGAAAAACCCACGGAACGTTACCCAGGATGGCAAAACCCCCCCAAACAAGTGGCATTTCCAAGGCACCCAGTGCTTTTCAGTGCCGACCCGTGAGCTGCCTGTCGGCATGCCCCTGCCGCAGCCGTACGCGCGTGAACATCCTCCACGGCGCGGGCAGCCACCAGCCCCGGCAGCCACCGGCCCCGCGCGGCTCTTCATCCCCAGCGGAGCGGCGCTGGGGGCTCAGCGCTCCCCCCGCGAGGCGCTGCCGTAGCCCGGCGCCCACCGCGGGGACTGTAGCAGCCCAAGCAGAATAACGGTGCAACTGAGCAGCAGGGATTTATGAGCAGGCAGAGAAAATGAGAATTATAGGTGTCCAGTCCCTGTGACAGAACCACCATATATTTCCTCTAACAAAGCGCGTGACAACAGCTCCATAAATTCACAGAGTAGCAGCAAGCGAGCGCCAGCTCGTCATCGCAGCTATTTAAAGAGCCAAGTAGCACTCTGTACTTATTGCAGAAGTTCACAGTTAAAAATAAGCATTAAAAAAGTCACTTTTGGGCCCTGGCTGAATAAGGCTTTTTTACTCAGGATGCCCAGCGCTGCATCCCATCTCGTCTCCTTTTATGCCTAGACGAGCTCTCCTTTGCGGTATTTGGTGTTAGGCACTGCCAGCTTCCCACTGAAGTAACTTAACTTGGGATGTGCCATGATCAATTGTAAAACTTAACAGTGAGTATGAAATACTTGATCCTTTTCAATTACCAGCAAGTCTGTAACGTGCTTTAAAAATTCTTGAGCTGCAGCCCGCTAAATACCCAAGGAGAGCTTTCCTGAGATGTAATTGATGAAGAAAATAACCCCAACATTCACAACATGCTGAATCGTGGGGTTTTTTAATGCTGTCTCATGATTAGATTATTTGCAGTGCCTGACGGCTAATGTGCTGTTTTCCTTGCTAATTTAACACTTCTTCCTAAAGGGAGATGGGGGAGAGAGTGAAAACAACTCTTCACGGTGAACTGCAAATCAAAAAATAGCTGTGTGTTTTGTTGTCACTTCTGCTACTCTCCTGTCTGACTTATAAAGAGAAGCTCACTTCATAAAGATAAACTCACCTTTTAAACATGAGAAATAACAACTTTCTCTGAATCCCATCGCTTTTTTCTTTCTTCTTGAAGCTTTGGGCAAACTTTAGAAGAGACATCTCAGCTAGAAAGGAAAGACAGGTTAAGGCTTAACTCCAGCAGCTATTTTAATGTAATTTTCCTATAAGAAAAAAATTGGGCATCTCAGTGAAAAACCGCAGGGTAAGAAGCGGAAAGTTAGGTTTGCTGACTGTGGAGCTGGAGCACCAGGGAGCTTGGCCCCATTGTCCCCCAGAGCCCTGGTTCTGGGGCTCAGCCCTGGGGTTCAGGGCTCAGCCTTGGTTTCCCATTCAGCGGTGACGCTCTGCCCGTTACTCCCTTTTCTTGGGGAGCCCTTCCCAGGGTTGGGACGTCAGGTGGGAAACCCGCTCCTTGGAGGCTGATGAGGACTCGAGGTATTTGAACTAAAATTCTGCTGAGGCACATCCTGTGACATTTTCCCAGGGTCAAAATTATTCAGATTAGCAAAGAGAGAGGAGCTTCTTGTTTGGTTGGTTTAGTAAGAAGTTGGACATTGTGTACAGAAATGACTTAACTTTGGAGGGAAAAAAAATAAGGTTACTCAAGAGCCAGGTTAAAAGAAACGTGTTTAATGGAAAATTTTCATCCGGCCCCACTAAGATCCCTTCCTTATCTCCAGGTTTGGAAGAGCTGCTGCTCTGCTTTCTGCGGTGGCCGGTGTCACATTGCAGGGCTCCTCCAAAGGCAGCAGATCGCTTATGCATTAGTGCTTTTGCATAATACCAGCAGCTATCGTGGGCTTGGGGGTTTTTGTTGGTCGGATTTTGTTGGTGTGTTTTTTTTTTTTTTTAACACAGACATTGTTCGCTGCTAACAAACTCAGGAAGGAAATTTACAGTCCTGAATGGCGAGCGAGGTCTGCGAGGCGTCCCCGACAGGACTGCGCTGCTGAACTCTGCGGTGACTCAGCCGGCACAGGAAACGTTTGTTCTGAGCAGCCCCATCTCCTGTCTGTCCCGCTCTGCTTTCAAGCACAGAGTTTAAAAACAGGTCGCGGGAGTTTCTTTTCAATTTGCTTCTGGGGTGGTTTTTATTCTTTTTCCTCAGAGCGTTTCACTGCTTTCCACGTACAAGGTTATTTACTAGCAATAAACGGCGTTAAATGGACAACGTGCTTGAGCAGAAAGTCTGGGGAAGAGGATCTTCAGCTTTTGTGGCAGCGAATCCACTGTTCTTGGTTGGATGCTGCCGTACTGGTTATGCTAAGTGAAATGCCCTTGTTCTCTACCTCGCTTCCCACCTTGGAGGCTAAATATTGCATGCAAAACTGGAGGGCTGCATATGAGGGAGTGGGGCTGAGGCGAGAGGGTGCAGCAAACACGGGGGACAGAGAGGAAAACAGAAACAAGAGATCCACACCAGGACCTGGGGTTTCACGCAGAGAGCTCCAGCTACGTTATTGTGTTTCTCCCTGCCAGCAGCTCGTTTTGTTTGGCAAATTCACCCCACCTCACTAGTCCCACAACTGACATGTAACGAAACCAATTAAAATACTTGTTAAAGTAAATAAATAAATAAAGGCCCTGTAGAAGATGGGGCTGTTCAAAGCCTAGCAGCTTGTACTTGTGCATTTTTGTCTCCTCATTAATCTGTTTATGAAAGGGGTTTGATTAGTTCCATATATTCAGCTTCTAAAGTTAATACCTTAGCGGTCTAAAGTGTTTATGCCGAAGCTAACACTGAATTTTCTTTCAGCTGCAATAAACATGTAAATCTGAACTGATTCATGCATGCAAAGCAAGTTCTAAGATTGAGTTAAAACCCATTTTTCGAATAATGATTAAAATGCTATGCTATGAAATGGCACAGAACACCTGCTAGTTTACTCTGGCCAGGGAGACTTCACGCATCCCTGTGTTTCTGTATGGATGTTTGTGTCTGGTACAGTGACTCACATCTTTTTAATTATTATTCTAGAAGATAATAAAGAAACGCAGCAGCTCCAAAGTTCTGCTCAGCTCTGAACTCAAACCCGTAACTCAGCCCCTATCTGATCTGATCCTCATCTGCACCCACGGGATCCCAATCTGATTTCCACTACCTGCTCCTCGCTGCTTGTTGCGGCACAGCCCAGCTTTGTCTTAAAGGAGACTCCCAGCTCCTATCAACACTTAAGCATGTGCTAAGCTTCATTCCCATGGCTGGGGTGGGTTGGTTTGCAGGCAGACGGTTAAGTGCACGTATAAATATTTACAGAGTTTGAGACACGGTCTGCCTAATTAGGTTTCCATAGCAATTAGCCCAATATCTTGATTAGGACCTGAGGCTGCTTCTATTATAATAAAAAAAATAATATAAACCTCATTATATTGAGATGATGAAACCAGAGCACTCTTACAAGAGGAGAGTAAATGTTGGCTCAGCAGCAGGCAACGGACTTAGCAGGGACACTATAATAAAACAAATAAAAGTGACATTCTGCAGTGGGCGGAAATGCTCTGCATCCAAAGACATAGATTGAAGAGTTACAGAGGAATTGGGCATCTTTGCTAAGACTGTCACAGTTTTCACGGGTTTTAAGTCTCCATTTTGTTGCTATTTTTAGCTAGCATTCTTGAGAAAAGGTGTTTGCCCACGTGATAGAGAAGTGCCTACAGCTTTACATTTATCTCAGAAATTTATGTGTGGTTTTACCAAAGGTTGAATTCAATATTATTGGAGAAGTCTCACTGGAAGTGCAAAACACAGGGTCAGCGGAGCAATAACTCCTTTGCTGAGAGAGCATTTCATGTCTCAACAGTTACTAATGTTGTACATATTAATTACCACGAGCAGCAATCCATGAAGAAATGACAGCCGCGCAGCAGTAGTGCTCGTGCTGCAGGGCTGCTGCCGCCGGCACCGGAGCGGTGGGTGCTCCTGGCTGGCGGGGACCCACAGACCGTGTATGCACCGCACAGGCAGACACACTGGAAACTGCAAAACTGCCCAGCCCTGCCTGCCCGTCCCGTCCCTGCTCCAGAGTCGACAGAAGGGGTTGGCACTAACCCTACAAAGCTCCAGCAACAAATCCCTGTGCTGCAGTCACTGACGCCGCTTCCCACCGAAACCAGTGGCAGACCGATGATGAAGATGCTTTGCCTTGTTTTGCAGTTTGGGCATCATTATTTTTTTCCCTTTCTGCATCGTGAGTTTTCCTTTTCTTCCACTTACAAAATTTTAATACAAATTAAAACAGAGCTATATCCTTGGATTCTGGTTGTGTTTTTTTTTTTTTTTCAAAGGAAGATGCTGTGCAAAGTATCGTTAGATCCATGGCAAATCTATATTAAGCAAAATGGCAGCTCATTAGCCTTCATGGACAGGCATTTAAAGTACTTAAGAGGGGACACAGAGCGCTGCCCTTTACATTTACTTTGGCACTAATATCAGATTAAAAAGGGAAAGGTTATTAAGTAAAGGTAATTGTCTGTTTTGTAGAGGGAATCTTTCTGAGGCACAGCCTGAGGCACTTAACTTTAAGAAGGTTAATTGTCTCATGGTGGAAGTCAAGCTATTACTGTTATTATGGACAGTTAGGAAAAATTCACCCTGACATCCGAAGTCCAATAACGAGCCTCAAAAATGAAGCCACGGGTCTATAATTAGAAAAATTGGCATTAGGAAAATAAAGGCGAGCCAGTGGTGAGCCCTGCCTGTGCAGATGTGGTACAGCAGCTGCGGCCGGAGAGCAGCGCGGTGCTGCTCCCACAGCCAGCTGGGTTTCGGAAAAGCCCTTGAGTTGGGTGAATGGGGGGTGGCTGAGGGAGAGGCTTCCGCGGGGGACACAACACTGTCCCTGCGCGAGGCCTGGGCTCTGAGCGCTCGTGCGCATATGCGACAAAACCAGGCGCTGGACCTAAGAGCTGTTGAGCTTTAACTGGGAGTTTGCAGTTGCAGCTGATTGGGGAAAAAGCTCTCACTCTCATTTCCACCCTGTCAAAGAAGTTGACGTTTTGTCCAAAACACCCAAAAAATGGTTAAGGGTTTTAATCCTCCTGACTCTGCTCACACCCATCCTTCACCCCCTGTTCAGGCCGCTTCCACGCCCCTATATTCCCCTTTCCCAACTGTTTTAAGAGAAACAGCAGGAGCGAGAAGATCAACCATGCCTGGATTTAACACTGGAAACATGCTGAGAGACAAGTCAAGGCTTCTGCGCCTCTCTTGGGCACAGGTGGGGAAGATCTGGTTGTGTTATGTACAAAAAAATACCAAAAAAAATACCAAAACTTTCATACGTGTGATTCCAGCTCAGACCTACAAAGCTGCTGGCAGAAAGCTCAGCAGGAAGCCCACTGCAAACATCCCCAAGAATAGAGTTTCCCTCCATTTGCAAATATTTGATTTTGGTGAGGAGGCTTGAATAACGGAAACTCCATCTCCTGGACAGCAAAGTGCTGGCTCAGCAGCTTTCTCTCCCCTCTCCCTGGAGAGCCCAACACATCCAGCCCCAAAGGAGAGGTTCAGTTTCCTGCTCTCAGCATTTCCATTCGATTTTTAACCCCAGGCTGGGGATTCCTCCTCAGGCACAGGAAAGCCTTTTCCTCTGTGAATCCACCTCTCTGCGCTACTCCAACCATTGCCTTACTCAGCTTTCAGCTTTCTGGACTTAGGCGGGCAGGAGATGAAGGTTTTTTACCACCATGGTTACCTTGTGCTGGTACCAGGGAGGAACTGCTGTGACATATGCAGTGCTGGCCAAAATCTCTGGGATGTTCCGGAAGAAGGCTACTATTTCTTCTGTATTTGCATCAATATTTAAACAGCTCAGCACGTCCTGCTGACAGCTTAATGGTAAAAGTCAGCTTGGACCTTTTCCTACCCCAAGCCGAATTTCATCCTCCGAAGCCCCCAGCAAACTGTGTCGTTGCTGATGCTGTTGAGACGAAGAGCTGTCACCAACCACACTGCACAGGTAGGAGCAACAAGGGGACACAAATGCAAAGGGCTCATCCCCAAAATCTGTAACGCATCCCAGAAATAGGATGTAGAGCTACACTGCAACCTGATGGTGCCGGGGCAGCCTTCCCTGTCAAAGGGGGCTGCCGCCCTGAAACCAGGATGTGCAGGATCAGAAGCAGCCCTGGGGCTTTTCACTGCAACCACACGGAAAAGAGCAGAGAGACAGGCTAAAGGAAAAAATAAATCAGAGTCACACGGTTAGATAGGACGAACAGCATGGCAGGGACTGATTGAGGAGCGAGCCTCCTGGTCCTCACTCAAACACTGCAGCATTGCTGCCAGGAGTCTGGCCCCGACACTCTGGCTTTTAAGCTGCCTGCAGACGACTAGCGAAGGACAAGAGGAAGGCGGATGAATGTGCTTTGGTGACATGGCTTGATTCACCCAGAGAGACATGTTTCAAGTCCTCTCCCTAGACAGAGCAGGCCAGCTCAGTGGGGTGGCTGCTCTCCTGAACGAAGTCCTGGCATCCAGACTGCAGAAAGTGTCTGGTACCCGAGACTGTGCATTTCCCAGGAAAGCATTGTGGGTGGGGAAAAAAGAACAGGGGGAAAAGAGGAGCAGAGACCCACATCGGGTTAAAGCCTAAGCAAGTTTTGTGGGGAAGGGGCTGTCCTTTTGTCCTGTGTTCCTCCAAAGCCTAACGTGAAGGTGGCCCCTGAGCCACGCACTTCAGCTGTGGGATGACTGACCGCAGCACGGAAAGGTGCAGCGCCTGCCAGGGCTGGCGGTGGGGCACTTGAAAGCCACCGCTTGGCAATAGGAACAGGAAAACAAACTGGAGAGGACCTTGGGAAAGGCTCTCTTCTGGAGTAGAATGAAATCTTTGAAGGTCATTCCTGGTTCACTTGTTCGTTACTTCAGGCTGTTGTTTGTTGAGTTTGGCCCTGCGCTGGTGAGAAATCTCACACACCATCTTCATTGTAGTGCCGCTGAGAAGAATATCAGAACCAAACCCCTGCCATTAGACGTTCTTGTTTTGTAGTTGCTAAGACATGGGTAAATCAAAAAAAGCTTCAGGATACCTACTGATTGCAGCATTTATTAAGTAGAAGAGCACAGCCTCACACAATATCAGTTTGTAAATAGAATCAGTGCCTTATTATACCTTTGGCCTTGGTGCCTGTATTACAGCCGGGTCCCCAGGGGTGGACGGGGACAGGTGAGTGCTGTGGTGATCTGCAGTGTTATCTTAGCTCAAGCTTGAGAAGATATTTGGTAATTAACGGAGCCGAGTCTCGGTTTACATATATTCTTTGTATTTTTTTTTTGTAAGGAAAATTAAGCCACTTGAAAAGAAGAGCATAGCATCACAGCAAGATCCTCCTGCACATGAGGTCCAATAGTGAGTATTTCTCACTGTATAGACCATGCCGATTCGTAGCAGTGGCAGGTGTGCCTCCTCAGTTCTACCTGGAGACATCAGCACAATTAATCCTTCCCACTTCAGCCCCTGAAAAGCACCCTTCATTTGTTACCAACATAGGGGAATATCATTTATTGCTGGTAAAAACAAGGCATGAGTTGATGCAGTGATTTGCCTGGAGCCCGGCAACTTTCTCACAGTGCCACCAAGGAATGAGGGCCAGGGCATGGGGTGAGGAGATCACTGCAGTCTCTCGTGCCCATGGAGCCTGGGATCATGAGGGTCTCTGGACTTGCAGTCTAACTCCATATCCAATAGACCATGCTACCCTTCCCATTGCTCCTTCTCAGCTGATCAGTCCTCTCCCTGTCCCTGCAACTGCTCTTCCAAGTCTGCTTCTCCCTGTGCCTACAGCCAGGACCTCCATCTCAGCTCAGGAGAATAAGGGCAGGATGGAGCCATAAGCGGTAGGGAGCATATTTCTGCTGCCAAGGAGAGAGAAAGGATGGGCCCAAGAGCCATGGAAGTTGGCAGGGTCCCCGCGAGGCCATTCTGTGCTGGCCAGCCTTGACGATGTTCTGTAGAACAAGAACTGGCCAGCACCCACAAGACAAACCCGCTGCCCATTGCAGGAGAGCTTCAGAAAGGTTAAAACTCTCTCCCCATTTCACTTTGACATCTCTGCAGCCCCTTCCTCCAGCCAGAGCTCCACTTAATAATTAATTGGAGAAATATCCCCCTTACCAAATAGCAACCAGAACATTTAGATCCTCCTGAGAAAAGCTACGTCTGTATTTCTGTCATGACTGGCAGCAGGAGATACGAGGCATATACAGAAGGAGGGTGGAGTACGGTCACCGCTGAATCAGACTATCGACCTATTCTTGCCAACCACTTCAGGGCTTGGTGCCGGGAATTTTTCATCCCTGCAGCATCCGCTCACCGCTGAGCTGTGCTAGTGACAAGGTGCAGGTTACACAGGGGTTGTATGGGGGGATCAGGAAGAAGCCCTTTCCTGGAGGGCAAGGACAGAGAAAGACCAAGGGAAGACACGGAAAGCTCAAGCAGAAGTGTCTCTTGTCTCAAGCCGCTCTCTCTTGTCCCAGCAGAGAGGATCAGAGCACCAAACTTCATGATATTTTAGCTCAAAGAGAATCAACAAATTTACCAGCCGGCTAAACTTCCCCAAAAAACTACACAAAGTGGCCTCTTTCCTCTCCCTTAGCCCTTTCACATGCCATACGGCTTGGCAGTTCTGGCACTGCCTGTGGTGCCTGGGCTGTTTCTGTGCTGCTTTGAAGCTGTATGTGCTCGTAGATGTATAGATAACCACACTTGGTCACCCACATGAGGACACAACATGGTCCAGCGAGTAGGACCTCATGCTGGATATATAGGGAAATGGGGTTCGTACTGCTCTGTGCCGTACGTAATGGCTTGTTCAAATCTCAGATGTTCACTATATCTCCCAGATATTAATTTTCACTACAAACATAAAATGTGAACAACAGAACAATCCGAGATCCTCTGATCAAGAGGAGTAAGTATAGTCAACTGAAGGAGAGGCGATAGCTGTATGATTAGTTATATTTATGGCACAGTCCTTATCATCACTCATTTCACATGTGCTCTTCTCACCAATCCGTATTTACTGCTTGGAACATTTTAGGCCCTTATATAGCCTCATAAATCCTACCCAATTTTAATTCAGGATGGGCAACATTATGTCCTAAGCTAGCAGTTAAGCTAAGATCTAGCAAAGATGACTACAAGAACTTGCATCTGATGGACAATGTATAATTCACGCGCTACTGAGTACCTACATGCTGTGAAAAGGTATGATATTTGGTAAACAAAGTAAAAAGCAGGAACTAAAGCTACATGGAAGTTTGTATGCATAGTTTATAGTTTTTTAATTGACTGCTTCATCAGTAAGTTCAAATAATTCAAAATATCCCAGTCCAGGTGCTAAGAATTGTGTTTCACAATTTGTATCAGACTTTCTACTCAACCAGGCCAGATGACAATGGCATTCAATGTTATTTTAAAACTATTGTGGACAGATATTCCTAACCACCATTTTCCTTTTGCAGGTGTTGGGCTCAGGATAACTAAAGATCCTGAATTCACAGACAGCAGGATAAATGTATAACTAAATGATGCAGTGAAAGCTTCCAGAAACAATATTATTTTCTGGCAGTTACATATTATTAAAAATACATTAAGGCATAGGGGAAGAGGCTATTGATGCTTGTTGGAGGTGATCTCATGGGTATAATGGAGGTCATGCCAAGTCATGACAAGAAATTGCACAACAATATCCAGTCTAATTTCTCCGGTACAGACTGTGCTGCACTCTCACTCTTCCCCACCTGTTCTTCTCAAGTGTCTTGTTTTGCCGTGTCACTTGCCACCAAGTAGCCCTGAGGTCTTATATCAGAAGACTTTCTCTACCCAAAGGCCCAGTGGCTTTCACAGCTCTGTGGTGGGAGGTGGTGAGAGAACAGATCAGTAGGAAAACAGCTGAGCTCTGAGGTCTCATTTTCCTCCAACCCTTCCAGAGGGTTGGACACACTGCCCAGAAGTCCCTCCACGTTGCTCTCCAGCAAAGCCTCCCTGTTTACACTGGAATTATATTAGACTCTTAAAAAGACCCATACTCCCTCTTTCAGGCAGCTGAGTCCTCTCTGCCTACGTGTGGCATATTCATGAGCCCAAAACACCCAAGTCCAGAGTAGATCCCAGCCTTCCCAATGTGGGTGCAGGCACCCCAGCCCTGCAGGCTGAGATTTCTGCTGGAGCGAGGAAGCCTTGGCTGCCTCCAGTTATCACATGAAGAAAAGGCACTTTCCCCCAAGACTGACCAAAAGACTCCCTTGCTGTAGCAAAAAAAGGATCGGTTGATCTTTTCAGACAAGTGTCTTCTCGTCCAGGAGGCTTTGCCTGTGAGCATCTCCTGATTGAGACACTGCTGTTTGTTCCTGAGTGGGGACAGCTTGATATCAACCCTCTTGCAGGTGACCCAGCTTTCCTCCATGGCTACTCACCCCATCCGAGCAGTCTCTCCTCCTGTCTATGTACGACATCTACCAGCCCATTTCTCCCCTGTGACCCAAGCCCTTTCTGTTACACTTACCACATCCTACAACCACAGCATACTCCTAAACCCTACGATCTCACTCTGAGCTCCTGAGCAGAAGCTGCCGCCTATGCCCAGCTGAAGCATCATTTTGCAATGCGGAGGAACCCAGGGACTGGCCAGCATTGCTGAAAGCCATTTTTATTCGGGTCAGGTCAACTTTGTGAGTCTGTGTTTAGGATAAATGGCTCACAAGCTAACTCAGATTTGCAGAGTATATTTTGAAAATCACCATGAGCTCTATTTCAAAACAGAGTGAGAAGGGAGAGTATTTTTCATTTAAAAAACCCAAAACTTTGCATTGTCTGCACTCTTAATAAGGAATTTAAGATGCTTTTTGTGTCTCTGAGGTTCTGACTTCTGATAAGTAGCAACTTGGATGTTCCTGAATACATTTCAGCGCCGGATACATTTGGTTCCTTCTTTTCTTGGATGCCTTTGCTTCTTCCCTGATAACAAAAGCTTTCCATCCGCAGCATTTTATCCAATTTATCCTTTTTTATCTTCCACCAACAAAAAGGACAAAAAAAAAATTACTAAGATAACATCATGACTGGGCTGCTGTCCCAGGCTGGCAGTCCCTAGCTCTGACATTTCAGGCAACAAGGAGATTTTCAGGAAGTCATTTCTAGAGGAGATCCTCAATCTGTAATCCTGGCCACGTGTACATTTCCTTCAGTGCTTTACCGATGCCACTAGTGCCTTCGTAAAAGTAGTAAGATTTAGGAACAGGGGCCCTAGCTCCACAAGCTATACCAATGCACTGCTCCATGTGCTTGCACCACATCACGTCCAGTGGGATTTAGAGTTACGCGAGTTCACTGGTGGTGCAGATGGAGGAATGACAGCAGATCTGGTGGGGCACTATGAGCTAGCTTTAGGACCAGCAGCAGCAAAGACCTTGGTAAAGGAGAAAAACTTCCGAATCCAAGCAAGCATTAGGGTATCTGGAATTGGGTCCTGTTGCCAGGGCTACACTGGTATCGGTACCCAGCCAGTCTAGCACCACACATTTTGCTGCTAAAAACTCTGGTTTTGCCTTGCTGCAGGAATAGCCACCCAGCACAGCCCCCCAGCCGAGGGCTGTACCATGGTCTGGATACCTGTGCATCAGCTGGAGTCAGGTCACAGTGAACAGATGGGCAAGGCAGAGCAAAAGGAAATAAATGCCAAAGTTTTACAAATAGGGGAACTGAGATACAGGGAAAGCAGGCAGTTAGCTTATGATCCTATGGGAATGCTGAGATAGCACTGGGGATCAAGCAAGTTCTCCAGAGTCTGGGCCCCAGTCATGGTGTCAGCCCTACGCATGTGAACACATACAAACACACACAGCCTCTCATGCATCTGCCCTGCGGGAAGCAAGAAATTTAATATTTATCTCTTAAAGACTCCTTGGCAAATAAAATCATGAATATCTGTACAGCACTTTAAGAGCCTGGAACAGAAGGCTCCATCAAAGCACTGTATTAATAGTTTGTTTGTTTTTGAAAAAGGGAACAGATGGAAAAAATCTTGGAAAAAGAGAGAAACAAGATGTGATTCTGTGTTGCAAAAATCCCTTTCCCTCTTCCAGAAGTGACTAACACCCTCCACTTGGTGCTATTGTACAACAGAGATAAAAGGTAATGGGTTTGCTAGGGTTTTTTTTTTTTTTAGTATGTGTAGAAATCTCTTTATCAAGCAAAGCTACAGACTGCTGACCCTACTCTCCACTGTTTTAATGAAAACTTGATGTAAAGTTGCCAATTGATAAAGCCATTCCTGGCGTTCTTTTATTCCATTATCTCCCTTGTTCTTGGGGAAGTGATGAGGCATTGTCAGGCACAGAGTGCCTCGATGCTGGATTGCAGGGGGCACCTCACGGCAGCTCTCAACAGAAAGCTCTATAAAGACAGATTTCCATTGAGAGATCATTCTGCACCACTCAAGATAGACTCAAGCTGACATGCTTTTTCTTATGCTTCTCGAGGCCTTACTTATTTCAGAGCACCATTGTTGTGTTACTCCCTGTAGATGTTCCCAGAAAGCAAAACCAATTTGTCCTGGGTTCATCACAGATTTGCTTTTAGAGCTACAAAAAACCTGTATCACCAAACTCAGGACATATCTGCACCTGCAAATTATCTTATGACACAACAGGACAAGCAATGGTCACTTGAAAGCACACAAGATGAGGAACAGAGCCAAATTTTCCTGCTTCCACATGCCTGTGCTTGCAGCAAGGCAGCCTCCACTTTGTGTTGGCACCGTCTCCTTGAGCATTTTCAGTTCAACAGACTAGAGTAGGGTCCAACAGCAAGCAAACGCCTTCACAGCTATTGAGATAGCTTTTCATTAATACCCACATAGCTCCTGACAGTTTCCAAAGCAATTTTTAAAGTCAGAAACCTGCCTCAGCCCCCTCCAGCCCTTTAACAGGCAGGTGAGCTGCATGATAGGTACAAGGTGTGCATTCAGTTCCAGGGGAGATTTTGAAGTGTTACAGCACAGCATGGTTTCCAGTCAGAAAGGAATCAATCACACTGACATATCTTCCAGAAAAGAAAATTCCAACCAGCTACATTTTTTTAATTAACAAACATAACTCATACACATGTGTATTTACACATATGTTTATGTGTAAGGCCATTGCAATTGAAGCTGAAAGGTTTCATTAAAAATAACGACAGCTGGACACTGCGAGAACCTTTTGCTGTATAACAGCAAAACTGGGATGTCAGTGAATAAAAATATGACTTTTATAGCTTTTCAGTTCTTTCCACCAAAAGGCTCAGCTGCAAGTACAAAAAGCCAGAATAATTCCACAAAACAGAAGGCTGCAGGAGAGATACAAATGCTCCATCTCTAGCAAAGGGTGCCACAGAGCTCCTGATGGCAGAAGTCCTGAGTCCGGGACTCCCTTTACACCACCAGTTTGGCACCCTCATGTCATAGCAGGGACTTGAGCACAGTGCTGACTGGCTGACAGACAGCCATCATTCCCATCTTTCTACAAGACATGGGATTTCTAGGAATCAGCAAGTTCTTGATGTTGACTTGAGAAATTTGATCAGATGTGGCATGAGATGGTGCAGTCAGATCTGAATGTTTTTGTTGTTGAATGTAGCAGCTGGAGCACAGAGCTAGATTTCCATCTGGTATAAATCACCTGCCCTCACTGAAGCACATTAATTACACTTTACATGAGGTTTAAGCACTACATCATCATGGGCAGCATTTGCCTGGCAGTGCCCAGCTACTCCAAGGATTAAGAGGAGGAGTATTAGATTCACGCATTGTTCAGAAAGGCCAGAGTGACAGAGGTACTGGAAGTGGTGACAATCAGAGTGTCTTCATGTGATGATAGCTGGCACTGGGAAGAGGTGTGCTTTACTGTATGACTCGTCCCTTCCAACCCTGCCTGCCACCCCACAGGAGCACACTGGCAAACAGCTTGTATAAGGAGCATCCCTGACCTCCACAGACCCTTGCGGAGCTGTGAAGAGCTTGGCATTGCGAATCCTTTGGGAGAGGCAACAGTAAGAGCATGACACCGCTGCCGGGCACTTGGGAAGGAACTAAATGATTCAGGGCAGGAAACACTGAAAATCCTCACAGCAGCATGCGTCCGCACCTTGAGACCTTAGCGTGTTTACGAGCACGAGGAGATGAGCCCTGTCCCTGAGCTGCTTTCCCGACCCTCCGCAGGGAAAGGCAGAGCACCCAGGGACAAAATCCCCCTTGTAATGCAAGGGCCGCGTCCCTCCGGAGCCGCCCTGGAGCGGCGCGCGGGGCCAGGCGTTCAGCACCCGCGGGGGCGGACAGCGGCGGGCGCGGCCCGGGCGGAGGCGGAGGCGGGGTTGGGCTCGGTCGCCCCCGCAGTCCTGCCGGGAGCTGCTCCCCGGCCGTTCCGCTGGAGCAGCGGCGCTGAGGCCAGGGGGGAGCAGGAATGCTGCCCCGGCCCCGCCCTGTGTCCTACCAGGCAGGAGCCATGTTTGCACAGGAGGCAGCTCCAGCTGCACGTGCGAGGGAGGCGAGGTGCAAACCCACAGCAGACCTTCTGCCAAGGCAACGGGGCAAGGAAACATCTAAGTGCGTTAGGTGGATGGGACGGGTGTGCCACGTACAGCTACTTACAGGCCCACTTCTGTCCACACCAGGATCAAAGACTTATTACAACAAAGAGCTTTATAAAATAGAGGTGCAATGCCTGCTCCAGAGTGCTCCTGCTCTACGTACAGGTCTCCAGGGATACTCCGCTGTGAGGCCAATTTTGCTGTGCAGGCTGGAGTGAGTGACCCATTGTCTGTGTCAGCAAAGTGGGGATTGCTGTACTCTGGGATCCTTGGATGAAGATCATCACTCAATACCAAATTCTTTGCAGTCCCGTTTCACCATCTGATTTCTACAGCAGCCAGTGCTCTATATAGAAATGTCATTTGCTTCATCTCACAAATCCACTGATGAGCTGTTACAGGCCCAGATGTCATGCTTTACAGCAAGAAAAAAAGAATTAAGGTGTATGTGGTAGTTGCTTTGTATATTGTTTAATATAAAAATAAAATAGGCATTTCTCTGTTAGAAATGTAAAGAGAGAGCACTGAGCTAGTGGATGGATCTTCTTTAAACAGATTAAAAGGACTACCCCTACCAGCAGAAAATAAATGTTTTGGTTCTTCTAGTCAGCAGTAGAAAGGAGGGATGGGGAGAGCTCAGGTGCTGGCATGTCTGGAGGAAAGGATGGACACAACCACAGCAGCGTCAGAGGCAGAGCAACGTTATCCCTAGCCTCACAAAAATCATTGGTTAAGGCACTATAAGAATTTAAAATAAAGGAAAATACAAATACTTTGCCCTGGCTGGTGTTGTAATCTTCCCTGTGTGCTTTTCCTCAGCCACAATGAGCATTAGAGAAGAAGCTTTAATAAAGATATTTACCCCCTATATTCCAGGGGCAGGGTCCCTACAGGAGACAGAAGAGGGATGATAAAGTGGCAGGAACTGTGTGTGCTGGGAGATAATCTTACTTCACTTACTCTAGCAACTGCCAAGGGACAGGAGAAGCAGCAATTAATTATGATCATATTTTCTGAAAACTTCTTTTTTGCTTTGAGAGTTCACTCTTAGTGAAGGAGCCAAGGTTTTTATTTTTAGAGTATGGCTTTTGCTTTGACATTGCCTAGTCCCGGACACATGAAATGATCTCTAAAACAGGGGATGTAGCAGGGCGCGTGTGGGGGGCTCTCTGGCATAGGTCCAGCCCATCCCCCCCCCCCCCAGGTGTCATGCCAAATCTCTGAGCAGACATTTTCATTTTCCCTGCACAGTCCAAGCATATGCAAAGGGGTGGGGAAAACAACCTCCTGCTTCTTCTACAACTGAGCGCAGCAATATAAAAACCTCATTCTCTCTCCTTTTATGTTGCCCATAAAGCTCCAAATGTTGCTCTTAAATGGAGTCCCCCTCATGCATATAATTGAGTGATTTCTCAGCCACCTGCATTATGATATTACTGGGCCAAATGTTGCCTGTTTCCTATGTTAAAGCACTTTTTGCTGAGTTTTCAGCTGCTGCTATGCATGAGTTTTCCAGAGCTAGAGCAAGCTTAGACAGCAAGCAGTGTAGGGCAATTAATATTTCCAGTTGCAAGCATTAACTTCACTGTGCATCAAGCAGACAAGAATACAAGGTTCAGATTGACATCACTTGCTGCTTCCTTAACAATCCTGAAAATCCTGTGTGCTCTCCTTTTCTGAGAACCGACATACAGAACAAAAACCCCAACAGATCCAGAGTTAATTCATTAGCACCACGCTTGAGCGAATTCAACAGCTCCCTGACAGCGATGCGTAGGAAGGCTGGCTTCCTCTTGCTCCTGCCAGCCTGGATTTGCTGATGTCTAATAACGCAGCTGAGCTCATTTTGCAACTTTAGCTGTAGTAGGATTTCCCCTTCCTTCAGAAACCGGTTTGCAAATCCAGGTAGAAAGTAAAAGTCTCCTTTACTTAATTTCTGTGTTATTTTACTTTGTTTATAGATATTTTCATTGATTGCTTATTAAAGCATCACATGAGCATCACTGTCTACCTTTCAAAGATGTTAGGAAGACAGAAGAAAACCATAGCAATTTCTGTTCTACAAAGTGGGGAAACTTTGGCACCAAATGGTCATGAGACATCCCAATGCTCACACAGATCACCAGAGGCAGCTTCAGTTTTTCCCCAGTTTGGTGCTCTAATGTACCAATAGCTGCATTGTCTGATACTTGGGAAAAAAGGAATAAAGTGATAACACTCAGATCTGTGATAAGATTACCCTTTTTTTCCCCCCACTGAATATAATGCCTTGAGAAACAGTAAGGTGCAAGTATGAGAGAAAGCTGGAGTTCCTCCTGGGTCATTAAAACTGAAAGCTGTAGAAAAAATACTTTTTGCAACATTTCTTGTAAGGGCATGGATTTAAGTTCAAAGCCTGCCATTAGTTACCAAATTGTTTCTCTGGAAAAAACCAACCAAACATAAAGAACAATTCAAGTAAAGAAGACTTTCCTCTTTCGTACACGGCTGTGCCACCACCGAGACTGACAACTCAGGGCAAATCAGACCAACTGCACCCACAAACAAAAAAAATCTTGATTCCTGCATGCAACGTCACTGCCACCCCACGCGGACCACTCACTCCTCCTCTGTTCCTGAAAAAAACTTGGCTTGCATGGACATTGAAGAATGGGTTTCTCTCTTCCCCAGTCTCCGGCTGGAGTGTATTTCCCACCACACAACGCAGTCAGCCCAGGGGTCCTCCCGGGGAAGAGGCCAGAGGGTCTCAGGAAAGACTGGGATTCACCCATGAGTCTGCCTCAAAGGAGGCTGCAACACCCAACCTTGGCTCCCCCACAAGCCTCTACTGCTTTTCCACAGGGATAATATTTTTAATGTGAGACATTCCGCTTTAATTTCTACCAACAATCAGCTTTTGGAGCAGATAATTTTATGTTTGTTTGGGGGTTTTTTTTCAGTCTGCTCTGTCTAGCTGCATTTTTATACTTCATCAAACTTAGCAAAGCCAGCCTCAGTACATCATAACCACGCATTAGATAATGATCTAGCTGTACTCATTTTTTGCTGTCTTTCTGGCTAGTTTAAATGGATGTTTTGATTCCTGGCAAATTCACAAATTAGGTGGCAAGGGGTAAATATGCAGTACTTAACATGCAAAGCAAAATCAAGGACATGTTGATCTTGGTTTGGCTTTGCATTGTTCAGTGTAAACAAAGTCCTGCGACTTCCATAAAGGAAAGCTAAAAATGAAAGAGTATGACCTCTTTTTGTCCAGTGGAGCTTTTGTGCCTCCCTGTGCTAAGGTTTAACCCCTTCCTGTTGCTGTGTACACAATTTCTTCCAAGTTCAGTAAGGTTTATGGCAACAGCTATCACCCCATCCAAAATGGTCTACTCTCCTTCTTACTGGGGAAAGAGAGACAGGTTACAAGAAGTGAAAAAGATCCGGTAATCCTGCCTTAGCCTCTGCTTGGTGATGCTGAATTACATCCTATAATCTGCCTTCCAGTTCAGACCCTCTCTTCAGATTTGAAGAGACGAGACACCAGACAGATGCTACAAGTATTTGTGACCCAGCCTGCGCACTGCCCTGGCTGTCATGAATTAATTGGCTGCTACAGGTAGTTTATTCCTTTCCCTCCTGGAAATTGCTACCCAAGTCCTGCATGATCTGTAGCTGACGCTTCTTAGGATGGTGCAAACTGTCTGTGAAAGGCTGGTTAATCACTTGGATGCCCACAGTACCCATAGCTGACACTGGCCAGGGAGTAGCTCCTGTCCTGGAGCACCCATTCTCTGTGTGTCTTTGTCCTGTCCAGTGTAACGAAGGACACTCACTGAAACCTTTGACAACTTTTCATCTCAACTTGGGGTAGTGACTTCTGCAGCCTAATATGCACCCTTCCACTAAACACTGAACCTGGTTTGATTTTAGATAGAAATACAGTAGAGAAATGACTCTTCCACAGATAAAAACAATATGCTCCAGCTTCATTTTCCAAGACTAACAAAGCACAGCAGACACTTTCTGCTGTAACTCTTCGGCTATAGCTCTAATCCCCCATCTGAGAAGCAGAGCAGCATCAGTCCCGGCTTTGGCAGGAGGTGCCAATGAAGGCAGCTATGGTTCAACCCCAGCAGAGCTGTGTCAGGAAGGGGCAGTGAGGAGCCTGTGCTTGGCAAGGGTAGGGAGCAGGACGTGCAGGTAGTAAGATGCTTGAGGGGTAGAAGGTTATTTGGAGATAATATCCTATTAGGTGACTAATAGAAAAGAGTCCAGAAAAGGTGTATTTTCTGTTCTGTGATGACCTGCGAGGCATGGAAACAATAAATGATTCCTTCTACCAGAAAATGCAATGATGACAAGTGGAAGAGAAGCACAGCAAAAGGAAGAGCAACTTTTATCTTGGGATAAGAGTGAAGAGAGGGCAGGGGAATTATCATGCATGGCATAGCACCCAGGGTACGACTGCCAAGCACATCTGAAGATGAAGAGCTAACTCTTGCTCTCCTTTCTCCCCGTGATGAGGGTCAGGGCTGAGCAGAAACATGTGTTGTGAGTCAAGATCATGGCAGAGGCCGCTGAGGATGGTGGAGGATAAGAAAGCTGCAAGTGTGCGTGAGGGCAGCCAGGACTTGGCACCAGGAGCCATCACCTGATAAGCTGCGACCAGCAAACAAAGGCAGGAGCTGGCAGCCAGCTCTGCCTGTTGAATCCTCACCCTTCACACAGGGCTTGGAGAAAGCAGGAACGCTCCCTGCAGCCTTCATGCTACTTTCCTTGGAACAAAGTATTGGGGCACCCAGGGAAACCAGCCATTTACTGGTAGTGTTATTTGCACTGTGATTTTGTCTGGGCAACAGGCACTAAGAGCCCGAGACAGTTGTTGCCTGGAACTTTTTAATTAGAGGAAAATAAGGCTGTTGTGTGCAACACAGCTTCTGAGCAAAGGAATCACAAGCACTTGCTCCAACCCTGCCCGCCCTTCTCCTACCATACTGATCGTGACTGTGTCTTTGCACAGTCACCCGATGAACCCTGGCACCTCATGTTTTAGAGAATAAAGGTTAAAAAAAGGACAGAAAATTAAAAGAATCAATTTTTTTCAAGTAGGGAATAGAGGCACAGCACCACATGTTACTCTACTCTGGTGTGCAGCAGCCAGTTTAGCTTTTAGAGCGATACTTACTTGGACCATGGCCTGATGTTTTCTGGGAAATAAGCCTTATTTAGGTAAGAATTTCAGCTCCTGGGGAAGGGGGGAACACGCATGTAGTTACTGAATTTTGCTCTTTATCCACACAATGTGCCAGAGATAATGGCAAGCTGAAGGTAAAGCCAGACCTGGCCCCAACCATACCATGGTCACTAGGTCTTTTTCTCCGGATAACAAACCTATGTATCTAGCAGAATTAAAACACCGAATTGCCAGATATAACCCACACTCTAAATCACTTAGAACAAATACAGGGGCTACTTTTATCCTTCAGTAATAAAACAGTCCAGTCCCACTGCTCCCAGCCCCCATCCCATGCCGTAGGTGTCAGGGTCAGGCCCCCTCCCACAGGCTGAGCAGGGCTGCCAGAAGCCTCCCTGGCAGACAGTCCTTGAGCTGCACGGGACATGCTCCTGCCGGGCTGCCTCACCTTCTGCAGGCAGGGCCAGAAGCCTCCTGAGGATCGACACAGCGGACAGGAGGAACAATATGAAGATGAGAGGCCTGCCCCACACTGGCAGCTTGTTTTCTCCCACACCCCTAAACTCTGATGTGGGTTAACTACCAGATTTCTGCCTTAGCCACAACCACCAGATGCACCTCAGATGAAACCCAGACCCTCATACGTTTTCCCAGCTGAACTTCCTTCCAGCTCAGGCACCACCTCACTCAGCAAGTCCCTGGTCATCTTGTAGAGGTACCATGAAATTACAGTTATTACGATTCCCCTTTTCTTACCTGGCCATCTAGTCTGGGCTAATGCAAGTTAATAGCTTCAATGCATCCTCATGCTGCATCCTCTCCCTGCGGCAACTTACAGCTGTGTACCTTCCCTGCAGCCTTCTTTTACCCCGCCACTAGACCTGCAGTAAGGAGACCTCTCTCCTGCCCAGCAAGACCCCAGCAGCGACAGTGCCCCCCAGCCCTCCATCCTGCTTGTGCCCCATCCCTCCCTCCATTCTGCCCGTAAGCCATCACCTCCTTCCTTCTCAGCCTGCTGGGCTCTTACAAGCCCAGGACAACACTCTGGCCCACGTGGGATTTGGGGTGTTCTTCTGCACCAAGAGCCCAAGTCACAGGGTTTAATTTTTTTGCATTCTCAGCAAACAGCAGTCCCCACCTGGCAGGCAGCCTACTCCCCTCCGGTTTGGTGGCGTTATCAGAAAAGCACCCAAGGCTAAATAAGTACAAGCATCAAGATACAAGTTCAAGATATATGGAGTATATAATATACCTTCGTGGGAGAAGGTAGACCGCTTCCAAAACACACACATCCATCTCCCAGTAGGGAGCTGGGAGACACACACATGTCATTCTTTTTCTGCCTCATTTTTCTTCAGCCTAGTGAAGGCCTGGATGACTTCTGTCATTTGCCCTTGTTTGTGGCAGTGGGTAACACCAACCTGAGCAGAGGGTTGAGGAAAGCACAGTTACTACCTTCCCCCAATGCATCTTATCCTCCACCTTCCCCGCTGAGACACAGGGTGGTGTTGCATCCTGCCCTGGCATGGGCAGGTGCCTGCAGATGCCACTGCCTTCCAGATAACCAGGGATTATTACCATGACAGACTCTGAACATCACTACGCAGAGGAAAATTCGGAGTATTTATGAGGCCATGGCAGTTTCTGAGAGCACAAACTGGGATTGTGGTCCCTCATACCCATGGTCCAGACAGGAGGAGAAAATAAGTCCCTTGCACCTGTCAGTGAGCCCTATTGCCAGCAGAGAAGAGCTGCATTTGATTATTTTTTTTTTTAACAGCTTAGTAGATCATGTCAGCAGACAACAATGTGCTCACTCCACAAGACACAGAATTTGACAGGCAAAACAACCTGCCAGTTACTTATCATTAGTGCAAATGACTGATTTTTCGGTTCACTGGCAGTTCAAAATAATCTGAAGGTTTTATTCTGAGTCAAACCGAAGAATTTTTTTTTTCAGAACTTTCAGCTCACCTTGATATTTCACATTTCTGCTTCAATCTCTTTAAAAAGAAACTTTTTATTCTCTTCAAAAAACCACAAAAAAAGGGAACGCTTCATTTAACCCAAAACTTCATTTAATCCAAAATTAGTTTAACTTCCACCTAAAAAAGGGGAGATGCATTGTTAGATATTTCTCCCAGTAAAGAGGAAATTCTGGTCAGTTGAAATGCCAAATTTTCCTTGGACAAAGACCTTTTATGAAAATTTTGGAACAGCCTCAGCCTGCCTTCCCTCCCCCTCCCGCCCCATCGTGCTGCAAAGGCCGTCTCCCACATCTATTTCCTGTAGACTCAGAGATCACCAGTCAGAAGGGAAAAGGCTGCTCATTTCCCATTGCTCTTCTCCCTCGCTCCCAACAGTGTCCCCAAGACCTTTTGCACATCCACAGGATCCCTCATCCCTATTTCAGCCATGCCATTCACTGGCTTGGAAATAAAAACACCTTGAAGAGTCAACCAAGGGAAAAAAAAATAAAAAAGCAGTAGGTGTGCAGGCCAACCCTGCAGGTGCTTCTGCAATTGAGTCTTGGCTCAGGGCAGTAAGTATTAGTGACTTTTAATTTCCTCTGTCCCCAGGCATCCTGGATAATATCACTCAGATAACACTGATTCGACTCCTGACCTGGCAGACAGTGCTGGGTGTCCCACCACGCTCCAGTGAGTACAGTGAGCTTCGCATAAGCCTGCTAAGCCACCAGGCTAGTTTGGCGAGCCATTTAATAACTCTGAACATGCTTTTCCCCTGCAACTTTGCAAGGAGGGGAGGAATCTACCACCAGGGGATTAAAGACCCCCAAACAAATTTTAAACACAAATTGAATTTTTTAATTGGACTGGAGTGCTGAAGCGTATTCAGATCTTGACCTGAAATCGGATCAGAAAGGAGAAGTAGGAAGTCAGTTGGCTCTGGAGATTTGCAGGGGGCCACAGGTGCGTTTAATAACTGATTCTGCAAGTTAATAGCTTGGTTAGGGATGGGAATGGACTAAAGGTGATACCAGGGAGTTGAAGCTTTAGTCCAGTTTGCTTTGAAACAAGAGCTAATACCACAGGAATATCACAACTGGAACAGGAGGTTGGAAAGACTCAGTGATTAATACATTTAATCTCTTGCTATTGCAAATGTTCTCTTCTTGTAATTGTGACAATTTTGATGTTCATCAAGCCACATCCTTAGGCAGGACTTTCTTGCGTTTGTTGTTCCTAGGGAGAAGCAACTTCAAAATCTGAAGGTTAGAAACTTTCTCCTAATTAGCAGCCCAAGACTCTGTTAACAAGTAAGATTCTCTTTCAGCTTTAGCAGCTATTCTCCTCATCTCTTTAGGAGCAACCCACCAAGAGAGCCCAGACCTGAATGGCAAGGAGGACAGCGGGTGCCTATCAATCAGCTGTTGGTTACCCTGAAAAAAGTACTGAACCATCACTTGATCCCCAGCCGCCCGGAGCAGCACTTTCTGCCGTAGTTTGCCCCAGTGGTCTGGAAAACCTCCATATGGCAGATTGTAGGGTGGGTACCACTAGTGTTCAGAGCAAGGACGGGATTTAGTGCCAAGGCAGAGTGGGCTTCACAGGTCTCATGGGCAAACTGCTCACGCAGCCCCAGGCTGAGCTGTCCCAGCCAGGACCGAAGAATGCCACCCTGCACCGCCACCCTGCACCCCCCAGTCTCAGGCTCCTCCTCTGCCTCAGCCACACGTGGGTGCACGTTTCCAAAGGTGTCAAGTGGAGCTGAATCAAGCCAAGAGTTTGCCTGTGGCTTCCTGGGGCTGCTTTGAGAATTGCAGGCTCCAGGCAGAATTTCAGATCTACATCTCGGGCTCAGCACTTCACCAAAGGATCAACAAGAACATCTTTGTGATGTCCAAGAGTCACCGAGTTGCAAAGAGCTTAAGCCTTTGGTTGCTACTGAGAATCCCGCTCTGATGTTTATTCAAGTCACGACCTGAGCCCCCACAGCTCCGATTTGCTGACAACAGGAGCCATAAGCAGTCGGCATTTTTGAGCATCTTCGATCTGTTAACTGACATTTTCTGAAGATGAAAAGCTTTTGGGTTGACTGCCCAGGAGAGAAAGGCCCCTGCCCCCCAGCCAGCTCCTGCCTGGGTCTTGGCAGTGGGCCCAGACAACGTCAACAAGCTCCGAGCCTGACTTATCGCGCTATCCGAGACAGCGAAGAAAGCGCAAACTCCCATGACACCATTCATATTCAGGTCTTGTTGATGAAACTACCAGTCATTAATGCCAAAACCAGCAGAGTTGGTTTTTTTTACCATGTGTGCTTCAAAATTCATGTCAACAGGCAAAGTAGCATCTTTCACATAACTCCTTAAAACGCCTCTGTGCCACAGGCCTAGCCCTCACACCCATCTGGCAGCAGGCTGGCTCACGGCAAGGCACAGCTTCCTTCTCATTTCATCCTCCTCCAACACTCCCATTTGCGTTCTGTCCACTTGTTGCATCCTGTCTAATTCCTGTTCAGGCGTTCGTCAGGGAGGGGAAGGTTGTTTTTGCTACTTGCCTGTGCTGCACCCAAAGTAATGAGCCCAGAACCTTTATGCGATCTCCTACCTGATACTCTGATTGAAGCTGGGACTACAAGGAAGATTTTCCTTTCATCCCCCCTTGACAACCAAGTGGAAAACACAATTTTAGCAAAACAAGGCTAATTGGGAAGCGTACTTCAGGATCTGTCCAAAATATTTGACAAGTGAAATTTGAGGGTTGGAGTTATTTAACTTTGCCCGCCCTCCCCCTTTCCACACTTCCAAACCAAAGTTCCACACACAGAAAAATATCCTTTTGAAACAGAAGTAAAAATACTGTCTGCAAGCTATGGGAAAGTGTTTGATGTCAACATCCCTATTCTTGCCTTGACCAAAACTCAAACCATATTTGACACTAAGGAGCAAATAGGCTGGGCCTTACATAAGTACTTTAGGGGCAAATTTCCTGCTCATTCACAAACTCAGACCAGTTCGCCAGGCAAAGCAATACAAACCACGACTTCAGGTCATTTGTGCCCTTGGCCTTATTCGAAGCAAGTGAGGTCCTAATGCTTACAGATTCCAAGTCTTAATCCCCAAATATCCAAAACCTCACTTTTGTTTGCTCAGTATTAAAAAAAAAAATAAGGGTTTTCCTTTCTTCCCCCCCTCCCCTTTACAAACAAATCCTTCCTGCCTTTGGAGAAGCTGACATTGCGTGTGTCCTTGAGTGCGTTCAAAAGCAAGGCAGAGTGTTCCTTTCTCATTACATGGCTTGGCTTATCAGCCCAGCAAAGGTTTGGGTTTCAGGTGTGGCTCCGTGCCAGGCGCGACAGGCCACTCACCATTCACACAGCACAGAGGCAGGGGTAGGAAGCATATAGAGGCTTACGATTTATCACAAGCACCAGAAAACCATGCTCTCACCTGCTGATCCTCACAAACAAGCAAACAGCCTCCAGCCCCAGAAGGTGGATCAGGAGGAATTAAACTATATTTAACAGGTTGATTGAGAGATATTATGTGCTTTGCCCACTGAAAGCCGGGCTGAATACTCAGCTGTACTTCCATTTCACTGCTCTGTGGCCAAAATCCATAGAGAAGAAGGGCTGACAAAACATTTGCTTCTTCTAATGTGTTATCAAGAGCATTAATGCAGAGATTTTACCTCATAAAGTGGACTGGAAATTTTTTTCAAGTAAAGGACGTAGTTCCTAGACAGGGTGATGAGCTGGTGTGCTAGATAATGCCACTGCAGAGACAGGCTGCATCCTAGGTTACCCATAAAAACATGACCACCTTGAATGCATTGAGGTGTCCTGTTACTGCACACCAGAAACAAAACAAGCTGGTAACTCAGCTTCCACCTATTAATTTGGAAACTGTGTACTGTATTTACATATAAATGTCAAATACTCTACATATGAACAGTTTTCATTTATGTCTCATAATGAAAATGGACTCCATATGCTGTCTGGATGTTCAACAAACCCCACAACACCTTCTACCATTCTTTCTTGTGCTACTTATTTGCCTAATACCTCATGAGGTTTCTCAGAGGTTACTACTAGGACCATTGAGAACATGTGTCTCCAACAGGATTTGTAATCAACAGTCCACATCTCTCTTCCACCAGTGAGTCTTTAGAAACAATGCCCTAGTCTTCTTCAGTTGCCCAAACAGGTGCCCCTTTGAGTGGCTAAAGTAGCCAAACAAGCCTTTGCCTGTAGTGGATTGAAAAGCAGTGCCATTAGCCAAGGGGCCACTTCTTTCTCCTAGCAGACCAACTCTTGCAGAAAGGAAGGAGCACTGGAGGTAAGGAGGGCAAGTTCCTCCAGAGATGTGGTGCACGTAAGGCGGCTGCAAGCTTTGAGAGGGCAGTCCAGCCTGTGATGGCTTATCCAAGTTCCTAATAACCCTTGCACTTTTTTGAGTTGGGTGTCTCTCTACGCTGGAGAAGTTACAAACACTTGCAGGCTCTAGGTAGCAGGTAGTTTTGATGAGTTAATTATGCCCTGCAGCTCCTCTTCACTCGGACTCAATTCATAGCCCTGAATTCGTAGACTGAATTAATTTCCCTGGTGCATAGCCTGGCCCCAGCTCTTACAACAGGGGAACCTCAGGCACCAGGTGCTTCTGGTGCAAGTTTTCAGGTGATATGCCAGCTCAGCAAGATCTTCAGGATTTGCCAATGTTTTCACAGGAGACAGTCCCGAGCACTCGCATGGTTACCTAGTCCCTTCCCACACCTTGGGGCAGGTTCAGCACTCCTAAAAACTTTCCTCAACTCAAACCATTCCCTGAAGCATTCAGGAGATACAAGAGCTCAAGTCACTTCTTATACAGTAGGTGTTGATGTGGCTGTCCTGACGCAGGAGCACAGTATCTTGCAGTCTTAGAGATGTTTACCATCACAATAATCCCACAAGTTAGGGCAGTGCTGCTATTTCCATTGTACTGCTAGGGAACTGAGTCAGAGCACTGATGTAACTTGCCTGAGGCAGAAGATGAAGTCTAGGGCAAAACAGGGAGCTGTGCACGAATCCCTCAAATTCCTGGCAGACACTCTAAGCCCCGGCCATCCCAATGGCCAGTCAGGTTTGTGAAAACATCTGGCAGGGCTTTAAGTGGAGTGTCAAAGATTTTCACTTGCTTAAGCATGCATGGAAATGCCAGCCATACCGCTGTGTGTGAATCTGCTGCAGCAGGATGGGATGCCATTGCATGACAGCCCCATAACATCCTGCACAACTCTCGGGAAGAGAACCTGGTGCCAGGCACGGGATCGCCAGGCAAACTGTGGGCAGCCAAGGTACCTTCAGCACAAGCAGCATCATGCAGCACCTGACACAAAGCCCAACAGCAGCCATTGTCTCCAGCCTGCTTTGAACCCACTTGTTCAAGGATCACTCAACGCCAGAGGTATTTGAGAGAGCTGCTTTTGCGTGTGGTAATGTCCAGCTGGCAAGAGATAACTATTAGACTTCTGCAGTGCCCTGCACACACTCCGAATCAAGCAAACCCGGAACTTAAAGGTATAAATCACAGCACAAACGTTTTCTCTTCCAAGATGAAGTTTAGCTCTTTTAAAATCCAACTCCAATGTAATGCTTAATTAAAGGTGCAGAAGCCACTTAACTGAACTTTACAAGCAATGCTCCTTGAGACTTTGGATGCCCCCATTTGTTCAGAGAGCAGTCAAGAGATGACAATGCTCCATCTCTGGCTGACTCCGTATCTTGGGGCTTTGTTTTCTCAGGACAGTGGTGAACATGTGATGAAAATTGTTGAAACTGATGGAAAGCATTGAGCACACTTGGGCTAAGCTCTCCAGCAGAAGGGTACTAGCCACTAGGCACCAGGGTGGGCTACGACAGCTTTTACTTTTTATTTTATGAAGATAAAAACCCTGCCTGGAGTTTGTTCAGCTGGAAGATGAATGAAGTCACTGCACAAAACCCACCCACCACTGGCAGCAGCAGAGAGATAAAAGTTTCTAGAATTTGATTGCACCCATTATTAAAACTTATCTTTAACCATCTCTCTGTCTATTGATTTCTAGCCAACTATTAACCAGCAATGACCTTAGTGGCTTGAAAATAACTGGAGAAGTCAAGTAAACAAAGGGGAAACCCAGCTGCATACAAAGAACCAAGGTATTTACAGAGACCCTTTTTGCTTCTGCTCATTGCAATAAACTTCTGCTGAGTATTTTTCCATTTAAACATCTGAGTCAATGATCCAAGAAGCTGAGGGTGTGGACAAGCAACTGAGTATACAGAGGAGCAGAAGGAAGGAACAGGAGCTAATCGTAATTGTGTCTAGAGCCTCGAATTAAAGTAATCTCAAGCAAAGTTGGAAGACAAGGGTTCAGGGTTTAGGAGCTCAGCTCCACTGACTAAGATTTCATGTATATTAAGCAGAAGCATTAATTATGCACAGATCAATTTGACTTTCTCGGGACATACCATCATACCATACCTAGAGGCAAAGAAAGACATTTTGTGTTGTTTAAGAACCTGGTGAAAATGGGCTATAGGAGTTCTTTTCAAATGAGAAGCCAAGTATTTCATCATACACCTATATTTTATCATGCAAGCTCTTCCAGCTCTCTTCATTCTTCTTTTCAAGATCTAAGATTTTACACCCTATGTCCTTTCGCTCCACCAGCACATCTATCCTAGTGTGCCCCACATTTCCCTTCACACAGGGCTCCGAGAGCTGCTCTGCAGTTACCATGACCTACCCCCTTTTCAGCCCAGTAGCAATGGCACACTCAAAGCTTTCCCCCTTCCCAATATGCTCAGCTCCTTCCCATGTCCTGTAACTGTCAGCTGGGAAAGCAGCAGCATTTGCTGTGGCTTGTTTCAGGCTGTTTGTGCTCCAACTGGACACTCATCCAACTGACCAAACACTACCTATAACTTCTGAAAATTCCCAGTGTCTTATATAGAGGGCACACCATTGCCCAATCATTGATTTTTAACAAGCTTTTAGTAAGATTATTATTTGGGTTTCTGCTTCCCTGTTTAGAGGGGATGAAGATGGTCAATAGGCTCTTAAAATTTTGAAGGAATACAATAAATATACCAGTATTACTGTTTTGTCAATAATTAACGTTCTTACACACCACCTTCTGCGCTACCTTGTTTTTGGCCTTGCTTAGAATTATGGTCAGAGCAGTAGTTCCTAAGAAAGTCTCTCAAAATCTTGCAAAAATATTGCAATGTGTAAGCTTGTTGATTTAAATCCCATCCTGGATCCAGTAGCCAATCTGTGTATGAAAGTTCAGCATGTCCAAAATGGGTCCAACTGTAGTGACCGTACAGATCAAAGTGGGAAATTCCAGAGAGAAATGCGGGATCCATCGGGTTTCGAAAGTCAAATGTGGGTCTGTTTCTCCTTAAAGGAGAACAGAGGTGGGGGGATTCACACAGCCAAGTTCACAAAGGGCATAGTCAGCTGTAGTGGAGCAAGAAAAGGCAAAGTCTCTTTAGTCATAGCCCCTCATTACAGAAGAAGCTCTTGCAAAATTCTGGTGCTTCCAGTTTGTAGGGAAAATCCTTTAGAAGAACTTTGTGTGCTTTCTCATCCTCACCATAGGCAATCCAGGACTGCAGGGGCAGCATGAATAAAAAAATTCATTTGAGGCCAGAAGAGGAAGCGATCCAAATTCTTCTGAATTTGAACCCTAATGTAGAACTCCAAATACGTTGGCAGTGCAGCCATCCACACAAATGATTATTTTTGGACTGACACTCAGATGATCTTCCAGCCATCCATCCTCCTCAAAGACCTTTTGAACCTTTTGACTCAGTTTCCTCACATTTGGAAAAGCGGTAGAAATTTCAGCAACAAGAAGCACCCACAGGATTTGGGAGAACCCATGGAGGGGTGGAGGACAGAGATCCAGATGAGTTCCCCAGTGTAGAAAGGCACCAGGTACACAAACCCTTAGGAAACAGCCGCCTGGCCAAACGGCACGTGTGTCCTGGCTGGCCAACAAGCACTTGCACAGCTCTGTCCCAGCTACAGCATTATGTTATCGTCTGTGTCGTAGAGTCACAGGAAGAACAGCGTGAAAAAAGCTGGGGTTATTATGTAGAAACAGAAGTAGGATGAAAAGGCCAAAGGACAAAAATCCACAGGAGACTTCAGTAACTCTGGTGTTCAGGAAACAACAAGGCTCTTTCCCATCCCTTCATCTTCTTCCTGTGAAGGGTGAGATTACCCACCCTAAAGGCAGGAAAACACATACACCTCCCTCACCAGAAGAGGCATGGCGTTATAATAGCAGGGCTATTTTTTTCCCCAGGAAAAAGGATGAAATCAGCTATTTACACTGGACAAATTACAAGCTCAGGAAAGCACACGAAGCACACAAAGAGAGCAGTTGTATCACAAATAAATATATGGTGGGGGGAACTTATCGATTAGCTTTGTAAACACTGTTGCCCAATCAATAGCAATTTCTGGAAATGCCTGGTACTTATTTGGTGCAGCTTGTACAATGAGGATAAATAATAAGAGTACTTAAGGAGCGTGTCTCATGACACCATTGCAGAGCACCATGCAACACAAAACCAGAAGACGGTACAACAATTGCACAAGCCAGGACTAATCCACTACACCTCTAAAAAAAGAAAAAAGCCACAACAAGCACAAATCCAAACACAGCCACACTATCAAAATAAGCACCTGGATCCTAAAAGTATCTGCACAAGTTCCTGCTGCTCTTGCTGTAGATGACTGGCACTGGACCCAGAACAGCGGGAAACTCAGGTTTGCTATGCCCAGCTCGGTGAGCTGTGGGTCCCCCTAGAATCCCTGCTGTATGGAAGTGCACAAGATCCACCCCTCTTCCACAAATGACCAGACTGCTGTAGGGGTGCCCCTAAGCACAGTAAAAGCCCCAAATCTTGAGGGAGAAAAAAAGGAGCAAAGCAGGTTCCCACAGCAGTTTGCCTGCCACAACCCCTCCAAGCCAGCACCAGCCTCTGCCGTTCACAGCCCCCTGCCTCTTGGAGCCTGGGGCTGGACACATTGCTTTCTCCTTATGCTTTCCTTGCTTTCCCAGGGCAATTGGCCATTCTGGGACAGGGCAGGGTCCAAACATGGGCAGCAGGACCCCAGAGAGACCAAAGCATGTGCCGCTGGCGCAATGGCAGTGTAGCAAGAGGGGTGGAGAGCAAGTGTCTCACCCGAAGGGCTGCAGAGAGCCCCTGGTTAACCCTGACCCCGGCTCCTGAGTACGCCACAGCCCCACACTAAAAGCAGCACCTGATGGGAAGGAGGGAAAATCCAGCTCAGCTCCCCAGAGGCTTCTCTGCTTCCCTTCTTCACAGATAGGAAGTTTGCTCACATTGTAACATGAGATCATAGCACAGGAAAGACTAAGGAACCAGACGCTCGTTTAAGCTGCAGCTTTTTTACTGCAGCTGCCAAGGATAACGATGTTTGCATGAAATGTGTTTACAGATATCGCTCACAGCCCTCCTGTGAGGTGGCCTGTGCAAGAGCTACTGGCCAGCTCATCATAACAAAGACTTTCACCCATCCCACTTACTTCAACCGGCTGCATCACTCCAAACAAGACGGGGCAGGCAGCTTTCCTGTCTTCCCCACAGCATCCAACGCTGCCCGTGCAACCAATGGCTGGAGGAAGAGGAGAGGGAAGGGTGCTCACAACCTAATCCCTCATATAGATTTTGGCTGCTAGCATATTTGCATGCAGATTGTTGCCAGCTGGGTGATGATGGGGCAGGATAGCCACTCTTCTCACTGGGCATATCCCGCAGGTGTTTCACCTAATGGGCCCTAATGACTTTTCCGTGAGCACAGCCTGCCTCAGGAGGTCTCAAGACACAGGTGTCTGAGGTAAATGCCAAAACTTTGTCTTCCCTGTAGGACAAGTGTCATTTACTCCGTCCCTCAATGAGGGCCTCCACAGGACTGTGCTGGTTTGTAAATCACAGCAGGATGAGAGGAGTTTGTGAGGAGTAGGAATGATTCGTTTTTCTGCTCCTAAAATGTTGGTATTACTCACCAGAAAACTCCCCATGTATTCTGAAGGATTTCAGTGCTTTTTGTTTTTCATTAACAGCTCATCTTGTTTGCTTCCTCGTCACAGCATCCCCCTCATAAGAACTTCCTGCATCCTTTGTCACCACCTCACAACATTGTCGCAGCAGCCAAAGAGCCCGCGGAGGCTGGAAAAGCCATCAGGCAGTTAGTGATCACTTTGTCACTTAGAGAAGGCCACGGTAGCCTGCATGACTTCAGCCAGCGTTCACCAGCACCGTTAGACATTGAGGTTGTGGGTTGCATGGATTTTCCTTGTGACTCAAAGCAATTTTCATTTACAGTCTAGAGCTGAGCACGCGTTGCCAAAGGGTGCATAAATGAAAGCCTTCAGGCTTATTGCACAAATGGGATTTGTACCTTTCTTTGAATTCCTGCGTCTTCTAGTAGGGAGTGCACACATGCTGCTTTCTGTGGGATCAGGATAGAGCCTGTATGGGGAGTTAAAGGCATAGCCAAGTTATTTCAGCTATCTGTGCCCTAGCTTCCCTAGCTGTAAAACATGTTTCCTTTGTGTTGACCTTGAGGCTAAACATTATAAATTTCTAGGCCTGGAGCTGCTACACACAAAAGAGTACACCAAAACAAAGACAATTTCTTGGGGACCTGGAAAAGAGAGAAAGGGAATACATTTAACTAAGGAGTGTCATGGGCAATGTCTCCCTTTTACTTTCCTTCCATCCTACAAAATCTTAAAATTGCTCTTCTTGCTTTTTGTTGTAAATAATTGACGTGTGAACTGCTGACTCATAAGTCTGGGGTTACAGGAAAGGAAACTTTGTTTCTTGGTTAAAAATTTAATTTCACAGCACAGGCAGCTTCCTCCAGGGCTGGCTGGCGAGTCTTTGGCCACATAGCGCGCCCAGCAGACACTGCCTGCCCGCCGGTGGTAGGATTCCCCGGGGGTCAGTCCCGTTTGAATGAAGCGGAGCGCGGTGGAGCTCCCTTCCCTGGGCGCTAATGCAGAGGGAGGGCCGCGGGAGCGTGCCAGGTCGTGCTGCTCTGTGCATCCCACGTGGGCTTTTACCTGCTGCTCTGCTCCAGCAAGAGGAGTTTCTGCTGGGGCTGCAATGTCCACAAGCTGTGCCCTGCCTATAAACAGCAGACCAAATTTTGGCCTTCCACAATTACTGCTGTGCCAAAATAACAGTGAAGAGTCTCCCCAGAGCTCGGCTCAGGTGCTGCAACCTTGAGGGCAGACCCTTTTGTTCCTCAAAGACCTCACCGCATTAAGGAACAGAGGAAGTATTAGCCGTAGGGCACAGGAGAGAAGACGCTCAGCTCCTTAAAGGTTTTACCAGCACCTGACCTGCACTCCTTGCCACAGCAGTCAGGCACCCGCTCCCTGCAACGCGCCACACGGCAGTGACTCACCCGGCGACAGACAGAAAGTCTGCAGCGCGGCGGCGGAGACAACTTCACTCTTCTGGCGCTCACAGAGGCACTTCTAGCACCCGGGGCCCAGCGACACTTCCCCTCACTCCCTTCCAGCAGCATTGTTTCGTCATGTCTGCCAGGCACAATTTGCTGCTGGAATTTGCTACTTTTATCTCTACTCTTTGATGGACACCCTTGTGCCACGTTTGACTCATCTTCTTTTTAATATTGTCGTGATAGAACGCAACACCCCCTCCATTCTCCTCGTACTTTGCAGAAAAGGTGAATTTGGAAACTTCTTTCTCAGAGCAACTGATGATAGCAGCTCCGTTGTGCCTGAGAAAATCAGTCACAGTCTGTGCCTCCAAAACCCATAGGAATGCTGTTGCTATTGTGTCGACTGTGGCTGTGCAAGGTGCGCAATAGGGAGCCAGCCTCTGTCCTGCAGAGCTTGAAGACTTAACAACAGTCCATACGCTGAAAGTTTACTGTATAAATATTTAGCTAAACAAAGCATCCAAGCCACATAAAAGCTCGATGGATTGAAAAGGTCAATGGAGAAACAAGTTTTTCAGGAGGCTGGGTTTATCCATAGTATAGCAACTTACAGAGCTTCCTTGTCATATTTGGAGATAAGTGAAAGCTCACAGGGAGAGAAGAAAACTTGAGTCGTAAACTGTACCCGTGCAACCCCTTCCTGTGCAAAGCCTTCCTAAGTAAAGTCCCCTCCACTTGAAAAAGGGGAGAAGAGCTCCAGAAGTTGAGCGGCGTCTTCCTGTGCAGGGCTGACGGACCTGGGAGGCGCTCCTTTCCTGGAGTACGGACAGATATCGGCGAGGTGGGGGAGAAGGGGAGCTGAGGTGGCTTGAATTGCATACACCCGGATGGATTAGTTCCTTGAGGATACGTCAACAAGTACAGATGCTGCTATGTATATGTGTATGTAAGATATAAATAGATGACACAATATCATAGGCAGCATTAGGAGAAACGCCCAAATCTTACCCTTTTATGAGGAGAAGGATTTCCTTGAGCTCTTGATGCTAATGTGAGTGAGGAAAAAGTGTTTCTCTTTACTCTTGAGGAATGCTTTCTTATTTAAATAATAACCAGCTCTAGATTGAAGAGGGATGCTCCTATGCACAGCCTGCACAATAGCAAGCTGCTTTTTTTGTTGTTTTTTACAAGCAAAGTTCAAATCACTAGAAAGTGCTTATGGTGCTTCCCTTTAGCACTCATGCTACACACTGCAAACCACTGAAGGACTCTCACAAACCTGGAAACAGGGCAGGTTCACAAACCTACGCCTACTTTAAGGGCTCTTAAGGACCACTGAGGAAGCAGCATCTGAAGCCTGTGAGACCACATTGTGGCTGGGCTTGAAATCCTGCTCTTCCCCCATGCCATCTAAGCACCATCCTCTACAGATGTTTCAGAGGGTGGTGGGAGGCAACCACAGGATCCAGCAACCACATCTCTGTGGTGGCAGGACAAGGAAGACAGATGCAAGATTGCGTAAAAGAAAAAAGAAAAAAAAAAGAGCTTCATTTCCTCTTGGTCAGGCCATCTTTGCTAACCAAAATGCTTGGAGAAACTGTGGGTATGAGCTGTGGGCTTGGCAGTGGTGTGGGGGACTGTCTGAGCAGGGTTCAGGGCTCTGGGGAACAGCCAAAACCACAAACATTTTTTGCGCTTTTCAGCTCTGCCAAGGAGAGGCCACGACTCTGCCCTTCAGCCTCTGAGGGCCAGGGGTGTTTGGCCCTGAGAGCTGGCCAGACTGTCTTGGGGACAGCTTGCAAGTTCTTCATGCAAGGGGTGGCAGGGTCCCATTTGGAGATCTCTGCTCCCTGAGCTGAGGTACAAGGACTGGTCTCTCCAAAACATGCACCCCTGCAAAAAATATGTGTGTGTGTATAAATATATACCTATACATACACGCATATATATGTGTGTGTGTGTGTATATACATAGGCACTTTGCCTTTCAGGTCACCTAGGGCACGTGAGCTTAGACTTTCTGAAAGGGATGGCCCACATGGAAGAAGAAGACCAAGAGTAAGTGACTTCAGAGCAATTTATTTCCTCCTGTTAATTTTTACAGACAGTGAGAACACTTCATATGCTTGAGCACCCTGTGTATCTTTGCTGAATTTACCTTTTGGAAACACAGTCATGAACCGACATTAAGGCATTGCGGTGCCAAGTGTGTTTCAGTGAAGCTCAGGTTATTTTTCCCCTGTCCGGTCGCGGCGTGGCCAGGCAGAGCTGTGCATTAGGAAAGATGGGAATCAGATGACCGATACGACTCTTGCTTCAGCAGAGAAGAGACGCTGCCAGCTGGGCATGTCAGCAGCCCTGCCTCTCAAGTATGGAAAGAGAGTATTTCAAAAGAGAACATGTATTAAATATTTCGGGGTTTGATGCTGTTGGTTTTTTAAAAAATTTATTTATTCTTGCTGGGCAAAGCTTGTGGTTAGCGGGCTGTTACTCTGCATTTCCTGTCTCGTGATCTGTGTTGTTCCTACTGTAAATTACTGAATGTGAGATAATTCAAAACAAATTGCTTACTACCATATTCCCAATGGCTGGAATGACATCACAACCTCCTTTTCTAATCATCGCCCCCCTCTCCTGTGAAGCCTGGGCACATGAGACTTGTCTTAGGGAGATCCCAGTCCTCACTGCGCTTGAGATTACCTTGGTTTGTAACACACTGTAGTTTTGTTTTCATCTGTGTTATGCAAGATTTTCTGAATAGACTTTTCTGGTCAGCATCAGACACAGTGTCTCTTGGTAGGTTACAAATTGTTCTGTACAACAAAGAAGAAAAACTAATGGTTTAAAAAAGGGCAAAAGCCAGGATCCAGAATCCTTGGCACCTGTTCCCAGGCTGAGACAGTTACTCCCTGTGTTGATGCCTCACACGCGCCATTTACAGAAAGGCCAGGCACCCCCCAACAGCCCCTGGTGGTTACCCCGGTGGTAACTGAAAAGCACAAACTTTATGCCACCAAAGTTTACCCAAGAGCACTTCCAATGCATCACACCAGCAAAGCCCCTGAGACTGATACAGCCACGTACTCTTCACTGCTGAACCTCCAAAGCAAGCAGGACCTATGAGGTTGATCCCAGCAATTCCCCTTGGCCGCTCTGCAATTAATGCTGCTGCTCCCCGTTCCAACAGCTCCTGAAAGTGCACAGCACATCCAGGCACCGTGCGGTGCAACGCTGCCAGGCACCTTAGCTGTGCCCAGGGACCTCATGGTCTCTGCTGCCATTGCTAAGGTGGCCAGACACGCTGGTTAACACACAACCTCTTCAATCTCGCAGGCTTCCCACAGGCTTCCCAGACTGCTGAATGCTGTAGACAGGTTCACGTCACAAGGCGCCGGTCAGTATTTTAGGTGTTTCTTGCAGGGCAGAACTCACTGTCTTCTAGGTATTTTCAGAGTAACGTCTTGTACCCAAGTGTTTATATTGCTGCAGCACTGAGGATGCCACTTCTCGGCCAGGACCTTTATTACGTGAGATGCTCTTACACAGGACAGAAAAGTTGCGTGTCTCCGGAGCTTACTGTAAGTATAGTCCAAAGGGCAAAGGGTGCAGGTAGAGGGGCTAGTCCAAGGAAGGGCAGAGGTGACACTGGTCAGTGGGATAACCAGTTGTCTGAGTGCTCCTTGACCCTAATTTTTCCAAAGAGAGAACTTAATGGTGGTCAGCAAGGCACCATACAGGAAGTTTTGGGGTGCTCCCCTCAAGCATGTGTTGCTGCATTCCCAGCACCCCGTGGGAGAGGTCCCCTGTCTCAGGTAGGATCCTGGCCAGCAGCGCCTATGGTGCGTGCAAAGAGTCCACCTATGGGAAACACGCTGAGCTACGGAACGTGCCTCCAGTTATTACAATGATGGGTAGCACAGTGATTGCAGCCTCAAATCAAAGCTTCAGATCTGACTTGGAGACTGCAAAACATGCAAAGGTCTCCTTTTGCTAAGTCAATACCATTTGAGCCCCACTGAGACCCCATCCAACTTGGGCAAATCAAACCACATCCATTTCCTCCATCTCAGCAGAGCTGCCCCGTCTAGCAAGTGCTCCGAAATGTCTGGTGAGGATTTGCAGCGTGTAAATACCATGCAGCGTAGCCAGGTACCTCTCCTAAGGAAAGAAATAATCCCCTTGAAGATGTCAAGAAGACAAGAATCATATCACAATCATGTAACAAGGTAACAAGGGGGTGGTGAAATTGCCATTGCGTTAGAGCTGAGCAACTCGTGATAGTTCAGTCCTGCAAATGTTTTCAATGCTTAAACATTTTTTTCCTTAAACACAAATATAGATGATGATGAGAATTTTTACAAACAAAGTGTGAAAAAAATCTCAACGGGGGCAATCAACAGTGCTTCATTTTGATAACTTTTAAGTGTTCAGCCACGTAAAAAACTTAAAAATCTCATTAGCTTAAATTGTGAAATCAAAAGTCATTTTGAATGAAATGAATTTTTCGTTTTGGAAATGACAAAGGGGCAATTTCCAACCTTTAAAATACAATTCAAATTGAAAAAATTGCCCAGTACAACCCCTTTCAGGAAAAATGCTTCATTTCTCATTTATTAGCATTTTGGGGTGACAATATGGTTCATCAAAAACCTCTGCGCCTCAATAATCTGCATCTAGGCTTCCCCTGATTGCATGGTGACTGTGTGTTGCCTAATTGCGTGTGACTAATACAATTTCATGTGCATTTCCGTGCACTGGGGATTCATTGTTGCCACATACTACCATTGGGAAATCGCTAAGCGTGTGTCTATGAAACAATGACAGGGAGACAAGAGTACCTCCTTCAGAGAAAAGACCTAGGAGGAGGCGGATGACTGGGAGCAACAAATTATCTACACAGAACAGACAGAAAACAGAGCAGCTCTGCTTTCTCCCTGGTTTGTGGAGCACCAGACCTCCTCTGTTGAGCAGGACTTACTGGGACAGTATTTAAGAGGTCCTTCTTTGATGGTGAGAGCACTGGAACCTAAACAATGCTTGAGAAAGGGGGAGCAGAAGAGAAATCTCCTAGTCAGGAAGAAATATCCTGGGACCAAAGAGCCAGGTGGACCACAAGCCCTCAGCAGAATAAGGACGGCAGTTTAAGAGGGACCCCTTTCCCCAGGGGTAGAAAGCCAGAGGAAGGGTACGAGCAAGCTCCGAGCAAGCTACTGTCCTCAGCAAGAGCTTGCAGCACATAGTTATAGCAAACGTTCGTTCAAAGCTCAGGTGAATGACTGCTGTAGAGAGTGCATCTCCCCTTTGTGCCTGGCACTCGGCCTCCCAGGGTGGGGGCCCTGCTGGCTCCCCTGTGCACAGCAGCTGCTGGAGAGGCTGCTGGAGAGGCTGGCGGGCTGGTTCGTGAGCTTGTGATACAGGGCTGCTGCTCTCACATCTCCATCCCCTGCTATAAACCCCCTGTTGTTGATGGAGGTTTTCTGGGTACCTAAGTTAGAGCGGGGCTGGGGCTCTCTAGGAAACATGTGGGAGCCCCAGAAATGGGATCCAAACAGACAGCTTCCTTAAGAATAAACCAACGCTGGTCAAGCCAGAAGAAGAATGCAGGAGTGTCCGTGGTTTTCTGTCGCTGGAAGTAAATGCTTCTCCATCCTCCTATGTGCGTAGAAAAAATACATGACGTTTGATACTGGAAGGTGATGCACGTGAATTCCTTTAACCAGAAGGCTGAAGTGAGTCACCATTTCCCTAGGAGAGCCAGGGAATCAAGCCCAGACAACCTATAGCTTGGCAGTGGGGATGTGTTCCCGCGTGGTGGCACATCCTATAGCTGGTTTGGGTGAGTGAGAGGGAACATGCAAACCTCATCCCTAAAAGTGGAGCAGCTTGTTTGGTGTGAGTCTTACATGAGCTCAGAAAACACCTAGAGAGTGTCCCACTTGGAATTAAGGCATTTCTCCACCTAGTTTCTGGATGTTGGAGGTGTAGGCTGTGTTGTTCAATGCTACCAAGAGTGGGTTGGTACAGGGGCAGAAGAAAAAGTGTGGGTGCCTTGCAAGTTGGAAGCTGTCAAAAACCACTGAGGCATGGCTAAGGTAAATGGCACCTAAGTACGCTTCTTCTAGATCTAAGTTTTGGAGTTGGTTGCCTTATTTTCAGTTCATTGTGCCTGCACACAACTCCCTGCATAGATAGGGTAAATATGAGGATAAATCCCCTAAAACCCACAAAGCATTCAGATGCTGGAGGGAGGGGAGCCCTATAAATATCTGCAAGTGAGGGGATGCAAACAGCCATCTCCCAGGGGAAGTATTTGCTTTTTTGTAATGGTTATAAAAATAAGTGAAACCAGCAAAAGTCCTGAGGAGTCCACCACGCCCTACTGCTGGAGGGAAGGGGCAGGAAAGCCCTTTGACGAAAACTTTGGTGAGAGCGACAGGCTTTCCCTGCCCGGCTGCAGTCGGGGCCAAGCCGGCTGCTTGCACAGGGGGCTGCGGGCTGGTCCCCTCTGCTAGCCACAGCCCCCGGGCAAGGGCCCTCTTCCTGGGCCCTGCCGACAGCTCGTGGGCTTTATGGGAATGCAAATAATGCATATGGCAATAGAGATGTCATTATTGTTATAATTACTGCTAATGCTGCTTGAATAATAATAATAAAAAATTAGATAAATAATAAAACCCGTTCTGCAGGCAAGATGACAGGAAAAGGCCTTTTGAATCAAACAGGAGAGACCCGTCCCTTTTCCTCTTCTAGTAGCCTCTGCTTTGTTGCCTACAAAATTTTAGTTGTCTCCATTCGGTGTTTCTTCTTCTTTCTTCTCCCTCCCCATACACTGGGTATATTTAATCCCTCCTCTCTTCTCATCCCAAGCCCCCCCAGTTACACTGTTTGCTTGTCATCCGCTTGATCCCTAAAGCCTTTCACTAACCACTTAGCTGGCTTCTTGCTTTTTAAATGGCAGAGTTCTCCAAGGCAAGGGCTCCCTTTTCTGAGGTGTCTGCACAGCTCCCAGCACACAACACCCCCCACCCTAACACCGGTCTTATTGTCTCCAGCATCACACAAAGGGGGGTTAGTATCCGCCGCAATGGGCTGGCTAATGAACTTGTTGCTACAGCTGGGCTGGTCTCCCGAGACATCTGTATGTGGAGGGAGTTCTCTTCACGGGAGAGAGGATACACAATTTTGGATTGAATACAGTGCTCCAAAAAGGAAGGTGACTCATTGAGCCTAATCATTAGGGTGTGTGATGATATTATCTAATGAGGAAACGCTTGATGATGCTTTTAGAGACTGCAGAGAGCAGCGAACTGGCTGTAGAGGAAATCAGAATGTGAGCGCTTTCGACATAAACAGCGTTCAAGAAATGGGATCTGAAATGTCTTTGGGGAGAAGAGCAAAGCAATTTCAACACCCTCATGCTTGCATCAGGGTGTGTTGCTGCTTCTGTTTAATCTTACTTGTTCACATAAGTCTCTCCTTAAATAACCAGCTCTCTAGAATTCAGGACAAAGGATCCTTGCCTGAAGAACAGATGTCATCTCATTTGTTTTATGAAGTTTGGTTTTGTTGTCGTTGTGTTTTTTTCTAAGTTGAACTGCGGATGAGGTTTTAATTAAAGGAAACTGTCAGGTTGGTGTAAATCTCAAATCTAGGTTTAGTTAAGTAAGGGTTTTTTACAGAATCTCTAAGATAAAAAGAAGCATTTCAGCTGTTGCTGTTTTGTTTTGCTGTGGGGCTTTTTGTTTGTTTGGTTTTTAAGAAATCTGCTTGAAATTGTTTGCTTGGCTTCCTCTAAAGAATCCGCAGCTTTTTGCTACCTCATGAGAACCAGAGAGTGAAACTGTTTAGAAATACTGAGCGGTAGTCCCCATTCTCTTTTTTCTAAGTGAGAAAGATGAATGAGCTAGCTGCCTGGCTTGGATTTCTCCCTCCCGTCACTGCTTGTCGAAGGCATCTGGGGTGTAGCTGGGCAGCGTTCAGTGAGGGACCGCGGTAGTGAGTATCATCATGGCCCGGGAAAGTCAGTTGAAAGAGAAGGCTCTGAGCACCTCAGGAATACCCACCGGAGAAAAGCCTGTTTTGGTGGTTTCATCAACGGAGAATTTGGCCCTGGTTGTCTTATTTGAGTCCCCAGCAGCTGATAAACTAATGTACTCATCAAGAAAGAAATAATGCAGTAAAAGACTATAGCAAATCAAAACTAGCCTCATCCCTTAAAATAGCAAGAAAGGTTTGACCTTCCAAAAACTACGTCATCATCTAATTAGGCTTCCTTTGCACACCAATTTTCAGTCTTATTTAAAATCCATTAGAGCTAGAATGGTTTAAGCTTGTTCTTCATATACTCAAATTAAACTAAACTGACAGAGCGCACACAGCCTTTTGCAACCCTTTGACTAAATGGTGTTAAACTGGTGTAAGTAGCCTTGGATACCTTTCACAAGCATGGATTTCAACCACTGCAGCTCCGGGTTTACATGAGGCTTTAGCTCTGTTTTAAGCAAGAGAAAATGAAAGGAGAGTGAAATCATGACGAAATGAAGGCTAAGGTCTTGTGTGAGTGCTGTGGCAGCTGCTATCTCTGATGCAAATGTCTGCAGAAATATCAGGAAACCCTGCTGCAGGTGTTTGGGAATCCAGACATAGTTACAGCAACAATTTTTTTCAATTCTTTTTATTTTTTTCACTTTCTCCTGCTCTAACTAAATACATCCCCGGGCTTGAAAGCACTGTGTGGGCTAAGGCCAGGCTGATCTTATGGCTGCAGCTGTGTGTATGTGCATGTATGTGTGTGCATTCCTTCTCACTCTCATAAATGTGCAGCAAAAGTGTGAAAAAGAGCAGCTGGCACATCTGAGAAAGAAAATTGCAGAGGAAGCATGGCATATTTTTTAAAGCTTGGTTACTGTGAAACAAATCGTGAGAGCTCCCATCTTCCTAGGAAAGACTCAAAAGTCAAGTAAAACAGAATCTGACGTCCCAGTCCCCCGTGACCCCAAGGCCAGTGACATGCTGGGGTGTTCAGAAGGCATGGGCTGGGGTGTTTCTCTTCTAATTGATTAATTCTGTCCATTCCTCAGACATGTCTTACTGTTAATGATCATGAAAAGACAGAGGAATTGATGAGGACAGCATTTCTGAAGACGAGGTGGCTATCAAATGCCTCCTTTCCACAATGTCTTTACAAGACTTAACAAAGGTCTTTGCAAAACCATTTGACATGGCCATCAGGAAGGAAGGATGTGCTTTGAAGATGTTAGCTGAAAACTTAACACAACAGAAGAGCCAGTTTGAACTCTCTTTATAAATTATTCTTCTCTTGAGTGCAGCTGCGCTTCTAACATGGATTGGCTGAGTCAGGAGAGCAGATAAAGAAAAGTGGGAGCTCAGCTCTTCAGCTGCTAACACGATCACATCCCACATAGCAGAGGACTACCTCCATGCAGGTGCTGCACAATCTTCCAGTGCCTCCCTGCAGTGCACCCTTGAAGCCAGGAAGCAGACACAAACTTTTGCAACACCCACCAGGAAAAATTCACCAAGCAGGTCAGCTTAGAGCAGTGTTAGAGACCCGTGGGTTGCTTGCTCCGTCAGTGAGATGATAGACCCAAAGCTTTCACCTTGCTTTATCACACGATAAAGCTGGGCTGATTCAAGGGGCTTGAGCATAGCCATCCGCGGGCAGTTCTGCAGGAAAGACACCATCCGACACCTGAGAACAGCCCTTCTTGTTCGCTTCTCCAGACCTTTATCACGATGGAGTCAGTTACTGGCAAACTGGAGGGGGGTGGAGGGAGCAGGGAGGGTCAGAGCCCTTTCCCACTCCTCTGACCTGGAGCTGGTGTTTCAAGCAAGCATGGTTTGGTCCTACATGCCCATTCTGCAGGAACCTGCTCCTGCTTTGGCGTGGGTACACCGCAGCAGCCCTGGTCTAGCCCCTGCTACGTCACAACGAGTCGCTTTGGGCCACCCTCTCCAATGCATACCCAACTGCTATTCGCCGAACCCCCGCTGCCCCCTGGGTTTCAGGTAATCTAGAGGACATTTTGGTCTTGCTGGATTGCTCTACTGGAAGATGCTACATCTAAGAAACCAACAATGTAGGATCAGTCTTCCCAATTAGGAGAGGACAGCAGATAACTATATATAAAATACTACTAATAATATATTTAATAGCCTCTTAGCATTCCTTTCTTCTGAAAATGTGATTCAATGTTGTTGTAGAGAAAATAGCACTTAACAAACCTGATTTAGTTCTTCGAAGGGATTACAAAGTTGCCTGATAAAGGTAACTACGCAGATATGCTATACTTAGATTTTTTTTCAAGGGGATTGAGCTAAAACCATGACATCCTGTTTAAAAAATAGCACAGAATAGTATGAAACAGAGGATATGTGAGACAGATTGAGAGCTGGATAACTGACAGATCTCAAAATGTTGTTGTCAGTGAGGACTCATCACCAAACAACAAATTCCAAGCAGGTTTGGGACTCAGCTCTGCTTTATCCTCCGCTTTTTATCAGCGATCTGGAAGATAATGTAAAATAGCCACTGATAAAGGGCAGGGATGACCCAGCTTTGGTCCAGCAGAGCAGTTAATGAGGCAGCCACACCAGGGGACAGTGACCGCTCCGTAAGGAGGGCTCACTTGAGATGTGTTCCTGCAGTGGATGCTCCAAGGTACCTGGAGGGAGGAGGAGGAGTGCTGGTGGTCCCTTACGAGCAGGACTAGCCTCTTGTAGCAGAGCTCCTGAATGAGGTCTGGAAGTCATTGTGGATGAGTGGTTCGGGGCAAACACCTCTCCCGGTGTGCTGACAAACTGGGGCGAGGGCTGCCTGGGAATGAGCAGGCGGGGAGGGCAGTGAGCAGGATCAGGGAGGTTAATTTGCCTCCATATAAAGCGCTGAGACTAAAGTGGATAAGATAACACATCCAGGCCTGGGGCTCACATTTTAATATTCAAGAGGTGGTTAAAGTGAGGGCAGGAAAGAGCCACAGAAATGAATTAAGGAGTAGAGAAAATGCCTTAGAGCGAGATACTGAAATTGTTCGATCTGTTTCATGCACCCAAAGGGGGAAGGAGAGGAAAATTGAAGGGTAGGTTAAGTTCAGTGTATAAGTAATTTCACTGGGGAGAAAATATTGAGCAGGACAGGGCTTTTTAATGTACTAGAGAATAGCATAAACATGAACCGCCACTGGCTAGAAGCTGAAACCAGACAAATTCAAATTAGCTGCAAGGCACACGTGTTTAACAAAGAGGTGATTAACCACTGGAACAAACGACCAAAGGGAGGGGCAGCCTCTCCTTCTCTTGATATCTTCAGATCGTGACTAGACACCTTTCTGGAAGAGATGCTTTAGGCAAACACAAGTCACTGAGCACTGGTACGGGGTAGCAGGGTAAAAGCAATCGGTCTGCGCTCTATGGGTCAGATTACACAGTCTAACGATTCCCCTTCACCTAAATCCTCTCAGTCTCTGGTGCCAACCCACTCTGTGTGTAGAAACACCTTGTTCATCCCCGCAGTGCACTATGTCACCCTAATTAGCACTCCTGTTATTTAGTGAACTTATATAGGAAGTCCGTACCAGAGCTTGGTGTAGAGTAACTCCCGATTCCCACCTGAATGTCTTGACTTTAGACACTATCTTCCCTGAAAGAACCACAAGATTGTATCTAGGTCATGCAAACTTTCCCCCAGAAACAGCCTCTGGGTATACCAACAGTGTGGCAGATACAGCATCAGATCACGCATTAGTATTTGTGCTTGTAAAGGTTATGCCTCCGAGGCATCGGCTTGGGCTGGGAAAGGAAGGTTCGCTCCTCTCCCAACGTGGACAGCAGTACATTGATAGGCTGACCCTAAGGTTTGTGATCTGTCCCTCATCCTGCATCATTTCGGTAGTTCATCCTGTACAGCATTGTACAAGGTGGTCAGGAACACAAAGGGAAGAAAACATGCTGAATTGTCATGCCCATAGTAGGGCTGGGCCGGGGGTGGGGGGGGGGGCAGTAACTGGGGAGAAGGGGCTTTACGTTAAAGTTCCCCTTGAGTTACTCACACGTGCATGCAGTCTGCATTACTGCTGAATCACCTTTTTTTTTTAAACCAGCACATTATATATCTGAAAATATAACACTACTATGGTCTATAATGGGTCAAGACCTCACCAACACATGCAAAGAAGGGGGAAGTTGTTCATGTAGCCATGAAGAGTGTTTTACCTCCTGTATCCTGTTCAGTTAAATGGAACCCAGAGTGGGTACCAAAGTTAAAAATATCTATATAGCTTATATAAAAGCACCTATATATTTTTATACATAAATTCAACTTATCTGTTCCCTTCAAATACCTTGGGCTGATGCCCCTCAGCAAATAGCCCAAGCTCTGACAGTCTCTGCCTTCCACCTCTGCCACCCCAAAGAGAAAACCCTTCAAGCCCAGTGGGCAGGGGTCTTCCAGTTTTGGATTCTGTCCCCCGCGAATTAGATGGGTGGGTTGGTCAGGGACCATAGGGCTTTCTTGAACCCCTCACTGGCTGGTGAGCAGTGCGTGGGCCAGCTCCGTCTGTGCATTGGCTCCGTCCCTGAGGAGCCCTCAGTTTAGGGCTCAGGTGCCGGTGTCTGCATTCGTGATGAGTAAGCCGTAAGTCCCCAGCCAGCTCTGCTGATTCCACGGGCACTGTGCTAGTCATGGGACCCACTTCAGGAGAGAGGTTGGAACGTTCAAACGCCTCGGTGTCCTAAAAGAGAGGTATTCTGGTGCGTGCCACCCATGAAACCCAAAATGTGTATGGGATACCTGCTACACTAACAGTCTGCTCAGTTTAGGACACCTGGTTTAGCTAGGAGTCAATGAGACCAGTGCTTCCCGGCCACTCAGGCTCTCCCAAAGATTCCAGTGGACGTGATTGCACCACACAAGTGACACGTGTGAACGGTACTTCCTCGCTAGCAACTTTGCTGAAGGGTTATCAACATAAAATGCCAGTGCTTATGGAGCATAGTACCATGGGATAGATCCCTTCTGGTGGGGTTAGTGCAGAGCAGTTTTGGGTCTGACACAAATCAGAAACCTCCGAGTTCTGCCTGGTGACGGATGGGGACGACATCAAGAGGATGACCTGGGATGGAGATGAAGAAACAGAATTGCTGCTGGTGTTTCTAGTGAGTCTGGGTTTCCACAGGACCTCCTGTCTGCTGCCCAGACGCCCTGTGCCCAGGACCACGGCACCCAGCATGGCAGGATATTCTGCTCCACAGGGGAATTTTCCTCTGATGCGGTCAGGCAGGATCTGGGCCGTTCGTCCCACCTGTGCTTTTGCCAAGGGCCAGGGCACAGCACAGCACTAATCCAAGGCTGGTTTCTGGGACAGATTGTTCAGCCAGCCCCTAGTGCTTAATGCATGATCTCACCCAATGGCCTAGTTTTTCCAGTGATAGTGCTTTTCAGGAGGTTTGCGAAGCCTTTCAAAGCATCTAAGGGATATCAAGATGTGAATCCATCCCACTGTGGCAAACCCAAGGGCCACAAAAACATCTCAGGCATGAGTAAGTGGCAGTAGCTAATCTGACCTGCCTGGCAGCTCTGACAGAATAACACCAACAGTTCAGCACTTGAGCTCGTTAGTCAAAATCTGACTCGCTAAGGTTGGGCAAACATCACCCTCATTTGACACAACCACTGCTGTGGGGAGGCACACGGCAAAAGAGCCACGGCCCCGCGGGCTGGGGACGGGAGGGGAGAGGCGAGCCGAGGACCGTGCCTGGAATCTCACACGCTCCTGCCCCGGCGGAGGGAGGACGGGCATGTGGCATTTTCCGCTGGCATGCAAACAGCTGAGCCTGTCTGATATCTGGCACACAAGTGTTTGGCCTGCTATTTACCAGCTCGTAAACAGATAAAGATGCAGAGGGGGTTGCTCACAGCTTTCCCACAAAAGGGAAGAGGGAGAAAGAGAGAGAGCTGTCGGTGCCCGCAAGCACTCGCTGGAATAATAGCAATAATCACTGTCATCCGTAAGAGGCTCTTGCGCCAGGTTCTGCCTCTCCCCCTCCCTCTCTCCCCTCGACTTGCTGTCTGAGTCACTGGATCTGAGTCACACTCCTGTTCTATTCCTGTACCCTTCCCTTCAGCTGGGGATGTAGATTTGTTTTGGCTGGAACGATCTGGGCACAGGAGGGACCATCTGCTGCTAGTTCTTGCTTGCTTTGCTCTTGTTTCTTTCCCAGGGAAGGGAAGTGAGCGCTGCCATTGCCGTAATTCACAGAGCGCGTGCTGGGAGCATACACCCCTCACCGTACAGCCAGGCACTGCCGTTTCTCATCTGAAGGCTCGTTATCCACGGCTGACCCTGAGCGGTTGCCTCCACGTGCTTAAGCAAGCAACTCCGACAAAATCACTTCCCTGCGTATGAGCTCTTCCCAAGGAGGGTGTTTTTCCTTTGGTCAGACCCCAAACAGCTTTTAGGGGCGTCTGGAGCGCAGCGGCGGGATCCAGGGTGGTTAGTGCAAGGCTCCACAGCGCTGTGATGAAGGAGAGGCACACGAAACAGCCTGGCAGCACGCAGAGACTTGCTGTTAGTACAAGTGGAGAATGTTATGACGGAAGGAGTGCTCCCTTCTGGTTTTCCCGTCAGTAGCAGCAGCCACAGTCAGTGTGTGCGCCTTGTCTTTTGCCGCAACACTGGTAATTGGCAGCGGTGAGGAAATGCAAATGACTTAATGTCTAATCCACCACAACCAGTGTTTCGGCTGATTCCTGCATCCACATCCTGAATAGGAAAGTCAGCAGAGCAAAGGTGTATGAGAGGACAATCCACCAAAGAGCTGAGCAAATGATGGACGGGAGGATGGGGCTGAATGAGCAAGAGCAAAGGTCTGGGAGAAAGCAAAATCATGCTACAGGCATGACGGGGGTTTCAGGAGTGACCAGACCTTTTAGAAGCTCTGGGTCTGGGGCATCTCTCTGAAGAGATCTTTGAAGGATGTAGCAGTCGGAGACCTGGTGTTCACTGCTCTCCAATGGAGAGGCTGCTCCTGCGAGCTGTGCCCAAGCATCCCAGAAATGGAGGCCCCACAATGAAGCATTGCCTTTGGAAAGCTTAACCCTGAGGCTGTGCAGCTCAACCAAGTGTTTACCAGGTCTGTTTATGGGAGAGACAACAGAAAGGGTTGCTTCATGCCTGAAAGAGAGCACAGCTGTCCACTCAACAAGAAAGCCTGAATCCCGTCCCCTTTGGAAAACCAAACCCACCAAATCAGCCTCAAACTTTTCATTTAAAGTCCGTGAAGGCTTGTGAACTTAACCTAAGCTCACGAAGCCCTGGATCACTCTGTAGGTGAGTGGTTCTGCAAGCCCTGCAGACGCATCCATCTCTAGTAATACCTTTCTCAGTCTCATTCCTCACTGCCTCCCCTGAACAATTTAGACTGGGTTTTCCAGAATCACAGAGTTTTAAAATGCTTTAAGTGGCCCATCCCAGGGTGGAGAGTACTCAAACGCCTGCAGATCAGGGAGCCCTCAGCAGCAGGCTGACTGATGATAGCCACCACGCTAATGTCATCCCCCCTGAGGATCAGGGTTGTCAGGCAAATTGATTCTCGGAAAAGTGACCTTAGCTTTAATTTCAGCACAGTGGCAGCTCTTTTTGAGGTAAGGATGCTCCAAAAGCAGTCTGGTGATCGGGGCATTGCTCAGAGGGGCTGGATGTCAGCACATGCAAAACCACCACCTCCACGGGTACACGGCTCACATCGGCGTCTAAAGCACTTGTAACATTAATGTCTTTAGCGCAGAGGGGAATCAAATTAGCAAAAGGAGCTGACTAAAAAGGTCTGGGCCAAATTCTCTGCGGGTGGAGAATGGCCACATCATTCTTAATGGAGCTACACCAATGTGATTTACCATCCCCACAAGTGATGGCTAGACACTCGCATCGCACTTCCACCCAAGCTAGCTCTAATTTGCTCTGGGTCTGAGTCATCTGCCCAGCCAGAGACAAGATGCTTCATCTCCGAGTGGCTGAGACGGGCACCCCTTTGTTAAGGTTTGCCTTGCAGGTGTGCCCTGGCCAGGACACTTGGCTCTGAAGGCTGCCAGCACGAGCCACCAAAGGACGGTCCCTGCCTCAAAAACCTTTCAGTGCATGCAAATGCCACCGCAGGTGCTTCCTGACTTCTCTAGGGGCTGGACAAAAGAGGGCTGCAGCTTGGAAGGAGGAGTTCATAGGAGAGACAGGCTAATCACCCAGCCCTTTCTGGAGTGCTGGTTTATTATTTTCAGTGCTCTTATTCAATCCCAGACTACATAAAAGCATCCTGTCCCACTTCACCACTGCCTGCTGCTCCCATCCCTGCTTCCAGCCCACTCCTATCCCAGCAGAGAAACCCTGTCCCCCTGGAGCCTCTGGGACTGACTGTGACAAGTTGCCCCTCAAGCTCAGCCAGTCTCTCCCAGCTGGGATTTAACCCAGATAAAAATTGTGTTTTCCACATTTTTTTTGGAGGGAATTCACTAAAAGGGATGACGCAGGACACAGCTCCTGGCCTCTTGCTTCGGTCATGTCCATTTGAGATGGGCAGCCGTTGCAGCTGTGCTCACTTCAAGAGACATGGAGGGGGAGTTTTGGCCTATGCCGATTAAAAAAGCACGTTAGTTGCTGTTCTGGTTGTGTTCCTCCTCTTTGTGAAGATGTTTCCCATGTGCTCTCCACTATGCATTGTTTATCAGCAAGAACACTCAGTTCCTCCCAAAGATACAAGAGAAACCAAAGACCAGTCTGGGATCTTTGGTGACTTTATTTTCCCCTTAATGCTCCTTTCCTCCTTTTTGCATCCCCCTCTCTTCTGTCCACCTGATTTTATCCTTTCCACACCTCTGAAACATGAGGCTGGTTACAATCGGGCCAAGGCAAAGCCTGGGCAGAGACAGCCAGTCTTTGCTGGTTTGCATTTCTGATCCCCAGCACTCTAAGGGTGATGCCCTCCGCATTTCTCCTTTTCCCGGGCACGCTTCGGGACACCCTGGAACTGCAGTACATGCCGTCACTGAGATTTACAGCTCAGCAAATTTAACCTGAGATTCTTTGAATAACGTGCACACGTCTTGCTAAAACTGGTGCCTTCAGTGAAGGCTTGACATACCATCGTATGCAGCTGTAGTAAACAAACGCATGCCACTTCAGGCATAATAACCCAGGCATACACTATAACTCTAACCACATGTCATAGCCCAGTGCTAGCCCTTAACTGTAAAACCCTCCCATCTGCAGATCTGCCGCCTCTTCAGAGTTTGGTTTGTTTCTCACTGAGGCTGCTGGAGCAGCAGATGTAAGATGGGAGGCCGACGCGTGGATGGCAGACCCAGAGAGGTGCAGGCACTTTGCAACAGCCGGCCCCCCATGCGTTTGCTTCAGAATTTGCCAGAGAAGACACATGTGTTGACTCGACAATGATTATTGTTACTGCTGGCCCTAACTGATCAAGTGTAAAGTACATAGCCTGCTTCGCCCTTCGCTGAGCTCTGAAAGCCTCGCTGGAGAGGGCTCATCCTGGCCAAGGGCAGTGCGTTGCACCAGGCCTTGCCCTCCCTATAGACAGTCCTAACGTTTTTGTCCCCCGGCTCATGGGAGTAAGGGGATCCTGTGAGAGAATGTCACAATCTCTGCTGCTGTACCCTCCAAAACCCAGCCCTGCCTCAGAAGGTTGGACCAGAGAGTCCAGAGTCATGAGACTTTTGCAAAATGTATGTGAATCATCCGGTTTGCACAAGCGTTTGTCACATCGAAAGTGATAACATGCAGGATCAGCTCAATCCCTGAGAGCAAACATGGAGATCTCTGCCCCATGCAAAACTTTTACAACCAGAGCTAAGGTTTTTCCCCCGAATAGCACACCATACTGCTCCCGGACACACGTATGCATGTATCCTGAAAACTTTGCCAACACCTGGTGAGCAAAATGAGTTTGAGACTCTGTGAAGCCCAGAGAGCAGCTCAAACCTGGGGAAATGGGAGGCAGCCCAAAGGCAGCTCTGGCTTCTGCCATGCCCAGACTCCTCATCCAAAGCAAAGAAACATTTATCCTGACGCTTTGCCATCTGATGTGCATTAAAAGGAGAAATCTGATAGCAGTGTTCCCCTGGACTTGCACAGGATGCTCAGGGTTTCATGCTGCAGCACTTGTAATTTCATCCATCCAAAGAACAGCCCCACAAAGTGACTGGAATTTATTAAAGCAAGATTAAACAATCAAAAGTTTTTCGAACAGCCTGGATGAGGATGAACACGCTTTGAAATCTCGGACAGCGTGAGTTGTATCCATCCTCCTGAAACAGCAGGACTCAGGAGCAACTCCTTGGAGGAGACACGGTGCTAACAACCTGATGCAATTCACCTCGAAGGCAGGACCGATGCTCGGGGATCGGTGAAACCAGACCCTTTGTTTCTGAGCGATGACAGCTCCAGAGTTTTAGTGTTTGTAGAGAGATGTTTTCACCAAATATGATATACAGTGATTAAAATAATGAGCTGGAACAAGACAAAGTTATAATTGCTTCTTTTCCTCCCCTCCCCCGAGTCGGTCTGAGCGCTTCGTTAACTACCTTGATGAACCAATCAAGAGTTGGCTAAATCAGAGAAGGAGCAAACAAACCCTGGGAGACATCTCTACAAGAAAAGGCATAATCTGGACACTGAGCTTTGAAGGCAAGCTGTATAATGAGAGCTGACTATATCTCAAAATCCATGTTAGCTTGAATGAACTTATGTAATAAACATTTATCACAGAACATATGTCACTGAGCACCTGCCAGACTTCAGGAGTGGAGCCAACGCAGCTTGAATCGTATATGTATTAAAAAAAAAAAAAAAAAGAAAGGAACTTGGCGGCGGGAGCCTGGCAGACGCTTTTACTAGAAAAATCAGAAGTGATTTTCGAGAGGAGCAGAAATTTCCTGAAACCTCTCTCACTCCATGTGGGAATATCGCACTTTGAAAAAGCAAGAAGCTGGTTATCCTGCATGGGGTGGAGGGAACGGGGCGAGCTCCCCAGCTCAGCCCCTCCGGAGCGTGTCCTCGCATCCCTGCCACCCCTGGGCTCCCTGCATGTGCCCCTGCCCGCGGCTGGGATGAGCGACGGGGAGCCACGCCGTGCGGAGGAGTGTGGTCCAGGGGCTCGTGCCTGGCTCTGCCCAAGCGAAGAGGCAGCACTGGACGGCGCAGGGCGGCTGCTGGAAAAACCGCGAGCATAAGGCTGAGCAGGGCTGGAAGGTGAATGGGCGGTTGTGCAGAGGGCATGGGCAGGAGAGGAGTAAAGCTACCAAAATGGGGGGGATGTTAGCACCAAAATCAAGCGGAACGAGGTGTTCAAGGGAAGAACAGAGGCTGTGAGAGGGGAGGAGGTTCAAAACAGCACCCTTCAAGAGAAATCACAGCACCAGAAGCTGAACTGGGTTTGGGACAGGTAGAGACAAGGCAGGGAAGCGCGGGGGCTTGGCCGGGGCAGCACGCTCCCAGGGAAGTGGAGGCAAAGCAGCAAAGGCCCTGGGACAGGAGATGTTTCTATCTGACATGATAACGAGGAGCAGGGGAAGCAGGGGAAGGCTGCCCAGGCGCCAGTCGCTACACTTCGGACAGAAGCTGGGCATGAGGAACTAGAGAGAGCTGCCAAGCAAAGGTGAGAGAGGCAGGTGAGAGGACAGGAGGGGGACTGCCTTGCTTTGTCACCGCCGGCCACGTCTGCACCACGCTGTGCTTCGTCCGGAGCTGCCTTGTGCACGCTCCCTCCGGTACCTGCAGCAGGGCATCCGTGGCAGCACCGTCCCTGCCGAGGTGACAGACCTTGTTTACCCGCAGCACCATTAACTCAGGCTGTGCAGGAGGTGAGTGGGACTGTCCTGCTCCCGGGCTGTGTGTCACCAGCTGGAGCAAGCCCGGGTATCTCTGAAGGGCAGCGTCTGTGCACTGAAGCCAGACCCTGAATTTCCTGTCTGTTTTATCACACTTGCAAACTGACGGCCAAACCCAGCCCTGGGGAGCGGGCTCTCCGGGAAACAGAGCAAGATTTGCCTTTGCAGCAGATATTCTCATCTTTTTTTTTTTTTTTTTTAATTTTTTAACTTGCTATGGGCTCTTCCTGGCGTATGGTTTCAAGCCTTACAAATTCTGCAGCGCTACCACAGGTTGAGGCAGAGGAGCAGGGGTAATTAGCACAGATAGTAGGAGAGAAATCTGCCCTGCGAGATGGTGAGAAGAGAGGTCCCCAGAAAGCTAATGCTCTTTTTGAAGTTCAGTCTAGGGTTGGAGACATGGAAAGAGAGAAATTTTTTGGTCAGATTGTTCCAACTACACCTGAGTAAATCAAACGGCCCCTTTCCTCCTGCTATATAACTTCAGCGCTTATATGACTGCAATTATCATTGCATCTGAGCACTATGGGATGCTTCTGTGCTTTTATTATTGCTTTTCCCTGCTGCAGGTGTCCCTGCTTTCCCCTGCAGCTATAAATGAGAAACTAAGCCTTGGGAAAGGTAAACAGCTGATTCCAAATTGACCCTTTGGACTGCTGACCCTAACTGGAGCGACTGGGGACTTGGCACCTGACTATTAACTAGCCATCTGCCCTTAGTGGGGTCTAAACCCGAGGGCTAGCTGCCGGCCTAGCATGCGCCCAGGGGGATTTTGCCCAAGCCCATTCATTTTGGTGGTCCTACGCTTAGACCAGCTGGAGATCAGTCCCACTGAGTGCAAACGGGAAGACTGGAAGGGAGCAAGAGAAAGGCGAAAGAAGAAAGACAGGGCACTGAGCTAGCAAGAGCGCGGGGAAGAGTGTGCCAGGGCCATGTCAGTGCCGTCCTTCTGCCGGGAGCTGCTGGCTATTGAGAGGAGCCTGAGCCTGAACAGCCTGACTCAGATACTCACGGCACACACGCCGCTCTTCTCCCCAAACGGCTGATCCCAGCTGCTCCACAGGAAGGCAGGAGCCTATCTAGAGGGAAAACCCTCACTAAACACCTGATGGTACAATATTGATGATAAATGATTCCTTGATATTGCAGTTCTCTCTGCTGCACTGGATCCACAGGCTTTCATTAAGACGCATCCACGCTGGCTCTGCCACAGGCGTGCAGTGTTCTCCTGGGCCACAGCTTGCTTGGTGACCTTCAGCTGGCTGTGGGTTTGTGCCCTGGTGTCACGTCACGGGGTTTTTTTCACTAGGTTTTTTTGCCCCATCTCTGTGGAAGGTCCTGTCCGCGTGTCAGGTTCTCTCCTGTATCTCACCACAGGAATTGCTTCAATAAAACTCTGCCGAAGCAGAGCTCTGCTTGCTGTGATGGTTCACAGTTGGGCATTTCTTCCACAAGTATTGAACATAGGCTAAGATTACAAAGGATCTGGCATCAGTACCTGCTTAGATTCAGGGTCTTTTGTATTTAAAAATTAGTTTTAAAAAAAAAAAAGTCTTGCTGAAGACTTGTGGAGGGAAATTATGCTTTGTACAAAATAAAAAGGAGGTGCAGAGAGGAAGGTTTTTCTGAAAAAGACATCCTTCTCTTTCTCTGTCCTTCTCAGCTGCCAAACACTATTGTTCTCCCCCAATTCTCCCTCATTTTTGGATGAAGAATGTCTGTTTTGAGTAGCCAAAACTAAACAGAAGTTAAGCTTCCCGGGTGGGAGCTGGGTTTCCTCAGCGGGGAGCTGACGTTGTCACCCCATGGACCCTTCCAGCAGCGCCTGGCTTGTTTTACCATTTCTGGAATTGAGTGATTAAAGGGCAAACCCTTCCTTTCGGCGGTGCCGCGTCGTTTGGAAGATGTTTTACTCATATGCCTAACCATAACCTACATCATGATAATAAATGAGTCAACACTTCTTTCTCCACGTGACAGTGACTGGCTGGAAACAGGTAAGGTGCCCAGATAGGCAGGAGGGTGCCGGCACCCACACGGACGGCCCCGGTTCCCGGGGCTGACTCTGCATTCCCACCGCCCCGAGGAGTCTCCGCTGGGGGCGGCCAGATCTTGCAGCGTGGGGGGGGAACACGCAGATCATCCACTGGCTATGACAAAAACACCCGACCCATCAGCCCGGCGGGGAAAGAAAGAGGCATGAAAGTGAGAGGAAGTGGAAAAGATCAAGGCGAGAGCGCAGGGCGACAAGCTCACCACCGGAAAACAATAAAAATAAATGTGCTCAGAAATAGCATAACTGACATGCAAAGGAGACCAAAACAGGCCCTCAAAACACCTCCTGGGAGGGGGGGGCAGGATGGGGTGTCTGTAGTGGACACCACGATGCAGCCAGGGGACATGCTGTGGGTGGCAGTGGCGGTGGCGGGCACGTGCTGGCCATCCCCTGGCCGCCTCTGCGTGCTGCCTGCCCCCCCCAGCTCCTCACCCACAGGTCTCTGGAGGCTTCAGTCTCTTGGGAGATGAGGAGCACACGAGACGCTGCCAGCATCTCTTGGTTGAGGATGGCATAGGGATTCTGCTGGGGATGCGAGTACTATTCTGGTTTGCCCAACCATTCTTCTGGTGCAAAGAATAGCACTTGTGTCCTGTTCCACTTGACCCAGCATAAATTCAGAGCACATCCAGTTTAAATCCACAAAGGGACTGGGCAGGAGGGAAGGGAGAATCCAGTTCTCCAGGGTTTGCTTTGCTGGAAAGGACAACTCCTCTCAATTGACCTCCTTGAGAGTGCTAAGGTCTTGAGCTACTGAGACATTTAAGCATGCTCTGGCCTTTAAAACAAGATAAGGCTCCTGAAGTCGGCATTGTTTAGCACTAGGCTGCTCCCATGCTTAGAGCGGAGCACACACATAAAGACTTACTTGTGCTATGTTCTAGGCATGTGTTTCAGACTGCCCTGACCACAGCACCAGGGAGCAGGACTAGGTCCTATGGGTCCATCCCGGCTCTTCCACTGCCCAGCCATCTGACTCCCAGTATGCCACCAGCTGCGCTGCCTATCTCCAAGGAGGTTTGGTCTCTGGAAGCGCCAAGCACAGCTTGAACATCACAAACGGGGCACTGTCCCCCCACAGATCTGGAATAGTATGTCTTTCACTCCTGGCATGACTAAAAAAAAAAGCAAAGTAATCACACCAAGCAAGATTAGGTGTCCAGAGGAGTCCTTTGGGCTAATCTGCCCAAACTTGCAAGACCTGGTTGCAGACTTGCTGCTGTTCTGGCAGCTCTCCAGTGCCCTGTGAATCAGGGAACACTGTGACTGCCACTCAAGGACAGCAAACTGTTTAAACCATAATACCATATTCCCATCTGGTGCACTGAAATGCATGAATGCCCATGGTCGTGTTATCCTTCATTCCCTCTATAATAGAGCATGTGATACAGTGTTCTCCAAGGAGGAGTGGGGTGAGCAAACACACTCAGGGAATGTCATTGTGTATCTTGAAAGTGTAAAAGGTGGGACTAAGTAATAAGGATTAATTATTATAGCTGTTTAATGATGCTAGGGATTTTTAATATTATTATTTCTGTGTCTTATCTCAGCCAGGGCTGTGGCAACAGGAAGATAAGAGGACCACTGGCCCGAACCATGGCAAACAGAGGTTTAGGTGTTGATTACAAAAGGCACAGGGAGAAAATGCTGTAGAATGTGGGTCCTGGCTGGACTGGGCTCCACCTTGGCTGGGAGCAGCGATCTCCATCCTCTAGGTCCAGACGTTCCTGATCAGAGCTGAGTGGACTTCTAATCCCAATGCAAAGCGGGCTGCTCTCCTTGAAACAACTAGCCCAAACCGTCAGTCTACAGCCCTGGTCCTGCAAAGACATTGATTGCATCGGGACTTCGATACACCAAAACATCACTGGTTGTGTGCTTAAATTTTGGTGCTCTGGGTGGTGAAACGAGGGCAGAGAGAGCTGGACACTGCCTGCTCTTGCTCCTTGAATACCAATTCATGCTGCAGTAAAGTGGACTAACATGCTTCAGAGTGTGAAAGGGCAATGATTTTTTTTGGTATTAATGGCTTCACAAAGCAAGGGAGAATTTTGGCCATGCATTGAAGGAAGTTTAATAAAGGTTTAATTAAGTGCCTCAATCTAGATTTAGATGTTCTCACTTCTGGTGTTGAAGCTTGAAGCTGTTAGTCATTAATACTCATCTCGGGTAACCTCCACCACCCTCAGCCCCTCACCTGACGCATGCACACACTTGAGAAAGATTGCTGATATCCTCTCTGAAAACTAATGAAATCACAGCATGATATTCTGATTTCAAGGGCATCAAAGTAGTTCAAAATAATGATGGGATCGGGAGGCTCTGATACCACCACCACAACGCAGCTCTTCTTGTCTCTAGATCTGAAGGCTCCTTGTGGAGGAGATCCGAATTGTTGCTCCTCTGATCAAGTCAGAGAAACTGAGGCAGAGAGCATGGACCCGCAGGTCTGGGATAGCACCCAGGCTCGAAGCCAGCTATCCCAGCCCCAGGCTAACGTAACAGTCATTGACCACACTTCTCCCTGGAAGAGAGAGGTGGGATCTGCCATGGACAGGAGATCTCTCTGTTTGTGTGTGTGTTTGTTTGTCTATGGGTACACAGGTTTTGCAGGGAGGAGGATACCAGACACAATAACAAACAAAGAGGAAATCAATTCTGTGGCCAGCTGGGGAAGCAGGTCCTGCTTTAGCTGATTGGAGTTTAAAGGGCATCAGTGGGCACAGGAAAATGTTTTGTAGGGGCTGGAATGGCAACCAGACTTTTTCCTGAGATTATTTCACAATATTTGTAGTTCTTGTTTGCGGCACAGGAGATTAGGCAGAAAGGGCTGATCACCTCTTTGTCCTTTTCAGCAGAGGAGAGTGCTCCAGCCCTGCAGATGGGGAGAGCCCCTGGTCAGGGCTGCTGCAGTAATTCACCAAGTACTGATCTTCAGCAGAAGAGAAAAGGGAATAGAAATGATTCTGTATATTTTAAGAGAGTCTTGTGGAAAGTGGAGGGATCATTAGCAAATCTTCTCCATGTGAGGCTGGCAGTTTACTGCTAAAGAACAGAAGGCACAAGTCTCTTAAGGTTATTAATAAAAGCAGTGAACATTTCCTCTGCTTACTACTCTATGTTGAATTTTTGTTGTGGGAAGAATGCCGTGCCCTGATGAGGGTTTTTACAGGGATCACCCATACATGCAGAGATCCCTCTGCCTCCAGGAAAGGTTTGCTTGCTCCAGAGAGATGCTCTGGGTAGATGGAAACCTGAAGCTCAACTAATCAAAAAAATCACGTTTCCCCTTCCTTTCAAGGCTGGCTGTGACGAACTGCTGGAGGATGCCCAGCACTCCTGGGACCCTTGCCTGAAGGCAATTGCTCCGGCGGGTGCTGGGGGTCGGGATGCGCTACGCACCCGGGGAAGAAGCAGAGCTCAAGGGAGGTGCGCAGCACGAAGTGCCGCACTGCGGTTGCAGTTGCTGTTTGTCCGTGGGCTAGAAGCCTCTCTGGGTATCGCAACAACTCTCTCAAGATGACTGTGCTGGTAAGAAGTATGGTATCAAGAGCTGTGAGGCTTTGCCCTTGGAAAGTTGTGGGCATTAAGGGTTTGCTTCAGAGAGCTCCCCTCCTCGTGCTCGGGAGCACTATGACTGAATCAGCGCAAACAGACCCAGCCTCTCAGCTAGTTTGCAGACAGGGAAACTGAGGCACGAAGAAAAGTGACTCACTCCATAGCTAACTACCGGTCAGAAACTGGTCTAAGGGACAGAAGCCAGGAGAAAAGTCCTTGCAAGAAAACGCAGTTTTCCCTAAGGAGGGTAACCAGTTTTATTCAGGTACCCAAGCCAGGGACAACCCCAGTAGCTTGCAAAAGTCGTCCTGAGCCCACAACCCCACCCTGAGCCTCTCCCAGCCGACGTGGCTGTGCAACTGCCCCGCGCAAGGGGAGAGGAGGGAGGGATGCTGCGGGGACTGCTCGCAGCCCGCAGAGCAGGGGGAGGCGAGCACACCTCTGGCCCTGGGCACCCGAGACGTCGCTCGCTCTCTGCAGCCCCGCCACAAGCCGATGAGTGGTGACTACATGGGAACGGCCCTGCAGAGGAGCAGGGATCTGCCTTCTTCACATCCCCATGATCCTTGCACCCTGTCATGGGTTTCAAGGTCACTTGACATCCACCACTAAGGCCAGAGGTGTTTTTGGTATCCTGGGTCTTATCTATCAAAGAAAGGCTTTGTTTCTTCTTCGTTTTAGTTCCAGCACAAGTCTCTGCTGGTGCCAAGGCCGACACCGGCAGGAACACTCCGCCGCTGCTGTCACCTGCGGAGCCCAGGCCTGGGGCCCTTTCCCTATCAGTTCTGCTGCCAGATCGATATCTGCGCTTGAACAAGAGCAGGGCATTCAGACATACATCAAAAGCAAAGGGGACCCCTGCCAGTAGGAGAATCCATCATGGCCCTCCAAGGCTGTGCCAGCGGTTAATTAAGCCTCCTGGTAGAAACACACCTTATGCCTAATCTGCGTTAATCCAGCTTCAGATTGCGTCTGAGGATCTTGTTTTACCTCCCATAGCCGTGTAGGTCCAGTGTTATTCGACTCCCATATCACTTCACCTCGCAGCAAGACTTCCCTGGCCCTGGGTTTCCCTGGGCATCCCCTGCCCAGAAATGTTGCCTGGGTGGAAGGTGAGGCCTCTGACATTTCAGACGCCAGGCAGCCCATTCGGAGCTGTGTGGACATCGGTAAGGGGGCTCACACTTGTTTCCCCAGGGTTAGATTGACCATGCACATCCTGCAGATGCTCTGCATGTACCCACGCCATCCTCAACACCTCGGATGTGCCAAACTCCCCCTCCAGCCTCTGCAGAGGTCAGGACAGAGCCAAAGTTTTGCTCAATGTTCCTCACTACCTGGCTTGGTTTTCTCTCTTTTTCTTCTGTCTTCCTGAGCTGCCTTCTCCTTGAGGGGTGGGAAGTGGTACCAACCCTGGGATCGCAGCATCTTGGCTCACCCTCATTGCTGGGTCGAGTTCCCACTCTCCTGCAGCCCCCTCCTGACGCCCTGCTCCTCCGGCAGGCAGCCCCTGCCTCATGCCCTCCCTGCCTCCGCCTGGCTTCTCCCCTGGAAAGGCAGCCCTTCGCCTTCCCAGCGAGCCTGTGTCCTCGGGGGACGCAGGCTGCTCGGCAGCACGCCTGTCCTGATGGATTGATTCACTTTGACTTCCTCCCGCGTATTTATTCAGGTTTCCTAGAAAGCCTTTTTCACTGGAGGCTTCCTGAATGAAGCAGGTGGCATATACAGGCACACGTACGTGTGGGTCTGCGGGGTCGGGGGGACTGGGTCACTGTCCCCTGCTGTTATCCCCAGCACTGCGATGCGCTGTGCCGGCTCTGTGCATCCGCGTAGCGAGGGCTGGAGGGATCTCGGCATTTGTGGAATGAGCATCTGGGAATGGGCATCTGATCCTTAGACCACGTGAATGGGGGTCTAAAAATAATAACCAACTGCCGCTCCATTCCTCGGCAGCATCTGGGGGAGTCTGTGCGGGGAGGAGCAGCCATCGACCCCTAACAGCGCCCAGCAGCATCCCTCTGCTTCATAGCCTGGGTTTGTGCATATAAAAGGAGTCAAAGGCTGCAAGCCTTTTTTAAAAGGCTTTCTCTCAGGGAGGGCTGTGCTGTGAGTTTTCTCCTACCTTACCCATCTGCTACTGACCTGCCCTAATAAAAGATGCCCTGGTTTTGCACTCGAAACCTCATTTGCCCTTTGCAGAGGAGCTGACACAAGTGCCCACTGCAGTGGGGAGAAGGTGACGATGTGAAGGCTGTCCCTGTGAATACAGATGGAAACCACATCTTGAGAGCACTTCAGTGCCTGTCCCTCCTGCTCCACCGGAGAGCCAGAGGAGCCCTGCAAGCATGAACTTTTTCCAGCGTCATAGACATGGTTTGGCATCTTCAGGATGACACCATTGCCATGAAAGTGAGCATGAAGGTGCCTTGGCTGTGGCCTAGTTGCTACCAGTGGCAAGCTCAAAACAAGACTTGCTCCTTGTAGCAGAGGTGGTGGGAGAGAAGCGGTGCGTTGCAAAAGGGAGATAGGAACACCAGGCTGCTGCGTTTGGCTTTCCCAGTGGGTAGGGAAAGGCCGGTCTGGATTGAAGTTGCAAGCGCCACCAAGACGTGCCAAGACTGTCCCCGAAACCCTTGTGTGAAATTGGGTCTCCTGGGAAGCCAGCCCAGAACACAGGGTATATAATGCCCTGCCTGCCTGGCAGGTAATGGAGCAGCTTGAGTCATACCTGGGCAAGGTGTCCCCAGGCTGCGACAGACTCCCAGCTTGGGTGGGTCAGGGTGCCATTGCCAGGTTCTGTGCCCCAAATTTTGAGGCAGGCCTGGATGCATCACTAGCCATGTGGGGCAGAAGATGACAGCTAGGCAGCCTGCCGGAGGAGCCTCGGCTTGGCAGGGAGATCAAGGCCTTGGGAGTGGGAAGGAAAAGGAGAGGAACCAGGAATGAGAAATGGGCTGGGGTGGAGTGTGGGAAGCGGAGCTGAAAAGAAATATCTGAGAGTCTTTCTGTGGGAGGTTGAGAATTGGATTTCCCCGGAGCTGGCAGACCCATTGAGCCCTGCTCCAGACACTTCCCGGCAGGCCATGGAGTCTCTGCAGCATCCCCACCCCGAGCCTTGCTCTCAGCAATACCCAGAGGAGCTGAGGAACGGCAGAAACAGCTCTGCAAGCTTCGACACCTCCCAGCTGCTGTCAAACCCGGTGGAGGAGAAGCCCCATCTCCTTTGCCATTTGCCATGTACAACCCCCAGTCCAGTTCCTGACTGGTGGCCCTTTCCTTTGCATGGGGCACCAGAGGAGGGCACAGCCTGGACAAGCCCATGGAGTACCCGGGACAGTGTGGGCACCCCAGGGATGGGAGCGGGAGGGCTGCTGAGCACAGCTCTGAGAAGCGTGGTGGACCCTGAGATGCTTGGTTGCCTCCCCTGGCTGGACATAAGAGAAGTGAGCTCAGAATTTGCAGGTGACCCTTGCATTTCTGCCATGTGTGGTCAAAAAATGGTGTATTCCTTGCTTCTCCGCTACTTTCCTCCTTATCCTTCCAGCCACTGAAAATATTCACTTTTTATTTGTAAAAGTAAATCTCTCTAAGTTGGGAAATCTGCTGCTGACTCTCAGGTTGGAAGCCCGATGCCCTTTCGTGCCTCCTGGGAGGCAGGCTCCCTGCGCACGCTGTCTCCTCTCCGATCGGCTGTGAATCATGGACCATCGATGGCACCGCACGCAGAGGGAGAGCCAGACGCAATTACAGTCCCCGGGGAGCGCTGCGGCCATCTCTCTGTGCTGCGCCTTTTGAGGTTTTTGGTTGTTCATTAAAAAAAATCCCTGATTTCCTATTGAAGAAACAAGAGGAAAATTTTCTACTACACTGTTCCCAATCTGCGGCCAAGCCACAGAAGATTTGCCGGTGCTTCCTGGCTCCAGACTCAAGAACCTATCTAGCCAGGGACTGGCGCTCACAGCTCAGCCTCCGGAGGTGCTTCACGAGACTAGCCCAAAACGTGGCCCCCACCGGCAGCACCACGCTGTGCCTGGATCCAGTTCACCAGCCGCTCCCGCCGTGCACACCAGGAATGGCTCCGCAGAAGCGAGTGGAGTTACGCCCCTGCACAACATGAATCACGTCCAGCGAGTCTTGAGCTGACCCTTGCAAGCAGCTCCCGGGGCATTGCGTGAAAATTATTTGTGGGTGGTTTTTATTGCCTGTAAGAGAATGTAGAAATCAGACAGCGCCCTTGTGGTTTTCTCCCGTCAAATTATGATCAAGGTTGCTATTTTGCTGCCCAAATATTTAAGTGTGAGGCAGAGATCTTTACAAGGGCTACCACATTCCTTGGATTATCTATATTGCTCCTGCCTGGGCCTATAAATTCTAGAGGGACTACCAAAGTAAATAATACATTTGCCAGCACATATGTTGCCCCAGGGAACTCCTATTTCCCGTAGGACAAAGGTCAGTAGGTCAAGGACCTACTTGCAAATCAATAGAATATTACCTTTCAAGTGACACCTGCATTAACCTTTGGCTCTTGTTGGTCTGGATGAGGTTAAGGCCACCAGCCCCTATAGGGAGAGTCCTCCGTTGTATCTATCATTTATTTGCATTATCTGTTTTCCCTGCTTGATCTTTGGAATTGCTGGCACAGTTCCCACACAGCATGCAGGGCCGTTTCCCTGCGCATTGGTCGGGGGTGGCGGGAGATACACAAGGCTGTGCTTTTTGCTGACAGGTGTCAGAAACAATAAGAAAAATACATCTGTTTGGAAATGAAAAAAACCCCAAAAACTAAACACCAAAACAAACAACAGGAAGCAATTACAAAGACCCTCTGTCAACAAAAAGCTTTTATATTTGAAAGATGTGTCCTTAGCTCGGTCATTAATGACACCCATAGGTCATGAAAAGTGAATGAGTTGCAAAAATCAAACTCACTTGCCATTAGAGCTGCTCTGGAAAGAAAATTGCTGGATCCTACAGCCTCCAGACTGGTGTGAATCACTCCTTATTTTCATCAGGGGCTTGTTCACGCTTTATATTTCTTTCGGCTTGCATGAGGAAACCAAACTGGTCATGTCACTCTGCATGTTCCTTTTGCTCTCCATCCCTCGCGTTGCTGCAAGCCAGTGCTGATCCAGCAGGAGCACAGCGTTCAGCAGAGCGCCCCTTGCTCCGTCCATCTCCCGCTCTCCCCTGGCCGTGCTCACACATTGCCAGCTCGCTGTCGCAGCTCACCTCCAGCTCCCTAGCCAGGACTTCACTTAGCAAAGGGGTCATGGTCCTGCCCAAGACCTGACAAAGGGGTCCTCTGACCCTGTGCTGAATGCTTCCCCATAAGCCAATTAATATAAGAATTGGGCTGTGACCTCTTTCCCTCCCCCCTTCCATAGAGACTCATATATCTCCTTTCTGGGTATTACTGGGCTGGAATAGTCACACAGGGACTCATGAACGCAGATCTCTTTCCATCACTTCGGATGTTGTTCCTTAGTGTATGAAGCAACTACGTCTTTTGTTTATTTCTAATTCCTCCTTTGCACCCCAGAGAAATGCTGCTCAGTTGCTCTGCTGCTGGTGAAAACCCTACCGCAAAGCACCACTCTCTGAAGCAGTAAGGGTTGGGGTGATCATCGGAAAATAGCTGGCGTATTCCAAAGAGCTCCTGTAGGGACTGGATTCCCAGGCAGCCCAAATAATCCTGCCAGAGCGTGTGAAATGCCCAATGGACTTTAGATAAGACTGAGCAACGCTCGACTAGCAAAATGGCACTATATCCTCAAGCCTACCACGCCAGCTTGCCGTACGTCCTCTGGCACAGGCCGTCACCCTGCCCCTGCCACCCTTCTTCAGTCCATCGGGACACCTCGGGTGCAAGGGGGCCACACAGCTCCCTGAAGCTGGGCTTGCCATTGCTCCAGGCATGTGCATTTTCGGCCACTGATTTCTGATTGTCACTTTGGACCTGTGGGTACTTCTGGAAAGAAATTAACAGCCAGAATTAAAATGGGCAGACCATAGGACTTGGCACGTTGCAGTTGGCAAGTGCTCCCTAGCCCTCTGGCTTACTTCAAGCCCTAAACCTAGCTGGTTGTATCCTGTTAACAGGCTTTAGTTCTGGATCCGTTGAGAGTCTGCCAAGCACAATCTGTAGGATGTTTTAATTGGAGTAGAGAACAGTAATAAAAAGACCTTTGACCGAGCCCTGCAGATCGGGCTAACGGGAGGAAGGTCCAGGTTGCTGTTCAGTCACTTCCCTTGAGCTGTCCTTGTTAGAGGGAATGGACCCAAGGTCCAAATTTGCTTCCCAGCTCTCCCTTCTGCCCAGCTGCTCTGTACACAGTAGAAATGTACTCTGACCGCCCAAAACTGCCCAGGCACAGTAGCACTGAGCAATTTGCTAAGGCTCCCCTGGAGCAACTCTGGTGGTGGTATCCCTCATGGTCTCATCTGGGAGGCTGGGGATGCCTGTGTGAAGGTCCAGCACAGGGATGGGAGGTGACACTCCTTTCTTATGACTGCCGTGGAAACAGGTACCGAGAAGCAGCTTGGAGGGAGCTTGGAATGCAGTGTCAGTGTCCTCCTCACCCCAGTCACATTCTGGTGATTTCACTTTTCAAGGGGCTTCCTGGGAATCCGAGGTCAAGTTCTGTCCCGTAGTCTCCACTCTCAACTACTCAAAGCAGCAGCATCTTCTTATCTTTCCCTTTGGCTCAGCTGGGCCCTGCAAGCTGGGCTTTGCCACAGGGGGATGTCACTGCTCCTTAGGTTTCTTGCAGGAGCCTCCCCTCCCAGGCACGTGAAGTGACCAAGCTGCCACCTCTATATGCAACTTTTGAGACAACCCCCCTCAGCAACTGCAAGCTGAATCGCAGAACAGGGCTGGACGAAGCCTGTGCTCTGTCCCAGTGGGCAGGAGGATGGTTGTTTCCCAAGGAGACCGCTGATCTGCAGCTCTGCTGGTAAAAGCTTGAGCTCTGGGACTGCTCTGCCACCTGGGAGCCTCGGCAGGCAGCCAATGTTTCCTGCTTTCCACCTTCCTTTCCTTTCAGTGTCTGCTCTGAGCTGCTGGGTGTCCTTGCTGTGCAACATCAGAGAGCACCTACACTGCTTCAGAAGGGGCTGCACTCGCGCAGCGGGCGGAGGATGCCCCTGTAATCTGCCTGCCGCGTGTTGTTCAGCCGGTAGGAGAACATCAGTGGAGACCCATTTTGCTGTGACAGCAATAAAATCAGTGCTGCTGCAGATTCCCAAGGAGCTGCGTTTGCCGGGCACCAGCCTGGCCATACAGTCCCTTGAGGATTGGGGCGTTTGGTTATGGGGGGGTGGGGGTCCCATTGGGGCTGGGAACAGGGCCAGGAAGAGATCATCTTCGATGATGTGATGGCAGGTCAAAAACTGAGTCTTGGTCCTCCTCACAAAACCCAGCCCTGCCTGGGTGTCCCATCGCGGGCAGCACGGGTGGCAGGGGGGCAGAAGGGGCTGCCGGGGGCCCGGGAGGACGGCGGGTGCCGGTGCGGGAGCCCGGCTCGCAGCATCCCCACCGCGCTGACTGAAAGCACGACGTCTGGCCCCTGCTGTGCCCCGCCACAGTGGGACCCTGCGGGCGGGCTCCCTGCCGAGGGGGAGCGTGAGGGGGGGGCTCGACTGCGACCCGGGTTTCACTTCCTGCCCTGTGTGGGGAGAGATCATTAAAAATATCTGACTAAGGCAGTCGCCTTTGTTCTCGGTATTACTAAGCCCTCCCTGCTCCCCAGCCCCCTGCGACGGCAGCGGTGTGGGCAGAGCTATTTCACTTTCCCCTGGTTTGCAGACTCCCAGCTGGGCAGGCAGGTGTACGGTGCTGCCAGACTGCATCCTCCCGGCATCATTCCAGCATCCCAGATCTCCCAGGATCCTTTCTCCAACAGACCTGAGCATTTTTCCCCAGCATCTCAGTGGGTCGCAGCATCTTAATCCCCAGGGAGCTCTGGGCACACCAAGCCAGGGTAGCGTGGATGATGCTGAGGGTCATCAGGTGGGGATCAGGTCCCAGGGATGCCCAGAGCAAGGGAGGATTTGGGATCCTGCTTGCCAGGCACAGCAGAGCTGGGCTGCACAACTGTCTCCTACGTGGGGTTGCAGAGAGGGAGAGCCTGATGATCTCAGGCTTGGCTTCCATCAAGTTCATCATAAATTGATTTCCTCTTGGATTAATATGATTACCATAAAAGATATGAACATTTTAATATCTGCCTCCACAACTGCAATATTGGTTTTAATGGCCATGTTGACTAATGTGCACAGTACTTTACAAATCCGTAACATGCCTTTTCTTGCCAGAGTAACTTGCAGCCTAGTGCACATACTGATATTGCAGCTTAGAGGAACGGTGGTTTGTAATTTAATGTATCCCCTTTCACATGCATCAAGCCCTGTGGTGCAATTAGATGCTCTCTTTTGCAAAGGCAGTAATTAATGCTTCTGCAGTAGCCTGGGAGTTGGGAGTGGGACAGGGCACGTGAGGTGAGCTAAAGCCAGGTTGCAGGAGGTAGAATGGCTATCAGGAGCTCATCTTCTGAAACAACAACAGTCAAGAGAGTGGCACTACAGGTCAGCTGGAAAGACTGTTTCTTCTTGTTTTTCCACTCTTGCCTTACTAAACCCTTTTCTTGATTTCACTGCAGATAAAGAAATAAACGCTACACCTCCATGATCTGTCATAGAGGCCCGTGTTTCATTCCACGTTTCCAAATTCCAGGCTCACTTTGACTCTTGGACTAGATCAGCTTTACTTGTGCACATTCTGCCCATCTCCAGTGCCATTCTTTCAGCTGAACTGGTGATCTCTATGCGAACCCATCAGACATTGGATGAGATTTCAAAATGGGTGAGATTAACCTGGGGCAAAACACCCATGCACCATGTAAGCTCTAAATCCCGTGAGTTTTGTTGCTACAGATTTGTGTTTTCACCTTGTCGGTGCAAGAAGGTGGCAAATTGGCAGGCGATAATCTGCTGATATTAATACCGTGCTGCAGGTCAGTGGAAGCTGCCATATCTCTCCATCAAGAACTTTCCTGGCATTGGGTAAGGCTGTCGGGTTCTGCTTCTGAAAGCTTAAGTGAGATGACATTCAACTGGGAGACTTGCTTTGTTCCGCTGGAGTACGGCAGTGAGGATTTGCTGCACCTGGAGCCCAGCTCTGCTGTGGCCCATTCCCCCGTCAAGGTATTTGGGATGAGCCCATGGGGGACCATCTAAAGCTTGCGTGTGGAGCCACTCTTGGAGACGGATCCAGAAGCAGATGTGAAGGCTGGATGGAGCTGCCCACCTGCGTGACTGTCCCCAGCTGTGTGGCAGGGAGGTCGATGATGCTGAATGGGGCTGATGCGACCTACCGCCCCCCTGGTGCAGGCTGTGCCTGTCAGGGGAGCCCTGGCCGCTGCTGTCGCTTCTCATACAGCCGCTGAGACCAGGAGCAGGGCTGGGACCTCATGGGAGGGCACAGTGGAGGAGGCACCGTGGCATTGTTGCTTCATGGTAGCAGAAGCAGCTGATGAATAAGCCCAGAGATGCTGGGCCAAGGCCACTGTAGGGAAAGAGAAGGTGGGTTTTGGTGAATCCACCCTCCTTTTTCCTCAGAGGATTGATATGACAGGTTGCAGCAGTGGTGGAAACACTAATAAGAATAATTATTTCCCATGCAGGCAGACCCTTGAATTTAAAATCCGGAGGACAACGTCTTTGTGAGTGCTGCTGAGCAGGAGCTGGTGCAGACAAAGCCTTTCAGAGTTAACATGCTGCAATGCTCCCCTGGAAATTAAACCCTGAAAGGGATGTGCCCTTGGAGGCTGGGGGAGGACACCTTATGTGTTCAGCAGCAACCCCATCCCTCCTGCACAGGCTGCTCTTTCAGAGCAGAAGGGGCTGGTCACAGTGTGGGGCCCATTTCTGTATAAAGTAACCAGGAACCAGTGATACGTGGATATTTTCAAAATTGAATTTAAAAGAGTTGGGGTTTTTGCATGTGATTTCATGAAGCATGGGAGAGGCCTTGCTTAGTAACACAAGTTTTTAGGAGATGTGAGGCTACGTGCCCTGTTTCCAGCACCCCAGGGTGCTGCAGGTGTGCGGAGTGCTTAGGATGCTCCAGAGAGGAAGAAGGAGGGAGACAAAAGCTTTTGGGATGAAGTGGTTTTCCTTCAGCTAATCAAAGCTCCTTACTCGAGGCTAGAACAAAGCAGCCGAGACCTCTTCTTTTTACCATCACCAAACGAGGGAGGCCCTGCCTGGGCACCTGTGATGCGGGTGGTCGCGGGTTGCTGTTGTCGAGGTCTGAAACTCTGGGTGATCCCCCCACCCTGTGCCGGGCAGTGCAGCTCCTCTGGCTGCTGGGGAAGGACATCTGTCCGTTGACACCCACCCCATCCTGGGTCACTCTGAGCAGGAGCTGCCTTGACCAGGTGGGGTCCTGGCCTGCAGACCCCATCCCCAGGGCCAGGACCCACCTCCCAGGCTACCCCAAACCTCCAGTACCCACTAAGGGCACCCTCAGCCTCCTCTGGAGAGGAGAAGTTGAGTGTGGCTGGTGCTGGGTGAGCCCTGGGTAGCAGCCCAGAGTCCATGAAGGAGATGCTGAAATGGTGCACCATCACCTCCTCCAGCCTTCCCAGAGCAGCGAGGGTGGGAAAAACGGGGCGAGTGAGTGTGAGTGTCTGTGCACGGTTGTGCATATGTGTGTGTGTGTGCACGTCTGTGTGTCTGCGTGGGTGTAGGACAAAGCATGTAAATAGAGGTAAAGCATACGCCGCATGTGTGAGGATGGAGGCTGGGAAAGGAAAAATTACTTAGCCACAAAACAGAACTCCTTTACCTGTTTTTCTCATAAAGCGGCATGAGGATGTTTCTGCTAAAGCAGCCGCCTTTCACAGCAGCTGCATTATGAAATGAGCTCTTTTTAACAAATCCATCTGCCTGCTTTTTATTAAGCAGGGCTTTCCACCATTGTATATGTGCGAGGTCTGACCTTTTCATAGGAAAAAACATTCATAACCAAAACCTATAAATAGAAACCTTCAGACTGGAGCAGATAAAGATGTAGGTTATGTGACTTTTTTTAAAAAAACATAATGTAGGAGGGAAAGGAACAAGCTCTTTTAAAAAGTCATAAACTTCTGTTATTGCCTTAAGCATTCTTAATATTTACTGAAACATTTAAGGAAAGACTTGAAACAGTAGGGCTTACAAGACATCTGTATCTAAGCAGGTATTTTTACAAAGGAAAGGAAAAAAAGATTAGAAATATGTTTAGTTTAGGAAAAAGGGTATTTCCCCAAACTACGAAACGAAAAGTTTAGACAAGGTTTGTATTTCTAGGATAAGTTTTATATTTTGTTCATGTTCTGGTTCTGCAAGCTCTCATATATAGACGTAAATTTCCTCACGAGTATAGACACTTAGCCTTCAAAGGGACTACTCATGTGAGGAAAGCTGATCATTCATTGTTTCCATTTCAAACCATATTTGGTCCTGTATTTTAAGCCCCAGCTGCTGGAGGCAGGTGATTACATGAGAATCTCATCTTTCTTTAAAAAAAAAAAAAAGTAGAAAAGTAAGTTTCTAAATCTTGTGGTTGAAGAGAAAGCTTGAAAACATGTCCTCCACGGAGCTTCAGAACCAGAAGGCAAATAATATGAAACTCATCTTCTGCCTAAATCTGCCAATCGCGCACATTTCTTGATTGGGAGCAATATTTGTTAAGTGTACGACAAAAAGGGTTCAAGAAAGGGGAGTAGGAAATGATCAGTGCAATTGTGGCTTCGCTGAGCCACGTCAGCAAATCACTGCTGCCACATGCAAAGACCCTTGGTGGATGCTGGCTCACAAGTGCTCTGAAGAGCCTCACTCAGCAAACACCCAGGTAAGTCAATGCAAATCCAGAGAAGGCTTTGGTTCGGCATGCCTCTAGCTCGTCTGCTGTATCCCATGCCTCGGATTCTAGGATATGCATATCTTCTCTGATATTTAAGACAGCACAGAAAATAAATCAACTTGCTTGGTGCTGTCAGCATGGAAATAAAGATAAGCTGTAGCCACTGAAGGGTGCAGTGGTAATGCAATCCTTAGAGTTTCTGTGTTGCTTTTTTATATGCTTCAGCAGCACAAGAAACAATCACACTGATCCTTATTTCATCAGGCATTGCAGGCTGAACATCTTTTACGAATATTGGGTAGCTTCTCAGGTGTTGCTTCGGCTTCCTTAGAGAGGTACCTTTTTGCTGTGGCTGTTCGGTGCCAGGCTCCTCTCTCCTAAGATGCAATATCTCACCATCACTGCTCCACGGCGTAGCGTGGTGTCAGCCCTCCCTTGCCTTGAGCACCTCCAGTACCACGACACCGCTCACGTGAGGAACAGAGCCAGACCAAATAATGGGGTTTGCCCAGCAGCCCCAACAAAGAACTTTGTCTCTTTTCCGCTGCAAGACGTTCTAGGTTGAGTTCATGTCACCACTTCCCCGATACCTATAAATATTTCCTTTCACATATAGAAAATGGGAAGCTACTTAGAGATCGTAGAAAAGAGAGCGGGACGGTGATTTCTGCAGAGTTGTCTGCTTGTGCCACTTCAGCTCTGCGGCACATGCATGTGTGTGTGCTCACCACACGAAGAGTTTGCCTTGTAGCTTCATTTCTCCCAAATGATGATGGCCTGTCAACCAAAAGCCTCCTGGACACTAATGTTTGAAATGCTTTTCAGAAGCTGCAATTGCTGCAGAGACACCAAGGCACGAAAGTCTTGGTACAGCACAAGTACAACACAAACCCTTGGGGCGGCCAGGAAAGATGTCATGAACTCTGTGTGGGTGGTTTGAAGAGAGGGGAACCCCACCATCCACGTGCAGAGAAATGGGGCATGGATTTTGCCCAGCACTTGGTCCATGGCTGCTCTCTATCACTTGGGGTGGTTGCAAAGAGGAAAAGAGGGTCTGCTCTTGGGAGAACTTGAACCCTGCAACAGAAGCCTGTTTTATGAACAGAAATGTATTCCTTTCTGCAGGGCTGCACTTGAAGTGGTCATGAAGTTGAAACCTGGACCGGTGGAAGCTGATGACAAAGTCCCCGTGGACTTTGGTCTAGTCCAAATTCCACCCCTTGGGCTTGACTGCGGTCCGGCAGCTGCCTAAGCCCGAGGCTGGCCTTCTGCCCTCCATTGAGGTTCCTTCTACCGCGGTGGAATGGGGCCCGGGTTGTATCTCACCAATAAAACAAATAGAATTAAATGATGCAAGGGTGTTTGAGTCGTGATTTTCATCAGCGTTTCCTTTTCACTGAGCTCAAAGTCTGGTTTGAATGCAGCCTACTATTTCAGTCAGCAAGAAAAGGCTACATAGAAAATAGGTTTTGAATCAGATGCTTTACATAAACCATGGGTTTTACTAAAAACTGATCCATTCTTCTCTTTTTCACTCCTACAATAGCAACTCTGCAGGGAGGCCTTAGGAGTTTCAGTACTTTCATCTTGTCTCAGAACATTTAAGGTGGCCAGAGCAGGTAATAATAATAATAATAA